>JASDQU010103045.1:28894-53612 GCA_032191745.1 Picea mariana
ACACCTTCATGAGATACAATATCACCCAAATACTCTACCTCCTTCACTCCAAAGAAACATTTGGATGGTTTGGCATATAGTTGTTGCTCCTTTAGTAGTTGTAGCACCTTCTAAACATGTCACACATGATCCCCCCAAGACTTGTTATAGATTAGTATATCATCAAAAACTACTAACACAAATTTTTGAAGGAAGGGCTTGAAAATGGAATTCATCAACCCTTGGAATGTGGAAGGTGCATTTGTGAGGCCAAAAGGCATGACCAAAAAATCATAATGGCCTTCATGAGTTCGGAATGCTTCTTTTTGGGATATCTTCTTCCTTCATTCTAATTTGATGATACCCTGAATGGAGATCCAATTTTGTGAAATAAATTGCTCCATGTAGTTCATCTAACAATTCATCAATGACGGGAATGGGAAAATTATCATTAATAGTGATATTGTTGAGCTCTCTATAATCTGGACACATACACCATGAGCTATCTTTCTTGAATACCATTACCATTGGTGCAGAGTAAGAACTTTGGCTAGGTCTAAGGCTAGGTCTAATAATTCCAGCCTTTAACATTTCTTCAACCATGCACTCAATTTCACTCTTATGGGCATAAGGGTATCTGTATGGCCTGATGTTAGGAGGAACACTCCCAGGAATTAGGCGAATTTCATGATCATGATTTCAAGTGGGTGGAAGACCTTTGGGAATATATTCAAATAATTTGGAATGCTTATCAATAATCCCTTAGAGATATTGAGAAATAGATGGCTTAGATGTTTGAACATCTAGTGAGCATAGTTGTGAAATAATGCCTTGATGCCCCTTTTTCAATAATTTTGTCATGCCATTAGAGCTTATCACCTTACCGAGTTTCCCTGTGATACCTCTTAACTCAATTTCTTTTCCTTCCAATGAAAATTTCATGAAAAGTTCTTGAAAACTAAAATCCAATGTTCCTAATGATTGTAACCATTGGATTCCTAGTACAACATCAACACCACCCATGGGTAAAATAGTCATTGGAATATTCATTACATATTACCCCATAGTAAGATTGATCTTATTGCATTTTCCTGAGCAATTGATAGTTCCTCCATCTGCAATGAAATTATGAGTAATTCCATAATCAATTAGGACTATTACCTTTTTCTTTTTGATGCATCCTTCTATCTTGAGGGTTTGAGAAGTGTTAATTCCAGCCAATGCATTACACAATATCGTGGGAGTCAACTCTTCAAACGAAATTGCTTCTACATTTTCATCTTGAGATGGTTCTTGTTCTTGTTCTTCTTCATCTTCACAATCTATGTAAAACAATTTCTTCTTACTACACTTATGTCCCTTACTGTACTTGCTGTCACAATTAAAGCATAAACCTTTTGCTTTTCATTCCTCCAATTGTTGAGGTGTCAACCTTGTAGGTTGAGGTGTTTTAGAAGAAGGAGCATTATTCTCTCTATAGATGTTAGGATTGGTCCTTCTAATAGCCATAGCCATATTTTTACTTTCAACATTTCGTGCCACCCTAAATGCATTCTCCAATGATTTGGGTTCCCAAAGGCGAACCTCATGTTGAATGTTATATCTTAAAGTTCCTATGAATACATCAATGAAGTGCTCATCTGGAATATCTGTTACCTTTATATTCAATCTTTGGAATTTCTCAATGTGCTTTGTAATTGAACCCTTTTGCTTGAGATTTATCAATTGGCTAAAGAAGGTATTTCTCCTTATATCCTCATAGTGTGCTATCATTTCTTCTATAAAAATTGTCCAAGTGACAAGTGATTTGTGAGAACGTACCTTTTGTGTATTTGGCACATTATGTAGATGAAAGAATTGCTCCACCTGAAGTATCCATGAGATAGGGTCATTGCCATCAAACTTCCTCATATCGATCTTAGGAACGTGGTTGGTCTTCAACCCAAGGTTAGAGTTTCTCCTTTATTCATTCACCTTCTTTGTTTCCTCACCATGAATTTCAAGGGATGCATTTTCACTTTCAGGTGTCCTCTCTGTTACGAAAATTTTCAATACTTCCATGATCTCCCCTTTTAAAGCATCCATCTTAGTATTTATTGCCTCAAAATTAGCTTCTATTGAATCCATCATCTCTTGTAGTTCATCTTTTGTTACTGTATTCTTTTGTAAATCATTTATGTNTCCCACATCGGCGGTTACCTTTTCATGATCTCCCCTTTTAAAGCATCCATCTTAGTATTTATTGCCTCAAAATTAGCTTCTATTGAATCCATCATCTCTTGTAGTTCATCTTTTGTTACTGTATTCTTTTGTAAATCATTTATGTCCCTACACATTTCTTCACCTTCATCAAGAGTCCAATTAGGATTGTCTGGAGGCTTATTTGGTGTAGAAGTTCCCTTTTTGGGGGGCATGTTGGCCAAGTATCACTTTTTAACCTTGATTTTGAGATGGTTCTGCTAGACAATCTTTCTTCTATTGTATCTCCCAAGTTTCGACCCTTCTGGGTATGAAACTTTCTTTTTTGTAGTTCTCTCATATTTCTTCTCTACAATGCCATAGTTCTGATCAAAATTGGATGTGCCAAGTGGAATTTATGGTAACTTCCCCACAACTTGTTGATTTTTGTCCTTTCCAGTATATATCACTTGTATATCATGCCTCGCACAAAATAATTGATATGAAATTATGAAACTCGTACCAGAAATACGACAAACTGTCCACTATCCAATGAAGCTAGTCCCACTCAATTTGGATACTCTAGGAAGAAATTATGATTGTTTTACCTAGAACACCTTCTTGCAACTAGTGAGATACCCTATCTTCCATAGGGTGTATCTACAAATGTGTGATTACCTAGAAGCTGAAATTTTTATCATAGATACCTTAATAATTTATGTGAATAGCCTCCATAGTCAAGGGTCTGAAACATTATAGAAAAAATTTTATAGTGAAAATTCCACAATGACTCAGTTCGAGATGATTCCAGAACTCTATCTTTCACAGGCTGTATCTCTGAAAGTATAATGCCTTAGGAGTTGAAATTTTAACCCAACGTACCTTGATCTATCTACTAAATATCCTCCAAGGCGTTCCTTCTGAAACATTGCAAGAAAAAATTATAGAGAAAATTCAAGGTGTCTCAGATGAAGCAGCAAAACCCCAAGACCTTGAGCTCTGATACCATAGGTTAAGAACCAAATATCATTATAGCATAGAAAAACCTCAGAATAAGTACTCAATGCCTTGAAAAAGATATAATTTTAGATAATAAGACTCTTCGAGGGGGCAACCTCCTTTTACCCCACATAAATGTTCAAGTACAAGATGATTCCAAATGAAAATGTATCCTTGGTATATATAGGAGACTAGGAGGTATAATTACAACTAATGGAATAAAGATGACATAAATAAAATAACATTACTAATGTAATATGCCCCAATTAAGGGGTAATGAGACAAGATTAGGGCTTAACATAGTAGAGTTTTCTTATAACAATGGGTACCAAACATATCTATAGATGAGATCGTTTGAGGCACTTTATGGAAGAAAGTGCAACACATTGGTAAGTTGGGATAACCCAGTAGAGAGAGAAGTTGTTGGGCCAGATTTGCTCCTGGAAATGGAGGAGAAAATGTTGAAAATAAAACAAAATTTAAATGTTGCCCAAGATAGGCAGAAAAACTATGATGATAAGGGCATAACTCACAGAGAATTTAAAGTGGGAGACAGTGTATTCTTGAAAGTGAAGGCCAACAAAAGTTCCCTCAAGTTGCGAAATATTTCAAAGTTGGCATCTCGCTATTGTGGGCCGTTTCAAATCCTAGAGAGGATTGGTCTAGTAGATTATATGATTGCATTTCTTGCATCTATATCTATTCATAATGTATTCCATGTATCATTGCTCAAGAAATATATACTTGGTGCTAATCATGTTATTAATTGGAATGTGATTTAGGTGGAGCAAGAAGGTGTTTTTCAAGTGCATTTGGTACGCATTCTGGACCGGAAAATCAAACAGCTCTAGAATCAAGCCATAGGGCTTGTAAAGGTCCAATGGACCTAGTACGATTCTCAGGATGCTACTTGGGAACATGAGGATGCAATGCCAGTAGAATACCTGCGTAGTTTTGAGGATTTTTGAATGTTTGTTGTATATTTTTACATAATGCACTGAGAATAGTGCTTAAATAAGGGGAGGGGATTGTAATATCCCTAGGCCAAACCCAATTGTAAATATAAATGAAAATGTACTTAAGATGGTAAGCTATTTGACATCATTTTTGTATGCACCTTCCATGGCATAGTGCAGGCATGTACTACACAGTAAAATGATGAAGTATGCACATTCAAAGATACAACATGCAACAACTTAAGTGTCCACGATTTTAAGGCCTGGGATCCTTTTTGTATATGATGTGTTCTATAGGGTGGTGAGCCAATTATTATAAGTTGGGATGATTATGTTTTGAATTAGGCCAGAGAGCCTAGATGTTAAAAGTCAATGCATCTATTTTTTCATATGTCTCATCATTAATATAAAATGCATCGCTACGCGTAGACCGACCACGATAAAAGATTATGGGGGACTAAACCCCACTAGTTAGGGAAAGGGTTGGGGCTAAAAGTTAAGGAAAAGGGGCTAAGCTAGGGAGCTTAAGCCCAAAATGAATATTATATTCATATTTCTTAAAGTATAAAGTATGGACAATTATTTTATCCTAAGTTCTAAATATGGGGACAAGTGGGCCAAAGTAGCTCCCAACATGACAAGTGTCAAGTTGGGGACATGCATACATATTATTTGGAGTTAGTTCATTTTCGACGATTCCTTCCATCATTCAATGATCTATTCAATCATCCATGTGCATTCAAACACTCATTGATCTATCTTTCATAACTTCATGTCATTGTACCTGAAACTGTATCCACAACCATACCTATTTGTGTAGTTGGTTAGCTTGGGAGATGGACTGAAGAAGAGGGTTGTGAGGTCGGTGGGAGATTGAAGAGGAGGGTTGTTAGACCGTGAGAAATTTCTCTCTAGGTGAGAGGATTGTTGGGAATTGATTTTCTGAAGGTGCTAAAATGTAGCTGCAGGGCTCTAAGACTTCATGTTCGTCTTTTTGCTAAAGCTCGTAAAGGAAGTGGGGTTGCCAAAGGACTATTGAGAAGAGAAGGGGCACACTTCTTGGGGTGGGATAGGCATGTGGGAAATGAGGTACTATAGGATGTTAGTTTGAGTTGACACCTGTGACAGAGTCTTTCCTATTTTCTATGAGCCATTAGCCTGGTTAGGAATCCCTTTATCCGGGTGGAGTTTAGTCCTAGCTCGGGGGTGACCACTGCTAAGAGTGACGAGCAGTGTGGTCTAAGGCTGGGAGGTTTGTTGAAGTTCTCCATGTAGTTGGTGATATTCTTACCAATATAAGTGTCAACTGTGTGATAAATTTACATGTTGCATTATTATTTATGTGTTTATTTTTATGGATTTATTATGTGGATGGTTTATAACTGTGTTTATATTTATGGTTATTTCCTATATATGTTGCATGTATATGTTTATTGTTATTTTAATGTGAATCTATGCATTTGCATATGTATTTTTCTGTTTACATTTTATATATATATATATATTCGCAAGAGTTTTGTGTGTATATATTTTAATTGCATGCAGTTCAAAAAATTTATGTGGCATAGCTCAGTTAGATGTTGGGTATATTATAGTATGTTTTGCAGAGAGAATGAAAGAATTTTTTGGCGTAGCATGTCCTGTCATGGATGGTCGAGGATGTTAAAGTTGTAGTTTTCTGAGGGTGGACTAGTCAGAGCCTTTGTCAAATAGAACGGGTTCTGAGGTAAGTCATAATTTTATATGGGGGTCTATTCTAGGAATTTCTTTATAGGACCACAAAACATTATCGTGAAATTCTTTGAATAGGGAAGTGTAACATTCAATTTCTTAAGGAGAACAAGTCGCACCTATCTCGATGTTTTCCATGACCCCATATTTTACTGAAATATCAATTGAATTGGTTTTTGTGATGTTACCAAATTTTTTTTTTGATGATAACATTGAGTGTGATAAGGAGGGTATTAGGGATCAGTCTTGATTTTCTGTTGAGACGAGGGTTTGGATGTGTTTCTCTAGCCTTTCTTGTTCAGGAAGAAAACATGATTGATGGTGTAAGTCTTCCCAAGGACTATCTCCTAAGGTCATGGCTTCCATGATTTTCTCGTCTGAAGGTATTACATCATTTATAAAGTAATGGGAAGTAAATGGATTTCTATCCCAATAAAGCAAGGAGAACTGATCTAGTTCCTCATTCTGTAGGAAAATAGAATCATTGTCAATAAATTCTCCTTGTATGAAGAAATACAATAATTCTGTTGGTGATAACGACATATTTGTTCCGTAATATTCTACTTCTAAAGGGTGGGGTATTATCCAAGGATTGTTAGAACCAAGGTGTCTATCGATAATAGAAGAGATCATATTTACCAGAGCTATATGGGTGGTGTCAGGAGTAGGAAGGGGGAATATTACCATATGGTATGAATCTTTGAACATATCTGCATCAACACTTTCGTAGTCCCTGGAATATTCTCCTATAACAGGAACAATAGTGCTAGGACTGGCTCACAATTCAGGTGTGCAATAATCTAGTTGATCTATGGTGACTATCTTTCCTTGGTGGGGAACGCGCATGACATGAAATATAGTGGATGAAACAACTTTCATTGCATAAAATCAAGTGTGACCCAAGAGAATATTATAGTCACGTGTAGGATAAACCACTTCGCATTCTATGGAGATGGTTTTTCCCCCAAGCTCAATGGATAAAGAGGTGATAATTCCATGGGGTTTGAAAAAACATTCGTCAAAATATTTAAATATGGTTTGGGATGTGGTGAGTTGTGGAAAACCAAGGAATTTCCAACATGACAAAGACATAATGCAAGTGGCACCTCCTTCGTCGATCAACGTATGAAATATATTCTTATGAAGACAACTAATTGCGATATGTAACACTATTCACTATGTTCTATGTCAAGGGAAATCATGTTTGACTCCGAAGGTTCGATTTTCGTTGTGGAGGAAAAATCTGAAAACTTTGAGTGTTCATATGGCACACGGTGCATGGGAAAGATCTTCCACTATACTATAGTGTTGTCTTTCTTGGGCATTTGGGTTGTGGGTAGTTCGTTGAACTGCCCCTTTTGGAGGGCATATTGCATGTTCGAAAGGTGGTTTCTCTAATGTGAGATGACCATTCGTTGGTAAAGTTGTTGGAGGACCCTTTGATGAAGTTTCCCTTTCTGGGGAGCCATAGTTCTTCACTCCTGTGGATAATGCCACCATATATTTAACCATCATAATGTTTCTGGTCGAGGGTCCTGCATTTCCCCCTTCTGGGGTTGCAGGAGATTGTGCTACCATTTGTGATTGTTGAGGTGGGAAATGATTGGTTAATATCGTGGGTTGAGAAGGAGATACTCCTCACTCAAGATATTGATGAACTTCACCAAGGCGAGGACAATATTCGATGAAGTGGTCTTCCTTACACACCAAGCAAAGATATTTTTCCTTTCATTTATTTTTTCCCCAAACATTGGGGTCTTTGGTTTGCTAGCCTTTCTCTTCGGAAGATTTTTTCTTTTTCTCGTTATTATTGTTTTTCTTCTTCCCTCCATATTATTTTTCTTATTCCTTTTTCCCTAACACCTCATTGCTTCATATAACATACTTATAAAGCTCTACGCTTCCACCCCATTATGGTCATTTATTTTCCAATGATGTTATAAAATTTAGATGTATTGAAGTTCCCTTAAGCAAGCCACCTAACAACTTGTATCTGCATTTCATTTCACTTCATCTCATACCATTAGCTTCTTCTTTTCATTCTCTATTATTTTCCATTACTAGTTTAATCATCATTCTCTTCCTAGATGACGAGGGGCTCCAATGCCTTCTCTGTTTTATGCCTAGTAAGAGATACCTCTCACATTGATGTTGTAAAACTCTCCTTGGCCATTTGATAAATTTGTTAGTGAATTGATATATCACGTTGTGGTTGCATGTGAGTTCATAAGTCCACCAATTTTCTTTGACGAACTCATGTACAACCTCATATCGAGACTAGTGAGATTGCAAGATTTTGTTCCCTATCATTGAATTCAAGCATAATCGGGTGAACATAACAAGGAAAAGATATTATAAAGATGTTTTTTAATTGAAATATGCAATATAATTTGGATAAAAATTTCACTATTTTATTGTTTAAATTTTACTTTTAAATACATAAATGGATTCTGTTTCTCATAAAATCTTAAAACATTTTAAATATACACATTCAATCAATCAAATCTATATTATTAATAGTTTATCATTAAATTTAAAGTAAAATTGATCTATAAATATATCCATAAAATAGAAAATTTATAATTTCTTTCTCCCAAAAACATCCATCCATCCATTCTCATTCCAACGTTGACAAGCTCCGTACTGTAAACAACATCCATCCCTTCTCATTCCAACGTCGATCAGCTCGGTATGGTGTTGTTGGGCCGATCCCATTCCAACCATTAAAGTAAATATTCTTAGAAATTATTCAATCCATGGCCCAAGGTCGAGACAAGGATATGAGCGAACAAGATTTGAATGAGTTTTTGCGTATCAATCCACTGTATCGACATCTCCGTTATTTCTAACATAAATATACTAATAACGATTTAATTTTATATCAAATATATTAATATTATTAATGTAGTTATATTATTAAATTAATATTAATTATGTATTATTATTTTTAAAATTATTAATTAATATACATAATATTATATCTTTGAACATATATTATTATTATTATATTGTAATTATAATATAAAACATAATAACAATAAACTATAATTATTTACATTAACTATAATTATATGTTATTATTATGATGATAATTTAATTAATAAAATAAAAAACAAAGAAAGGTTATGGTCAAGCTAGATATTAGATTATCTTTAGGATCTTTTTTCTTTTTATGGACAAGGGATTCTTTTGGATGGACGAGGGACTCTTTCTAAGTAGTCCCTTTTTTTTTTATGGACAAGGGATTCTCTCTGATGGACAAGGAACTTTTTCTAAGTAGTCATTTAACTCCTAAAGTCTATTAAGAGATTTATATCCTATGTTTTTTGAATTTGAACTCTTTACTTCCAAAAAAAAACATATATTCTTAATCATTAAACCCATTAAAATATATAAGAGTTCATAATTTTGGAGTTTCCAAACTTTTTTTTCTTCCTTTCACTCCATTTAAAGTTAATATTCTTAAAATTTAATCAATTCATAAAAAAAAAAAAAAAAAAAATTCGAGTGTGAAAGTTTAATCCTTATTCGATTATCGATTCAAATCCTGTGGATACTTTCTATCACACCGACCTTGCTTCATATTACCGGGAAAAGAGAAGAAAAGGTCGACATAAAGATATGAACGAGTAATAATATTCGAAACGAGTTCTTCTGCATCACGTCAGCGGGTTGGCATCGAATTTACTATTATGAAATGTACTTAGACGGGATCCCGTCGATAGCTTCAATCCCAAGCACAGTATGCAGCACTGATCTTAGTAGAATGATTATATTCGCCTCCTTTAATATTATAAGACCGCCTATTCAGTAGATCTGTGGGGATGGCGAGGATTACCCGTCTTATGCTTTCTAATAATTTTAATCTCTGGGCTCCGCCTGGATCCTCTATATGCTTGACATTTCGAGTCGTCGTGGTTTTAACGATGGTGTCCATGGCTGTACTTTCGTGCGCTCGTCATGGCAGCGGTAATAAAAAGAGGGGGAGCCGCCACGGTGAGGCGCGTTCTGTGTACGTTGGTGGCGGAGGCACTGAGCAGAAAAAAAAGAGCCAAAACGGGCACAGAGATGCTTGGTTTGCGGCGGGAGGTGTTGCCGCTGGGGTAGCTGTAACGGCCACTGCTGCCGACACGGCCTCTGGGGGCTGTGGCAGTGGCGGCGGATGCGGTGGCGTGTGTGGGGGTGGATGTGGTGCATAATGAAATAAGAGGAGCAACAATGGATTTCTTGGTATCGGTCGGCCTCTGATCCAGCTTTAACGATATGATGGTTAATTAATTTTTTTGCAGTATTGAAGTTTCGCTTTATTTCAGTCTGTGGTGAATAAAATCAATCTGGTTATAGCAAAAAAGTATTGTATGTTAATTAATGAATGTAATTTCTTTTTCACAACTTCTTTGTATTTTTGAATGTATCCGTTAACCTATTTACTTTTTAACATTTACCTAATCATATTAAGAAATTACTATAGCACTATATGATTGCCACGTTTAAATGATTAAATTTTGGGATTATCATGTTTGGATTTACTCAGCTGTAAACATTCATTTTCTGGTTGTGCATTTCATTTTCTAGCTGCCCGTTTCATTTTCTGTTCCGACTAACCTGCGGGAGGAAGCTTTCGCCTTTCAGTGTTCATCAACCATAGTTTTGAGTGGCTGTGCTAATTTTAGAAACTCTATGTTAATTGAGTGGCTGTGCTAATTTTAGAAACTCTATGTTAATTGAAGAAATTGGAACAACCCAACATGAGAGACGACTTATGCGTCAAAATACTTGGATTGGATTTATTAAGTGTGTGTTTTTCAGTCTTTACTATGATCTTTTTTTGAAGCAATTTAATTTTGTATTAAAAAGTTGGTTTCAGAATTTTTTTTCAATAAAATATCAAGAAAGGGCTATGATGGATATTTTGTTAATTTCGATTCCATGTATTTGATATTAATCCGCTAAATTAAACGTAAACATTCCTTAAATTTTTTCTCATTCCCTAATAAAATTGAATAATGAAATGTTTATATATGAAATTTTTAACATCGTTTACAATATTTATAACAGAAAATATTAAACTCTCCCGTATAGCTCAACAATATATGTATTTCTTGTTGAATGCATTGGTTATCAATATATGTATTTATTGTTTGAATGTATTGGTTATCTTTTATGTTGCAAAAGTGGTTGGTTCATTTAATGCGAATCTAAGTATTTGATTACTTGATTTTAATCCCGCTCAATTCAGCACAAACATGCTTTAAATTTTTTCACGATCCTTTAAAAGTGAAATACTAAAATGTATATTGATGTGATTTATGTAACTTTTAACCTAATTTAAAGTATTTATGGGCAAATACTCATCTCTAATAGCTAACCCGTATATGTATTTATTGTAAATTGATTGTGCTACAAAGTACTTTGGAATTTGTTTGTGTTACAACTAGTTTATTGTTTTTTAAATGTTGGAAGAACAATTTATTATTCAATATGGAAAGCATAATTTCAAGTGAATGATATATTTTTTTGCGTAAGAAGTTAAACTATAATTAAAATTAAATTGTAATTATGATATGTTTTAGTTTTATGTATGGAAAAATGCTCTTTGAAAGTATATGCTTTCATTCTTATGATAACAATATGAGAGGCTTATCTTCTTGAGTATATTATTTATGCACTTGTCTTTTGTATCTCAAAGTATAACCTAAAAACTATATTTAAGTGTTTATGAGCTAGTGTTTCATAAATGTAAGGTAAGAAAGTTAATAACCCGAAGATTAGAAAAATTATATATTATTGGAAATATAGTTTTTTATAAAACAATTATTAGATATTTCAAACAAACTTTTATTTAATGTTTTTATTTATAAACATTGTTATTATAATTGTTTAAAATTTTAAAATTATATTAATAAAAATTAAACTAATAACTATATATATATATATATATATATCAGTTTGGAACTTGGGAATTTTGGGAAAGTGAATAGAGTATTTAGAACTAGTACAAGTTTCTTCAAATTTAAAAAAAAAAATTAATAAAAAATATATATTAAAAAAATATAAAAAATAGTTTAGATTACAATTTATTTAGATAATGATACATTTTAAATCTTATTTCAATAAAATTCAAGGTCAATTAAGTTGCTCCTAGTACAATAACTACAATATCTAAAATTTTAATCTAATTTGTACTAATGAACATATAAATAAATTTAACACAATATTGAAATTTTAATATTCATAAATATTCTATTAGAAATAACAAAAGAAATTAAAAATACATATATAAAATTTTAGCATCTTTTTAAAATTAAACATTACATATATAAAAAATCTTTGTAAATTTGAAGAATTATTCTTGTTCTCATTTGAAAAAGCTAAATAGTACTACTCTTGTAAAATTAAAATACAATAAAAGTGGATGATGTGGTTGGTTGATAGAAACAAAAAACATGAGCAAATGCTTGCCTGAATAAGGTATTTATTTATTGGACTTTCATGTTTAGTATGGGCTTGAAGCAAAACATACATGTATTAAAAGTTTTTCATATCCACAACTATAAAGTGACTAGTATTAATATTTTTTACTTCAATAATTTTTAAAATAATATTCAGTGTAGTTTAGTTTTTTGTTTTATAATGCTATTTTAAATAAATATAATGAAAATGTCTCTAATAAATTATGTATTTGTAATAGTTGAATAAAATATTTACATTTTAATTTAATATAATTTTAATTTAAAGGTTTCTATTTGGAAAACTTGTTCTTAAGATCTCATTTCCTTGATCTTGAAGCTTGCAAAAAACTCTGAAGTTCTTCCCAGCCAATTGAGGGCGTTTGTACCAGTTCCCAAGATGCCAGAAATGTAGGAAATATTCACTTGCAACTATGATATATATGTTAGGAAGCATAAGAATAAAAAAGCATAAACATAGCATAAAACCGAGAAATAAACCAAGAACAAAAGGCACACAATTGACAGAGTGATTTATGTGGAAACCCAATACAGGAAAAAACTACAAGGCAATGATAATTGATATTCTTATTATTCAAGGGAGAATTACAATAGCCAACACTGACATACAACCATCCTCTGCTCACTATGCACACACTGCACTCTACAATATTGTGTCTTTCTCACACAATACAATACACTACACTGTACTCTCACCTCTATGGGTATGCTTATATATATAACATCTATTACAAAATTACACAAACTTATCATAAATAGATCACATGATTACATAACATGTTCAATGTAGTGTGCATGCATGCACATTGTAAATTTAGTGCATGCAACCACAAATTAGTTGGCACGTTTTCAAAATATCCACTTTGAAAACAATTTACCTGATATATCATGCCCAAATTAATTCGCCACCTTTCCTACAAGACAAGAGAATCCAAACACTATCATAGCTCCGCAACTTCTCTAACAATACTATTACGTGAACATGTCTACACGATTCACTCCAGTATGGACCATTCTGCCTCCATTATTAACCCGTCTAATAAACCAATGCAATTGTCCCATTTTGATACATTGGACTGTTAGTCAAATGCACACCACTTTGACCACTATGGAACACCACGTCCTGTACCTTGCTAAACTTACCTAATGGATCCTTACATTCTTCCAATACATAACCTGACATTGGTGTCCTCTTGTCCAAATCTCATGAATCATAGCCATAGACTAAATCACTGCAACCATTATAGTTGATACTTGTGCTTCTGTGCTTGAAACACCCATTTCCATGCTCTTCACTTGGTTTTTCCATGTGTCTACTGACAACGCCAATTGCATCTGAAATGTTGACCATCTCCCATCACAATCATCAAAAATCTTACTATCATATAATACTCGAGACATATAACGCTTTTCTTCTTCATTAGTTAGGACATAAAAATGAATATAACTTACAATGGAAAGCCAAAGGGATTTTACCGGTTTCACATTATTCATATCGAATTTCCTGAGTATATTCACCACATGCTTTTGTTCTGATAACCAAGCTTAGCATATTTCCTGTCTCTATGTGTTTCCATGCCCACTATTTGTTTTGTTTCTCCCAAATCCTTCATAACAAGCATCCTGACCAACTGAACCAATATGTTGACCTCAACGATGCTTTTACTTGCAACAAACATAACATATAACACGAAGATAATGAATATACCATAAAGACAATGGTTATACTCACTTCTTGTAAAATTTGGCTCACCATGTAGGAATCAAACATCTTGTACCATTTTCCTGGCATGCTTACGGCCCTACAATGATTATTGAGTTTGCAAACAAATATTTTGTTTTGATTCTAAAATAATCGTTCAGGTTGTTCCAAATACATCCCCTTTATAAAATAACTCCATGTAAAAAAGTTTTAACATATAATTGTACTAACACAACTAGTGCTAACAGAACATGAATATAAACAAGATTTTAACAACTCGTAAAAACATTTCATGGAAATCAATACCTTCCAAATACCCTTCTACTACCATCCATGCATTGAATATTTCATCTTTTACTATGTTTGATTTTATAAAAGGAGATTCATCAAATATCATCTCTATCCATGATGATTTTGTGGGTATTAGGATCCCACAGTCCACACCCCTTAACATCATCACCATATCAAATATCTACATATTTGATCCAGTTCCTACTTAGAATGTTGATAAAAAGAATAAGCATCAAAATCGAATAATTTCACATTTGAGTAATTACCAGATGACCTATTCATACCTCTTCCAGAATATTCTAGTAGTTTTCAATTGATGGTGACCGAGTTACCAGATATCACAACCGCTTATGTCCACAACTATTTCTACAACTTGTCATTAATGAGCATTCTTATTCGATTTCAACTTTTTTGCAATACCTTCCAAGTTCCATGGATATGAACCTACCTTCATCATATATTCTCAAAAACTTGCTTGTCATGCCAATACATCATCCTTTCTACATAACCACCTTTCTAACATGGACTCATTGCTCCACCTCGAAATTTGCATTCGAACAAATTTGACCAAATACGACCAAGCTGGCCAATTAAGCCTTCATAGCTTAACTACAGGCCCATTTAAAATGGATTTCACCAGGCCTTTTATAGGCTTCATCACATGAAATCCATGGATGCAATACCACAAGATACCCAAAAAAATGGACCCAAAAAATCACATTCTTTGAACTAAAAACCAGATTTAACTCATTAACAATTTCACCAAGTCAAGGTTAACCCAACATACATTCCCCCCCACATATTCAATATACCTAAATCTATGTTTAGAATTTTCATAGGTGACCTTATGAAACANGAAATCCATGGATGCAATACCACAAGATACCCAAAAAAATGGACCCAAAAAATCACGTTCTTTGAACTAAAAACCAGATTTAACTCATTAACAATTTCACCAAGTCAAGGTTAACCCAACATACATTCCCCCCCACATATTCAATATACCTAAATCTATGTTTAGAATTTTCATAGGTGACCTTATGAAACAAGGGCACAGATGCTATTAAAAACACAGGATCGCGGAGAAATAAAAAAAAATAAAAATGCGGAAATAAAACAAATTCTATACATAATACAATAGAGACACAGATATACATGGTTTCCCAGTGTGGGCTACGTCGACTAGAGAAATTTTCAGGTCCTTCCTTTTTATTATCTAGCAAATGAAGGGATAAAACCTACAACACACCCGCTGCAACTTCCTCTTCTTTCTCTCATAGTATCCTCTCTCAAAATACAATATTCACTATGATGTGTAGCTGTAATACATTTCCCTCATAAAAGAGAGTTTCCTTCTAGGGAAAAACATCCTAACATAACTTCTACCATCATATTTTTGACCTTATAATGAACGATCTAGATTTACTATGAAATTACAATATAAATTTACAAGATAATTTTTCCTTCCGGGGCTTCGCCCCCGAATACCTGCCAAGGGATCGCTTTCCCCCAAACCCCGTAGCCAGGGGGATGAGCCTCATGAACACCGCAGGGGGAGAAATCCCCCTTGCAACCCCCCCCGCATCGATGAGTGTACATTATTTCAGGGCGTAAAGTCTCCATGGGGTATATAAACACCTGAAAACAAACACCTATGAAACAAGAAAATAATTTAGCTCCACAACCAATCCCACTTGGATACTAATCACAATAGCTCCATTGTTTCTGTATCTGCTAGACTATACTCCTCTTTGGACTTGGAAAATTTCTCATCTTCACCTACATGCTTGAAGACCAACTGAAACTGAGAAGGAGCTCGGTTTCTCCTTGGTTACTCCCTTTGTTAACATGTCTGCAGGATTATGGCTAGTGTGTATATTTTCCAACTTCAAATTTCCATCTTCCAAGATGGATCATATGAAATGATGTCTGAGCTATATATTCTTGGTCTTTGAAAATTGAAGGATTTGTTCTTTTCAATATGAATGACACTCTCGTTGTCATAGTACAACTTGTAATTCTCTTGCTTCTTTCCCAATTCCTCCATAAACCTCTGTAAACAAATCATCTCTTTACTAGGAGTTTTAGCAACAACATACTCTGCCTCTATTGTTGAAATTGCAACAATATTTTGCAATTTCAAAATCCAACTTACTGCTATTCCACCCACAGGAAAAAACATACCCTGTGGTGCTCCTCCTCCTATCTTTATCACCTTCCATATATGAATCAACATATCCCTGTAGAACAATGTCTCGACCTCCAAAACATAATGCATGAGTAGCAATACCTTTTAAATACCTGAGAATCCACTTTACTTCCTCCCAATGTTCTTTACCTGGATTGTTTATATACCTACTCACAACTCCCACTGCATGTGAAATATCTAGTCTTGTGCAAACCATTGCATACATCAAGCTATCAACTAGTGATGAATACGTGACCCCAGATATGCATTATATATGCTCCTGTGTCTTGGGACACAGTTATTTGGTTAATTTGAAATGGTTGGCCAATGGTGTACTAACTCGTTTTTCATTCTTCATTCTAAAACTTTCTAATACCTTCTCTATGCACTCACCCTGAGGCAATGTCAAATTGCAATTTTTCCAATCTCTTGTTATTATCATACAAAGGATTTTATTCACAACACCAAAATACTCCATCGCAAATGAATTAGCTAATTTATTCTTTAGCACATTTATATCCTGCATATTAGACCCTGCAACAAACATTTCATCTACATACAATAGCAAGATAATATAGATTCCATTTTCTAACTCTTTAAAATAAACACAATGATCAAAATGACATCTACTATAACCTTTTTCTGTCATAAACCTGTCAAAATTTGAATACCACTTCCTTGAAGATTTCTTTAGGCCATGCAAGCTCTTCTTCAACCTGCATACCAAATTTTCCTTCCATTTGACCTCATACCCCTGTGGATGTTGCATATAAATCTGTTCCTTCAAATTCCCATGGAGAAAAGTTGTTTTTACATCTAGTTATTCAAGATGTAAATATTCTCATACCACAAGACTTAAAATAGTCCTAATTGAATTCATTTTAACAACATGAGAAAATATTTCATCAAAATCTATACCTTTCTTTTGTGAAAAACCCTCTACAACAAGTCTATCCTTCTACCTCTTTTTACCTCCATCTTCTTTCTTCAACCTGTAAATCCATTTATTCTGCAATGTTTTTTTTTCCTGTAGGCAACTTAACCAAATCCCAAGTCTGTTTATTTACCAGGGAATCCATTTCCTCTTTCATGCCCTTCTCCCACTTCTTTTTAACATCTACCTACATTACCTCTTCATAACATTCTGGTTCACTAGATTTAGTCAACAATAAATAATACAATGAAGGAGAGTATCATTTAGGGGGTCTACATAATTGAGTAGATATTCTAACAACACTTGCAAGAGTTTGAGGTACTTTTTGCTCCTATTGTACATTTTGATTTTATGGTACCTTTGGAATTTCTTTTTTAGTGATCTCATCAAGCACTGTGTATTCTAGTTTTTCTTTTTCTTGTTTCTTTCCCTACTACTGATCTTTGTACATGACCTTCTCAATGAATACAACATCTCTAATCCTAATTATTTTGTGATTTTCATAATCCCATAATAGATAACCAAAATCATTAACACAGTATCCAACAAAGATACACTTCTTTGATTTTTCCTCGAGCTTTTCTCTAGTTTGTTTATCAATATGGACAAATGCTTCACCACTGAAAGTCATCAAAAAAGAATAGATTACCTTTTTAACTATCCATTCATCCTATGGAATTCAATCATCAAAAGATATTGAAGGTCCTTTGTTTACCAAGTAAACAAAAATATCTACAACATTTTTCCAGAACTATAAGGGAAAACCAACATGTAATCTCATACTCCTTGCACGCTCCATGATTTTCATGTTCATCCTTTCTGACATACCATTTTATTTTATTGTTCTTGGAACTATGTTCTCTCTACAAATCCTATGATATGAACAATAATAATCAAACTCCTTGCTGCAATATTCACCTCCATTGTCTGATCTGAGACACTTCAACCTTTTTCGTGTCTCATTCTCAACCAAAGCTTTCTATTTCCTAAAAGTATCAAAAACATCATATTTTGGTCGAATCAAATATATCCAAGCTTATCTAGTTGCATCATGAATAAAATTAACATAATAAAGAGATCTACCAAGAGATGATACCTAAGTTGGTCCCCATACATGTGTAGGCACAAGCTCTAACCTTTCACTCTTCTTTTCTTTACTAACTCTGACAAATATGTCTCTTATGTTTTCTATAAACAAAATGCTCACAAAAATACAAATTAATTTGTTTAAGATCTGCCAAAAAATTTATTTTGTGAAGTATCTGCATCCGCTTCTCACTCATGTGTCCAAGACTATGATTCCATAGTGTTGTATCCACTCTTGTAGAAGCTAAAGAGATAGAAGAGTTAATATTACCAGTACATAAATACAATGTACCTACCTTATCTTCTTTTGATATCACCAGTGATCCTTTGGTGACCTTCCACACCTTATCTGTAAATATGGATATACAACCATCACTTTCCAACTACCATGTTGAAATTATATTTTTTCCTAGATCTAGAACATGTCTTACCTCTTTCAACAACCACTGGTTTCCATTCCTTTTCTTTATTTTTACCTTTCTCGTTCCAAAAATTTTGCATGGTGCATCATCACCCAATTGAACATGTCCAAAATCACCTTGACCATAATATATAAAATGTTTCCTATGTGGTGTGCCATGAAATGAATCCCCTAAATTTACTACCCAAGACTCATAAATATTATCTACAAAAAGAATCAAAGCATCTTGTAACAGATCACTTGTTACATTTGCTTCCCAATTTTTCTCTTGTTGTCCATCTCTTTGTTTCTTTGGAGCTTTGCAGTCTTTCTTCAAATGTCCTTTCTTACCACAATTCGAGTAGTCTATCTTTCCCACTCTAAATTTGGATCTTCATTTCCTAGAATTCATACGGTTCCCTAAGCCCTTTCCTCTATCCTTTTGTCTTCCCCTGTTATCCATGTTTAACGCATTACTGGTGCCTCACTTGTTCTTTTTCATTGCAATTCCTCGCTAAGGATAACACCAACAACATCATCAAATTTTAAAGTTTTCGAACTAGAGACAGAGTTACTTATAGTCATGACCAAGCCATTCCAACTTTTTGGAAATGAGCATAAGATTAGAAGAGCCCTGAACTCATCATTAAAGTCCACTTTTTTAGAAATTAGTTGATTAGTAACCATATTAAATTCATTTAAATGATCTGCAATAGAGCCACCTTCCAACATCTTTATATTAAATAATTTCTTCATTAGAAACATCTTACTGGATGACGATGATTTTTCATACAACCTAGCCAATGCACCCATCAACTTCTTCATTGTCTTTTCTTTCGAAATATTGAAAGCCATAGACGCTGCCAAACTCAACCATATCATTCCTAGTGCCTTTATGTCAAGAACGTCCCATTCTTCATCCTTCATGGCCATCGAATTCTTTGTTATTCCTCCCAATGGTAGCAATAGATCCTTCTGATATAAATAATATTCCATATGCACCTTCCATAACTGGTAGTTTTAGTCGTTAAATTTTATGACCCTAAACTTTCCATCTTCCTCCATTTCTCCCACTCGAACTAGGAACCCACTTTCCCTGCAAGTTACCTTTCACTTTGATACCAGTTGTTAGAAAAACATGATCCTGTAGCAATAAAATAAAAAAAAATGCGGAAATAAAATACAGAAGAGACACATATATATGTGGTTGACCCAATGTGGGCTACGTCCACGAGAGAAATTTCCAAGTCCTTCCCTTTTATTATCCAACAAATGAAGAGATACAACCTAAAACACACTCATTGTAACTTCCTCTTATTTCTCTCACAGTCTCCTCTTTCAGAATAAAATAATTGCCATGATGCATAGCTGCAATACATCTCCCTCATAAAAGTGGTTTTTCTTCTAGGGGAAAAAACCCTAACATAAATTCTATTGGACCTTATAATGAATGGTCCAGATTTACTATGAAATTACAATATACATGTACAAGACAATTTTTCCTTTGGGGGCTTCAGCCCTGACCCCTGTCGAGGATCCTCTTTCCCCAAACCCCCGGTCAATGGAATGATCCCCCGGGACCCTGCAAGGGTGCAATCCCCCACTGCAAGCCCCCTGCATGGAGGGGTGTACAATATCCTAGGGTGTACAGTCTTCATAGGGTATAAACATGAATTAAAACAAAGACATGTGAAACAAGCAGATAATCAGGCTCCACAAGCAACACATGCTTATCCATGTCTTACAACCGTATGCCCGTTTACATGCAATCAATAATTTTTACAACTCCAAAGTAAATACAAATTAATTTTTTTTATTTCTTGATGACTCAACCATCACCGCCCTACAAATTCTATGTGAACACAGGTGGTGAGGCACAACAGATAGATAAAACTTCATCAACCATACATGAACTTGAAGTTGTTGTAGCTTAATTTTCTTCTATTTTGGACACCTCTTTAGATGCTTGTTTTGTTTTTCAGCAATCCTTCTTGAGATCCCCAGATTTTCCACAGAACCATCATTTTCCCTTACCCTTACTGTCTTTTGACTTAGACTTGGATGTACCTTTCTAATATTTCCCTCCTTCCATAGATCAACCTCTGACCACCATTGCTTCTATTTTTTAGGTTTCTTTACTGGATATTCTCCTCATTTCATCAGACAATAGAGCTCCCACAATAGTGTCATAATCGATGGAATATGTTGATATGAGCCACATAGATGTGATGAGATGATCCCAAGACTCAGGAAACAAACACAATAGCGTAATTACCCTGTCCTCATCTTCATACTTTACTTCCATACTAGATAATTGAAAAGTCAGAGTATTGAAAATATTCAAGTGATCAACATTTTTTGTACCTTATTTCATCCACAAGTTGTACAACTTCCTATTCAAGAAGATTTTGTTCGTCAAGGACTTTGTCAAATATGAACTCTCTAGTCTGTTCCAGAAACCTGATGTTGTCTCCTCTTCAATGATGTTAAACAACACTTCATCTGCCAGAAACAAACGAATTGTACTAAGGGCTCTTACATCCAGATATTCCCAGTCCTCGTCTGTCATGCTTGTTGGTTTCTTTATCTTTCCAACAAACACCTTTTGCAATCCTTATTGCATAAGTAGATCCCTCATCTTGAGATTCCATAGTTCAAAGTTATACTTACCGTTGAATATCTCCACATCAAACATAGAATTCTACAATTCGCCATTAACAAAAAAAAAGCGCCCAAAATATCACAACTTCTAATAAACCAGGATCTTAAAATTCAAGGTTGAATTCAAAAAATTTAAACTCCAAAAATATATTTAAAATATATATATATATATATATATATATATATATTTAAAAAAACATTTTTTAAAACACTTCTTCTTTAAGCATTCTCCACTCATAAATTTGATTCCACCATATATTTTGTCTCATGTGCATAATAAGACAAAACGTGAACCAAAACTTATCCTCGCCTTTATTAAATTAATATCCTCCCACTCACCTTTTCTTCATTAAAAAAAAACTGACCTTAGACCTTCATACCATGACAAAAAAAAAATTAGTTTTTGGATTAAATAGATGTTGTGACACCTTTCGATGACGTTAACGTGCGACAATTAGAAAATTGTCACACCTTGTTTAAAGGATAGCCTACAACAGTTTGTCTTCTACATTACTAAGGATAGCCTACAACAATTTGTCTTCTACATTACTTCCAAATTGTTGCACTGTGTACTATGTACTTCCTGGAACACTTCGGAAAAATTGAAAATTTTACAAGTGTGTCTTTGATAGTGTAATAAAATCTGTCCTAGGCTAATCCTCTTCATTTCGATTGGCTTGGTTACCTACCTTATTATCCAACAACTTGATTTTCTTCTCTTTCGTTTTCAGATTCTTCAACTTTGCACTCTGTTACCACTAATTAGGAAGCGAAATAAAAAAAAAAAGCATAAAGAAAGCATAAAATCGAGAAATAAACTGAGAACAACAGTTACACGATTGACACAATGATTTATGTGGAAACCCAATATGGGAAAAAAAATACGGGACAATGATAATCGGTATTCTTATTACTCAAGGGAGAATTACAATAGCCAACACCGACATACAACCATCCTCTTCTCACTATGCACACACTATACTCCACAATATTGTGTCCACTCCACAGTATTGCATCTTGCTCACACACTGCACTGCACTATCACATGTGTGGGTATGCTCATATATATATCATGTGTTACACTGCTACACGAACTCATCATAAATAGATCACATGATTATACAACCTGTTCATTGTAGTATGCATACATGCGCAATCTAAATTTAATGTATGGAAATTAGTTGACAAGTTTTCAAAAAAATAAATATATATATATATATAAAATACCAAATAGACTTGTAGAACTTTGAAAAGTGAATCTTAAATAAGCTTTCAAACCTGTGATAAATGGGGAAGGCCTTTCCGACACACGAACCCATCCACAAAATTCAATTCCAATGATCCAGCGTACTGCAACAAGGTATAAAGACTTGGGATTATAACAAAAAAAATTGACTAACAGAGTTTGCATCAGCACATGTATCAAGCAGTGGAACAATAAGAATTTTGCATTTTAATACGCCATTAACGGAATAGTTTTCTCTCATCTATTGTTCCTCAAATATATTTAGTAATGGTTTTTTTTTAGCATCTCACAATTTTTAATTAAAGAATTTGGGTTCTGTAAGAGACCGGCATTAATGACATCTATTTCATTACGTCGAAAGGCGTACACCTATTGACAATGGGCCCATTTAATAGGTTTTTAGTTCTTAATACGTTTTTTTATGGACGAGATTAAATATGCCTAGAATATTCTTAGTCGTCACAATAAATGAATGGCTCTGATTTCATCCATTAACTTCCAAGTTGTTATAAAGACATCTGTTTATATGTTTATATTTTTACATTTACCTAATTGTGTTTAAAAATCACTGTATTCACTAACTTATTGCCACGTCTACCTAATTAAAAAATATAAACGAATTTTCTTGAGCCTGGCCTTTTTACTATGTTAATTAAAGTTTTTTTAACTAACCAAGAAGTTTAACAGCCAGCCTATCGACGTTCACCAACCACGAGTTAGCGACTATGCTAGTTGTATCATTTATAGCAAGTAATGTTTTCAATAACGATTCAATATAAAATGACACCATGTGATAATGCTAAGGTGAGCACTAGTGGATCATAAGGGGCTTTACACGTACCATCATCCTATGCACACAAAATAATTATGACTACAAGCACTCGCTACATTGATGCCCCTCTCATGAATGGACATGGGCGCGTAGCACTACCATTTTTTAACCGTATTATACTCTCGATGTGCTTAACTACTTCCTACATTTCTATTACAATGATTTTTGCTCGATTCGTTTCCGCGCTTGGAGTAGAAACCCCATTCCTTGCAAGAAGTCTTTCCCTATATACGATGATTTTCGCTACTTTAATTCCACACACAAAGTAGAAGTAGAAATCTTTGCGTAGTTCAATATGACTTTTCCCTGCTTCAATTCCTCACTCGAAGTAAAAGCCCTATTCCATGCAGAAATCCTTGTCCAATGCTAGATATGTCTTTCCTACTTCATTTATGAACTTGAAGTAGAAAATGTGTTGGATGCAAGGATCCCTTGCCCAAGGGAAGATGACTTAACCTCATTTCAGTTCCTTGAAGTAGAAGTCGTTCTCCATGGAAAAAAGATATCATTTATTCTACAATAGCTCCATAGATCTAGCACACAATGTCTGTGTTTCACAAACATTTTAGATAGTAACTACCATCCAACTCGGCATAGTATGACATCATGGACTTTTCTCTCTTGGCTCCATAATATTTTTGTTCCACACCTTCCTTACTGAGATAGTTTTCCAGCTATGAAACACATGAACAATTGGGTTGGTTATTTATAAAGAAAAATCATCCATTTGTAAGCATATTCATCTTAAAAAAGCTTGCACATACCACACATCAATTGTTTCCTACAATGCATCCTTCATGTTCTCTTCTTAGCTACTGGTGGTGGCCCTCTCATTATCTTTATATTCTCTATTAACATCAACTAGTTGACTCTGAATGTTCTCATAATATATCAAACATATTCTTCCATCTTCATAGAGAATAGTAACAATGGGTTAGAGCCATATAGCAACACAAGCAACCTCTTTCTAGCATTTACAATCTATAGATCCAACCAATTTATTGTTTTTTTAAATGTTGGAAGAATAATTTATTATTTAATATGGAAAGGATAATCTCAAATGAA
>JASDQU010103045.1:53723-72714 GCA_032191745.1 Picea mariana
TGTGATTAAGATTAAATTATAATTATGATAAACTTTAAAATTGTTATTTGAAAATATATGGTTTCATTATTATAATTTCAATGAAGACAATAGGACATATTTATCTTCTTAGTATATTATTTATGTAGTTATTTTTTTTTATCTTAGAGTATGACTTTGAAAAATATATTTAAGTGGTTACGAGCTAGTTTCTATTAAAAAAAAATTAATAACCCAAAAATTATAATGAGAAATATTAATTTTTATAAAAAAATTATTAAATATTTCAAACTAAATTTTATTTATACACATTGTTATAATAACTCTTTAAAATATTAAAATTATATCAATAAAATCAAACTAATGACTTTGAATATATAAATTTTTATATTATATAAATATAAAATTAACTCCAATTTTAAATAGACATTTGGGACTTTGAAGAGTGAATCCTAAATACATTTTCAAAACTTTTCAGGTCGAGCAAGGTCTTTTGATGTAGGAGCATCGTCAACACATCAAGCGAGCCAATGCGGAAGCAGAAGACAGCTGGACAAGCGTCAACACAAATTTTGAAAACATTTTGGAGTTGTTGCTCAATCTTAAATGTAGTCATTAAGATGAGGCACACTTGTATATTGTAAATGGACCTTGAGCGGATTGCTCTCGTCCTTTAGTAGATAGATGACATTTAAAGTAGTTAATGTAAAGTAGATAGAATTTAATTCTAGACTAGACAGTTTGAGAGAGCAAGAGGGAAACATGATATAGACACCCTCATTGTGTATTGTAACAGGGATGGGAGAATTATGAAGAGAATTATTGAGGAAGCGCAAGAGCATGTAGAGAGCCGTGTAAGAACACCCATGTGTAGACATTTGAATTAATAGAGGAGTTTGATTCAAATTCATGGTTTTTTGTGTTGTTCTCTGTGTATTGATGTGGATATGCTCATGAATGTTTGCTTCCAGTTATACATTCGCTTTTATATGTTGTGTATATGATTTCATGTTTGAGTTTGAAGTCTGAAAGGGTGATGGAATGAGTTTCAATTGTTTCTCTATTTGAGCCAGAGAATTCCTGCAAGGAGTGCAGTTGAAGTGTCTGCAAGGAGTGCGTTAACAGACGGTTCAAATAGAGATACATTTTTTTTTCATTCATCCCAATGGTGCAGTTGGGTACAGGAGCCCTACAAGGAGTGCGCAGGCCGGATAAAAGTCTCAGGGTTACGAACCTGAGAGAAGTATCGAAGGACTGTGCAGGTGTGCGTAGAGTCGAGGAACTTCAACACTTAGAAGTGTTTGAAGGTTGTCGCAAGGAGTGCGAGCAAGAGGGTTTCCAGGAAGACGCAGAGTCATAAGGAAGCTCAGGAAGGATAAAGCCTTCGAGACTATTGAAGTGCAGCATGGGGAAGCTGTGACTTGAAGTTCGAAGGAAGCATCGTAAGTTTACATGCAGGCGGACAAGTCTCTATGGAGGAGTACTTGATTCATTTCRCAAATTCCATCAGGAGGAATGGACGATTGGTATTCTCTGAGGAGGATTCACGACATCCCATGAGTCGTTAGATCTCATAGAGTAGCGGGAGAGGTATGGTGGAAGTATTCCCGAGAGGTTCGAAGCTCAGGAGGGACAGGACCGTTGATCTGACCCATAAGGGTTGTAGGATTTACACGTGGAGTCGTGTATTGGGGTTTCACCGAGTGAAGTCCCRTRCACATAGCGACAGGAATCGCGAAATCGCRAAACGCGATATCCCAACGGGTACGAGAATTGGGTGGGGCCACAGAGAAGTCAGTGAGCGGACAGGTACACCATATCGGAGTTTGGGGAAAGTAAAGTCCTGAAACATTGACATCAGAATTCGCGGTCTCGTGAAGTTCGAAATCCCAACAAGGTGACGGGACCGTTGAAAAGTCAACTCGCGAGCACATTGGAGTTTTGGTGTATCAGGGTTCGGGAGTCGGAGAACCGCGTTTCTCGACACCGCAAGTGTCGAAATCGCGACACGAGAAGTCCCGACAGGGTAAAGGAATGGTCAGCATTGACTTGCATCGGGTTTCGGGGATTCGAAACACTAGTGCTAGACCATTGACCTCGCGAAACTGTGAAGTCCAATTCCCCGATAAGTAAAGAGAGGGAATCGCGTGAAGTGTTATGTGGGTGCATATTTTTCGATAGGGAAAAAGAAGAACATTTGAGTTCTTCGGGCCGCGTGAAAGAGAAGATCTTGTGAGTAGATGTCCTTGCGAGTGCGCGTCTGTGTCAGTTTGGTATTAGAGCAAAAAAAGATTCTTTTCTTTTTGTAGCAGAGAAAGAAGAGAATTCACCATGCCTCCGAGGAGAGATTGACAATCACCCGATCCAAAGGATAGGGAAATGTTGAGAAGAAGAGCTAGGCAGGTAACAGATCTAGTCATGGAGAGACAAATGTGTGATCTCCGAGCAAGACTCGAAGACATGGAGACAGCACAAAGACGCACAGCCAGTGCAGGAGATCTGAGTGATTCCGATAGTGAAATTGAGGCTAAACGTGAAGAGGAAGTTGCAGCCGAAGATGCATCAAACAAACGTTTGATTAGAGCTATTGCCAAGATGGGTGCAAGAGAAAATATGGAAATTCCAGTTTACGAGGGAAACTTGGATGCAGAGGAGCTTCTAGACTAGATTAGAGATCTGGATACATACTTTGACTATGAATATGTCGAAGAGGACAAGAAGTTCAAGCATGATGTCACATGATTGAAAGGACATGCAGCATTGTGGTGGGATGAACTACAAGCTGACAAGCGCTGCAAGGGCAAGTAGAAGATCAAGAGCTGGGATAGGATGATCGCGAAGATGAAGGCGAAATTCATCCCCAGGGACTATCAAATTACTCTGTTTAGGAGAATGCAGAACCGGAGACAGAAGTTGATGACAGTGAAAGAATACACTGAGGAATTCTATAAACTGAACATCAGGACAGGTCATCGGGATAGCGATGATGAAAAAGTTTCCAAGTATATGAACATCCTGAGATATGATATCCAGGATGAGATGAGCATGGTAACCATCCGAACGGTGGAAGATGCTTATCAGATGGCTCTGAAAGATGAGGAGAAGTTGAGCCGAAAGCAGAGTCAGAGGGGCCGAGGCAAAAGTCAGCCCAGAGGAAAATCAGTTGCCCAGGATAAATTCCAGAAGCCCAAGAGGATCTGAAGAAACCTAAGACTCGAACAGAGAGAGGTGGAATTTCACAGAGGGGGCCATATGTTGAACAGAGAGGGCAACAGAATGAGCAGAGAGGAGATTATGCTAATAAAAACACTTTTCCTCGTACTAGAGGCAGAGGAAGAGGAAGAGGAGGAGTAATCACATGCTTCACATGTGGAAAGAATGGGCACAAGTCTTACGATTGTCCAGATAAAAAGAAGGACATTGGAGAAGCTCACATCGCCAAAGAACAGAGGCGGGATGTTGAGGCAGAAGACGCTGAAGGAAGAAGATCGCTCATGATGCGAAAAGTCCTTTTGACACCCGAGAAGGAGGTGGAAAGTTTAGTCCAAAGGACCAAACTTTTCAGGACTACTTGCAAGACCAAGGACAAGGTATGCAAGGTCATAGTGGACATTGGTAGCACGGATAATCTCGTATCTACAGAGATGGTAGAGAAGCTGGAGCTGGAGACGACTAATCATCCAAGCCCATACAGAGTTTCGTGGCTACAAAAAGGACACCAGGTAACTGTTACTAAACAATGCTTGGTTGAATTCAAGATAGGTGGATATAATGATAAGATCTTGTGTGATGTCATTCCTATAGATGTTTGTCATCTATTGTTGGGTAGACCATGGAAATATGACATAAATGTGATTCGTGATGGGCGAATGAACACATACACCCTAGAGAAGAATGGGAGGACAAACATGTTTATTCCGATAAAGGATAAGGAGGTGAAGCCAGAAGTAAGCAACATAGTACTTCTCATGAGTGGGAAGGAACTTATTAATGAGGTTAAGAAGGAGGATCCACAATTCTTTGTTGTCATAAAACCGAAGATTGTTCTGACTAGCACAAGAGTGGATGATTTACCAGATGAGATTCAGGAACTGCTGGAGGAGTTCGTTGACATAATAGCGGATGAATTACCTCGTTCGTTACCACCAATCAGGAGTGTGAGTCATCATATTGATCTCATACCAGGAGCTAGTTTTCCAAACAAAGCTGCATATAGGTTGACGCCACAAGAGAATGAAGAGGTTAGAAGACAAGTCCAGGATTTTTTGGACAAAGGTTTGGTTAGGAAAAGCTTGAGTCCATGTGTTGTTCCAACAGTACTCAGTCCGAAGAAAGACGGAGGTTGGAGGATGTGTACTGACTCAAGGGCGATCAATAAGATAACCATCAGATATAGATTTCCATTGCCGAGGATGGATGATTTGATGGATTGCTTAAGTGGAGAAAAGTGCTTTTCAAAGATTGATTTAAAAAGAGGATATCACCAGATTCGCATGAGAGAAGGTGATGAATGAAAGACAGCATTCAAAACCAATGAAGGGTTGTATGAATGTCTTGTTATGCCATTTGGCTTAACAAATGCACTGAGTACCTTCATGAGGTTGATGAACGAAGTCCTGAGGGAGTTCATCGAAAAATTTGTCATTGTGTATTTGGATAACATACTGGTTTATAGTAAGACAATGGCAGAGCATCTGAAGCACTTGGCTAGAGTGATGAAGAAACTAAAGTAGGAGAAGTTGTTGATAAATATGAAGAAATCCTCATTCATGATGACCGAGCTCATTTACTTGGGGTTTGTTATTTCAGCAAATGAGTTGAGGATGGATCCAGATAAGGTAGAAGTGATTAAAAATTGGCCATCACCGAAGAATATTTTCAAGGTGAGAAGTTTTCATGGTTTGGCTAATTTATACCAAAAATTCATCAGGAATTTCAGTGGAATTAGTGCAGCGATGATGGACACAGTGAAAAAAAGACACAAGTCTTTTCACTGGACAGAAAAGGCTGACAAAATTTTCAATCTGTTGAAGAGGAAGATCATGAAACAACCAGTTTTGGTGTTGCTGGATTTCCAAAAGACATTTCAGGTGAAATGCGATGTAAGAGGATTTGTAGTAGGGGTAGTCTTAAGTCAGGAAGACAGGCCTATCACATACTTCAGTGAGAAGCTGAATGAAGCGAAACTGAAATATTCCACTTATGACAAGGAATTCTATGCTATCATACAAGCATTGAACAAATGGAGGCATTACTTGAACCCAAAAGAGTTTGTTTTGTACAGTGACAATCATGCATTGCAGTTTGTGACTCAACATGAAAAGTTGAATCAAAAACATATCAAATGGGTTGAGTATATGCAGAATTTCACATTTGTGATTAAACATATTTCTGGTATTGCTAACAAAGTTGTTGATGCTTTTAGCAGGAAGTGTTTGCTATTGCAGGAGTTTCGAGTCAAAACGTTGGGTTTTGATGATCTCAGGGACATGTACGCAGATGATCAAGATTTTTGAGAGGCGTATGAAGCAGCTGAGAATCCAGTTCTCAGGGACAGAAGCCCTTGGACAGAATAGATGATCCAGGAAGGATTGTTGTTCAAAGGTAATCAACTGTGTATTCTGAAATGCTCCATGAGGGAGAACTTGTTGAAGGAGAAGCACAGTGGAGGATTAGCAGGGCATTTTGGTCATGATAAAACATTCACGAATCTAAATGAGTCATATTTTTGGCCGAGAATGCGAGCGGATGTCAAGAGATTTATAGACAGGTGCATAATTTGCCAGCATTCGAAAGGAAGGAAGCAGAATGCGGGATTGCCCATACCAGAGAGGCCGTGGAATGCGATAAGAATGGATTTTGTATTGGGGTTGCCAAGGACACAAAGAGGTGTTGATTCAATCTTTGTGGTAGTGGATAGATTTTCCAAGATGGCACACTTCATTCCATGTCAGAAGACTAGTGACGCGACTCACATCGCGAACCTATTTTTCAAAGAGGTCATTCGACTTCATGGTTTGTCGAGAAGTATTGTTTTGGATCGAGATACTAAATTCATAGGGCATTTTTGGAGGAACTTATGGAAGAAGATGGGAACAAACTTGTTGTTTAGTTCAACTTATCATCCTCAGACGGATGGATAGACAGAAGTGGTCAACAAAAGTCTGGGAGACTTGATGAGAAGCTTGGTGACAGAACACCACAGCAGTTGGGACAATATATTACCACAGGCAGAGTTTGCTTACAATGACTCAGTGAATCAGAGCATAGGCCAGTGTCCATTTCAGGTTGTATGTGGCATGCAGCTGAGAGGAATTTCTGAACTGAGGGATTCATAACAGACTGCGACTAGGAGCGCTAGTGCAGAAGAATTCGTCGAGGCGATGAAAGAACTTCACAGTGAGGTGAAGGAACGGTTGTTGAATTCAAGTCAGGAGTAAAAATGCAGAGCCGATCAGCATAGAAGGAAACTTCAATTTGAGGTTGGTGATCTGGTTCTGGCACATTTGAGGAAAGAAAGGTTCCTGAGAGGAACATATAATAAATTGAAGATGAAGAAAATCGGGCCATGCAAGGTCTTGAGGAAATTTGGGGCAAATGCTTATGAGATTGAATTACCCGATGGGATCGGAATGTCTCTGATATTCAACATATTTGATTTGTACCCATAGGGAGATGATGAAACAGGGAATAGAGATGAACAACCAGTGATCTAGTGGCGGAAGCAGATGCCAGTTGCAGAGAAGCCATAGATGGAGTGCATACTAGACAAGAGAGTGAGAAAAAGGACCAGGCGAAAGAAATACTTCGAGTATCTGGTCAAGTGGAAGAACCATCCATTTGAAGATGCCAGCTGGGAGACTAAAGCAGAAATACAAAATCATGGACAGACCGTGCAGGATCTCATGGACAGGAGCCCATGAAAATTTTCAAGCGAGGGAGTATAATGCAAGAGCATCGCCAGCACATCAAGCAAGCCAGTGTGGAAGCGGAAGACAGTTGGACAAGCGCCAGCACAAATTTTGAAAACACTTTGGAGTTATTGCACAATCTTAAATGTAGTCATTAAGATGAGGCGCACTTGTATATTGTAAATGGAACTTGAGCGGATTGCTCTCGTCCTTTAGTATATAGACGACATTTAAAGTAGTTAATGTAAAGTAGATAGAATTTAATTCTACACTAGACAGTTTAAGAGAGCAAGAGGGAAATGGGATATAGAAACCCTCATTGTGTATTGTAACAGGGATGGGAGAATTATGAAGAGCATTATTGAGGAAGAGAAAGATCATGTAGAGATCCGTGTAAGAACACCCATGTACAGACATTTGAATTAATAGAAGAGTTTGATTCAAATTCATGATTTTTTTTGTTGTTCTCTGTGTATTGATGTGGATATGCTCATGAATGTTTGCTTCCAATTATACATTTGCCTTTATATGCTGTGTATATGATTTCATGTTTGAGTTTGAAGTCTGAAAGGGTGATGGAATGAGTTTCAATTGTTTCTCTATTTGAGCTAGAGAATTCCTGCAAGGAGTCAAGTTGAAGTGTCTACAAGGAGTGCATTGACAGAGGGTTCAAATAGAGATAGCTTTTGTTCTCATTCATCCCAGTGGTGCAGTTGGGCACAGGAGCCGTGAAAGGAGTGCGTAGGCCGGATAAAAGTCTCAAGGTTGCGAACTTGAGAGAAGTATCGAAGGACTCCTATTGCAGGTGTGCGCAGAGTTGAGGAACTTCAACACTTAGAAGTGTTTGAAGGTTTCTGCAAGGAGTGTGAGCAAGAGGGTTTCTAGGAAGACGCAGAGTCATAAGGAAGCTCAGGAAGGAAAAATCCTTCGAGACTGTTGAAGGGCACCACGGGGAAGCTGTGACTTGAAGTTTGAAGGAAGCGTCGTAAGTTTGCACGCAAGAGGACAAGTCTCTGTGGAGGAGTACTTGTTTCATTTCGCAGATTCCATCAGGTGGAACGGATGGTCGGTATTCTCCAAGGAGGATTCACGACATCCCATGAGTCATTATATCTCACAGAGTAGTGAGAGAAGTACGGTGGAAGTATTCCCAAGAGGTTCAAAGCTCAAGAGGGACAGGACCGTTGATCCGAGCCATAAGGGCCGTAAAATTTACATGTGGAGTTGTGTATCGGGGTTTCACCGGGTGAAGTCCCGTGCACATAGCGACAGGAATCGTGAAATCGTGAAACGTGATATCCCAACGGGTAAGAGAATTGGGTGGGGCCACAGAGAATTCAGTCAGCAGATAGGTGGCACACCGTATCAGAGTTCGGGGAAAGTAAAGTCCCGAAACATTAACATCAGGATTCGCGATCCCGTGAAGTCCAAAATCTCGACGAGGTGACGGGACTGTTGAAAATTCAACTCATGAGAGCATCGAAGTTTCGACATATCGGAGTTCGGGAGTCGGAGAACCGAGTTGCTCGACACCGCGAGTGTCGAAATTGTGACAATAGAAGTCCCGATAGGGTAAAGGAAGGGCCAGCGTTGACTTGCATCGAGTTTCAGAGATTTGAAACACTAGTGCTCGACCATTGACCTCATGAAACTGCGAAGTCTGATTCCCCAATAAGTAAAGAGAGGGGATCGCGTGAAGAGTTCTGTGGGTGTAGATTTCCCGATAGGGAAAAAGAAGAACATTTGAGTTCTTCGGGCCATGTGAAAGAGAAGATGCTGTGAGCGGATGTGCTTGTGGGCGCGTGTCTGCGTCATCTTTCCTACGAGAGAACCTATCAACAAAATTCAATTCCAATGATATAGCGTACTGTAATAAGGTATTAAGACTTGGCATTATAATAAAGACTTTGTATAGATTTTTTGAATTTTTTTTCGGTGTTATGTTTTTTAAATTGTATTTTTGAATGTAAAAATGCATTCACCACTCTAAAAAAACCCTCAAATTACTCTAATTATACAAACTCAATCTGTCAACCAGAAAATATACCCATAAAAACTTCAAATTTTTTACAAATATTTATTTTTACTAATATCTTTTACACGTGTATAAAGGAACGAAATAATAAAGAGTTTACATTTTAATATGCTATTAACGTAATAGTTTTCTCTTGTCTATTGGTTCTCAAACATATTTTGTAAGGGTTTTCTCAAACATATTTTGTAAGGGTTTTTCTTTATCATCTCACAAGTTTTAATTAGGCATTAATGACATCTACTTCATTGTATCATTTATACCAAGTAATGTTTTCAATAATGATTCAATATAAAATGACACCATGTGATAACTCTAAGGTGACGTGACAATTCCGTAACTAGGGTAGTGTAACTTTTGTTTTGAAAACTACTTCCACCGTGAGGAGTGGTTCGACATCTAAAGTGGTGAAGTATCATTTGAACTATGTGGGAGGGTCCATTCTATCTCCTTATAGGTATGTATCCTTTGAACTCATTGGGAGGGCCCATTCCATATTATAGGTATGACTAGTCATTATTATATATTGCTACTCTTAGTGTGGCTGGGTTGATCCTCTTACAATGTACCTCTTCTCTTTGACAGTGCACCTATTTCACATTATGATATGACATCATCTATCACATCTACAATACCTTTCGTTTTTGGTCCACATGTCATTACTAGTGGATCATAATAAAAAAATGAGATGCACATTAAAATTAAAACTATACACACTTTCTATTACATATTTCTCAATATAAATACATTTACATGATTGTTCACAGATCTAACTTATTCTAATTTTGGAGAGGGTGGTTGAGAGATTCTCTCAACAACCTCCAACAAATCTCAAACCAAATACTAATTATGGCATTTAGCCATTATTCTCCAACACTCCCCCGTAATGGAGAAATGTCCCTTTTTTTTTGTTTTTACAATATAGAAATGGCATAGAATTCATATGTGTCATCTTTGTCCGACTGGTCTTCATTAGAAACTCTACCCACTCTCCAATCACTCGGTTTTGCTCTTTTCTTCTCCACACTTTCGATCTACCTCTTGATCCATTTAAAGTATAACTGCTTCAGACCATCATTGACGTATTCACAGGATTGACGCTTCTTGACCTCCCGAAGAACAATCTCGATATTGAATTATCCTATGGATACACTACCATCTATTGAATTCCCCCGAAGAGAAAATTTCAATAGTTATATAGGAGAATGATCTGATTACTAGACATTTTCAGTAGTCAATTATACAATTGACCTTTTATACACTCACAAACTCACAAGATAACCTATAAATGATGATCTTGAAGCACCGAAGTACAACAAAACCTTTCAGTATTTAACAGACTTGTAGACATACTCAAATCTATGATGTGTTCCCTTGGCACCGAAGAACGTTGAGAACCACTGATTTAAATTATGTTACTCTGTTCTATGATTGGTCTTCATCATGTGAAATTTACACAAATTTAATAAAATTCCACAAGACAACAAACATAACATATAGATCCCTTCAGTGATTTGAGAGATTGAAACCCTCAACACCTGATAGCAACTGGTCCATCAACAACTCTAGCAGTAAATCTATTGAAATAATTGTATCTCCCTCAATGGCATCAGGCCTAATGGTGGCTTTGTCTGTCAACCACAACAAAATGATTCATAACCAGGTAAGATAGCGGTGATCTCTGATGTCTCACAAGGCGTACGGACCAGCGCGACCTTTCTCCTTCATCAATTTCTACTCTTATGGGTCTGTTATACATAGCTAAACAAGCTAATGCTCAACACACCAACATATTTTGTTCCAATGCAAAACAATCTCAAATCAAAACACACGGTACCCTAACACAAAAAATAAAACACTTATTAAAATAAAATTTCATTTTTAACTCTTCACCCTTGTCTTCGCGGCTATATTGATTGTGGTTCGGTAGCTCCTCGTACTAGCTTGCGGCTCCAAGACTATAATAACTAGCATGACTATAATAACTAGCACCTCCACAGTCGACAACAAATAGAAATAAGAGTAAACAATCCACTCTCATGCATACCTGGGTCTCCAGTGAGGGAGTTACCCATAGCACTGAGGCTCTGATACCAAATAAGAAAATGAGATGCACATTAAAATTAAAACTATACACACTTTCTATTACGTATTTCTCAATATAAATACGTTTACATGATTGTTCCCAGATCTAACTTATTCTAATTTTGGAGAGGGTGGTTGAGAGATTCTCTCAACAACCTCCAACAAATCTCAAAACAAATACTAGTTATGGCATTTAGCCATTATTCTCCAACAATCATATGGGGATTTACACCTACCATCATTCTATGCAAAAGAAAAAGGTATGCCTACAAGTACTCGCTATAGTGAGGTCCCTCTCAAGAATGGGCATGAGCATGTGACACTACCATTTTTGAACCATAGTATACTCTCTCTCGATGTGCTCAACTACTTCCTACTTTTAGATTACAATTATTTTTCCTTGATTTGTTTCCATGCTCGAAGTATTTCTATGCTTGAAGTAGAAACCCCACTCCTTGCAAGAAGTCTTTCCCTATGAGGGATGTTTTTCCCTACTTTAATTCCATACACAAACCATAATCCTTTCTTCATGTAGAAATCCACGCATAGTGCAAGATAACTTTTTCTTACTTCAATTCCTCACTTGAAGTAGAATCCTCGCTCCATGCAGGAATCCTTGTCCAATGCCAAATATTTTCTTCCTACTTCATTTATGCACTTGAAGTAGAAATATGTTGCATGTAAGGAGTGGTTTCCCAAGGGAAGATGACTTATCCCTATGTCATTTTGCACTTAAAGTAGAAGTATTTCTCTATGAAAAATGGACATCATTCATTGTATAATAGTGCCATAGATCTAGCACACACCACATGTGTTTCAAAAACATTTTAGATAGTAACTTCCATTCAACTTGGCGTAGTATGATATCATGGAATTTTCTGTGTTGGCTCCATAAATTCTTTGTTGTACACCTTCCCCATTGAAATAGTTTTCTATTTATTAAACTCATGAACACTTTGGTTGTTTGTTTATAAAGTAGCACTACCCATTGGTAGGAATATTGATATTCAAAAATCTTGCACATGCCACACATCAATTGTCTCCTACAATGCCTCCTTCATGTTCTCTCTCTAGCTATTGGTAACAGCCCTCTCACTATCTTTATGTTCTCTAGTAGCATCAACTAGTTGACTCTCAATTTTCTCATAATGTATCAAGCCTATTCTTCCAACTTCGTAGAGAGTAGTAACAATGGTTTAGATCCATATACCACAATGTTCGGTGCTGGCCCATTTTGGGGGAAAAGACTAGTTTTAGAGAGAAAAGCACGAAGTGGGAGAAAGACAGCTGGAAGGAAAATCAACACATGTTAGGAAAGCATGAAAGGCCCACATTCAAGGAAACCTAACTACATCAGGGTTAGGGTTTTTTTAAGATATTGTAGTGGTCGATAATCCAAGAATACGTAGAAGTAAGTATCGAGGAGGTCGAGGTAGAGAGTTCAGAGGCTAGCATGAAAAGGAATATTTTTTTGCATAGCTAAACCAAAGATTATAAGAACCATAAATTTCTGTAAGTTGTTGAGATAGAGGAGAGTCGAGCAACTCGGTCATGACGGTTATACTGTAGGCTGAGGAGCCTGGTGCGATCTAGTCATCCTCATAGGGATTGAGAATCATGTTGAGATTGTAAGATTAGAGACTATAGTGCGCATAGCACGATATATTGAAAAAACATAATAAAAGAGCTTGAGAGTCAAATATTTGTGGATGTAGCCCAAGAGGTGGTGAAACACAGTAGATCATGTGTTATGTGAATTGTTTATTGTTTATTTCTTTTATGTCAATGGTGAACTCTGAGATAAATGTCTTGATGAAGTAGTTAGATCTGTTGATTTACATGGATGGATAAAGAACAAAAGTATATTAAATCTATATGTATGATATAGTAAATGAATGAAGATCGCAAAGTACAATCCCAGATCCCCAATCATTCCCATACTGCAAGCAATTGAGTGTTGCAGTCATCCATAGAACTATCTCGGGTGAGACTGTGTAGTACACTCTGTGTGATGTGTTTCTTTTTGGTTTACCAGGAGGGCCTATAGTTTTAGAGGGATTTGTTGGAAGCTTGTTTAGATATAAACCTGCTTCAGCCTAAGAAGTAGAAAGAGGATAATATCAACGAACAAATGGTTTTGTTTCCAGTTGGAATAGAATGGGATTGAGTGAATGAAATCTTCTGAAGAGTCGTTAAAAGAATGTCAGATCTGTTGACGAAGAATTAAAAGAATGCAAATATAGAAGGGGATGTTTAGACCGTAGAATCTAGCAAAGGAGAATATTGAAAGTTGGTTGAAGACAAAGGAGATATATTTTGTGTAGAAAGACAACACAAACCCTAAAATAACAACACACAAATATCTGGAAAAGTATGTATTTAGTGACTTGCATGAAATATTTTTCTGTGATTTCCCACATGTGTTGCAGGAGTGGATATTGAGGTTGAAATAAAACCATGCGACAAATTGGATTAGATAGCTAGAGTGGAATCCTCTGGAGATCACACAGTTACAACAAGTTGATAACAAATTCATGCTTGTAGTAGATTTTTGGTTAGACGGTATTGTTGCAGGATTTATCACAAAATTTGCAGCAGACACTGTGAAGTCTTACAACATAGTAGAGAAAGAGTTCCTCAGAGAACTACAAGGAAGGTATATTAGGTCGTTGTATACTTCCATAAAGATCCTATTATATAACAAAGGTGTAATGACTATGGAGTCAGATAGCTAAAAATTCCCCATGTGCATGGGGGGAGGGGGGAAGCATTGACAAGAGATGGATAAATGGAGGAAGAGATCAATAAAGGAAAGAAGGAGGAGGCATTGGACCCAATCATGATGGAGGAATACTAGATCAAGTAGATCATGGCAATAGTTGGAAAAATGCACAGTGGAGTACCCTACCAATATAACATGAACAATAAGAGGAGATCGATAGCAGAGAGAGAGGGCTTGGAAAGTGATGAAGAGGTGGTAGAATATCTTCGAGCTATGGAGAAGATTCAGGAAACTATGCACTCGACATATGAAATAAATATAAGAGTTCCAAGGGAAAGAACAAAATGCATAACACCTATCCATGTCAGTGTCAGTTTGGAACGCATGAACCCATGTGCGACCAATACACCAGAAAGAACACCACTTTTTAGAAAACTGAACTTTACTGGAAGAAACATAGTAGGAAGTACATCCACACAGGGAGAAACAACCGAAGGAGCCAGTTCAATAAGTAGTAGTCAATTATATACACCATGCATAGGTTGTAGTTCATCACCGGTCAAGATGGAAGGACATGATCCCACCATTATGTTACCATAATTCAAGGGAGAGGAATCAGAGGATCCTGAAAAGAAGTTGTTTATTTTTGAGAAGATTTTGGAAGAAAAGAAGATTACAAACGAGGATAGAAAACATGTGCAGTTAGCTATCATGCTAAGAGACCACGCACTAGATTGGTACATGAGCTTAGCTGTAAATAATCCACCAAGAACAATAAGGACGAATGCATATGTCAAGAAGCTACTGATAAATGAATTTTAGAAACCGAGCTCAAAGCATTAGTACATGAATGAGATGATTGAAATCATACATAAACCAGGTGAGTCTATTTGGGAGATCAATCATAGGTTCAAACCATTGAAGGGAAAATTGAAATATGTCATGACTGACATGCAACATCGACATCTCTTTGTGAACTCACTATTACCAGATATGAAACACCGTTTGAGGAAACAAAAGTTTTAAAATCAAGGAGAGGCTCTACAGGAAACCCTACAACTAGAAGAGAACCAGTATTAGAAGACAAATCCAACAATAGAGGAGTTGAAGGAGGATCTGAAGAACCTCACATTTAAACTAAACCAGAATAAGAGAAAAGAGAAAAGATAATTTTTTTGGTGTACCACATGCATGACAAAAGGACACCACAAGAATGAGTGTCCAACATTCTTGCAGTACATGGAAATAGGGCTACCAAACCCTTTTCCAACAGGAGGACCATGGTGCGAGATATGTAAAATGCATGGAAATGATCCATATCATTGTTCAATGATGTATATGTATTAGACAGTACCCAAGAGTTCATATTGTAACTTTTGCAGGTTAGTGGATCATGATGACAAAGACTGTAGAACAATGGATCTAATGAGGGAGAGAATGTTATATACCTATACGGTGCAGGTGAAAATGATGACAGGACATGATGCACCTATGTTCAACCAAGTACCACCTCCATAAAACACTACACAACATCAATATAACATTGTGAAACCTCAGTATCATAATTGACAACCACAGTATAAACCCACGCATTATAATCAGATGCCTCAGTAAAATGTACCGCAAGGAGATTGAAATGGATACAGAGGTTGAGGATAAGTAAGAGGAGGATTTGGATGAGGAAGAGGTCCATCAGTGTTCCATAACGTCCAATATCCAGGGAATTATGCAAGAGAATTTCCACTTCCACCTACGGCATGCATTTATTGTTGCACAATAGACCATGATACAAAGGAATGCCCAACATTTTTGCGAAAGATTAAAGAAAAATAAAATAAGAACAATCAGAACATATAATGGATCTCTGCATAATAGATAGAGGATGGAATGAGTATCAACATAGTGACACATGAAGGAGCTAAAATAGGAGATGACATAGTCAAACAAGAGCCAGTACAACACCAGTGGGTGAATAAGAATACCGAGACACCAAAGAAGTTTGATGCAGGAAAAGAGAAGGAAACCTTTAAGGAGGAAAGACAAGAGATTATCAAGCAGAATGTTGCATCTACATATTCCATGCAACATACTCAAGACGTCCCCACATATGAAATGTCGTCAGCAATGGACCACACTAGTGAAGTACACCCTGGAGACCAAGTAAGTAATATCCAAACCTTTCTCCGAACCTGTGTTCAATTATTCAAAGATCCATCATCTATTAAAATATTACAAAATATACTAGATAGATGTAACACAAACACTGAGGGGAAATTAGAACATAGAATAGTCAATCACCTCCATGCCATAAAGAGGACAAGTAGATAATTTAGATTGAATGTCAATATTAGAGATTTAAACATGGGAGACATTATATTGGACCTAGGATCTGAAGTAAATGTCTTACCAAAGAAGACCTGGAAGTGTATGGGAGATCCCACACTAGGTTATTCACCTATCCAATTGAAGCTAGAAAACCAACACATAGTTCTACCAATTGGAAGGCTTAAGGGTGTGATGATAGATATGGATGGAGTACGCACTAAGGCAAACTTTGAAGTGATAGAAATAGTAGATGGCACAACACCATATCCAACATTGCTTGGGTTGGATTGGTAATTTGATAAATGTTGGGTTCGTATTTTGACTATTTCATTGCGATGGTTGAATCCTTTTCGCACCGATATTATATATGTTATTGACCATTTTGAAGGAGTTTTCAAAGGATTTTATATCATTTCATCATGGATTTATATCAGGTATGTGTAATTGATCTTTTATAATGATTTTGAGCTAAATTCAGTTTAGTTGGATATTTATAAATATTTAATGCATGATCTGTTTGTAACTGGGAGAATTCACAGTCCAACCTTCCATCGAGACATTCATCTAGACCTTCATCTGACATTGTTCCAGGAAGCGAACTTAGAGATTAATTTATGGGAAGAGGAAGTTGAATGATAAAAATTTGGCACATGGGTTTTGTGTCCAATATGCCCAATTAGGTCCCACATTGGCCATTTCCTAAAATTGTAAACATATTGAGAGCAGTTAGTGGTCCTTGATCTTGCGCTCCAATACTCCAATACTGCATCTAGTACGCGATCTGACATGCGATACAACACTCAGAGCGCAGAGGAGTTGGCGGTTGGTGCATTGGTAGCCTATGGTGGATGAATCAATGACCTGGGTTTTGTGGCCCCCTTGTGGCATCCGGCTACAAAGTTCCTTACACCCCAGATTGGGAAGCTATGCTTATCACGGAGTGGCTCACAGATTTTCTAGAAGCTAAAGTTGTTAGCAACTCATTTAATGAATTTGCCATTTTTAGATGAGGTTGACCCTTCCAGTGGTCGACCTCTCAAGATGTAATTATCTATAAATACTAATTCCTGTGGCATGAACCAAGGAGGAGAATTTTGTTATTTGATACAAACATTATCACCAATTTTTATCATACTATGTTTTTTTAATTAATGACAATGTTGTGTTAGATTTTTTATTCTGATTTCTTCGTGAAGATAGCCACAACCTGCTGGGGGGCCCACTAACAGTCTGTGTGATTATTTCCATTAGTACATATTTATAGCTATCTAATTGCCTTACTTAGATTTCGAAATTGTCCCTTTATTGTATGAATATCTCACTTGCAATTGCTTGATGTTTGTATGTTTTAATTGCATATTGCTTTTCTAATCCATCTTCCTGTACATTGCATATTGCCTTTTGATTTGTGTATATCATAGAAGGATGTCCATGGTTGTTTGTTAATGATTATATTTTGTTGCAGTTTGTAGAGATGTTTAATTATAGTATTGTGTATTTTTCTTCTTATATATAAGTTACTCTGTAGAGTACTAATCTAGATAGGTTTATTTGTAGATTAATTGCTTCAGTTTTGATAGTTTGACATGGTTATTACTTGTAGTTTTGATAGATTCATTGCTTTAGTTTTAGTTTCGACAGAGTATTAATTTAGATAGGCTTACTTGTAATTGCAAATGCTCTTTGTAGGTCTGTTCTATTTATTAATTTAGCTTCAACATGATATTGTAGAAATAGACTTTGAGTTATGATCTTTAATGGCATTTTAGTTGATTTTGGATATGATTCTTAATAATAGTTTACTTCATTTTACATTATGAATTTTAATGAAGTCTTAGTTATAAATTTGAGTTGTAGGTTTCCACAAAGAGTTTTTATTTTCATTTTAAGTATGAATTTGAATTAAGATTTTTAATTAAGTGTTAAATTATGAGTTTATGAGTTTATGGATTTGCTTGAGTTAGTGCTTTTAATAGAGTACTTTGCACTCGTTATGTGATAGAGTGAATGATCGATGTTGAATATTTTCATAGTGAGTTTTGATTTAAGAATAGAGTTCACTATAAATAAAAATAAATTAACAATAGTTTTCTTTATGAATTCACTGCTCATGAACATAGGTTTTATTTATTTATTAACTTAAAATTATGAATTTATCATTCCTAGCTGTAGATTACTTTGTGAATTTAAAGTGAAGGTCTTCATTATTTGAGTTTATTGGCATTAGATTAGATTAGGCAAGGCTAGTCTAGATTAGATCTCTAGAACTACATATACAATGTTAGCACCTCAAAGCTTATGAGCCCCAGGTTGACAATTTAATGTCGAAATAGATAGCATATATTTTAATCAACATTTTTGGTGTTGTTGTTGGGGAGCTGCTAAAGGGATTAGAGCTTAGGTAGGTAGGTTTCTTTTAATTACACAACAAGGGGTAGGAGAAACTTTAAGACGAGAGGTAAGAACCTGCGCATCCATTTTAATGGGTCGCTCCAAAGCCTTGTTGTTTCCTTTCTGCAAGAGTGTTTAGTTTTTCTGCAAGTTTGCTTCATTTTCTTAGTTTGTTTACTTAAAGCTCAGTTTGTTTACTTTCCTGTAATTTACATTCCCACAAACGTTCTTTCTTTCCTGCATAATGTTCTTACTTTTCCACAATTTACTTTCCCGCAAGTGTGTGTTCTTTTCTGCATAATGTGTTTACTTTCTCGTAATTTAGTTTTCCTTCCAGCGTGCTTATTTTACTGCAAGAGTGTTTTCTTTGTTACAGGTATGANTTAAATTATTAACCATTTCTCTCATTTTTTAACTTCGAATAATTAATCTTAGTGGCAGTGAGTCTTTACTGTGAAAAACAGTGTTGTAAACATAAAGCATATATCATAAAGAACAGCAATCACACACACATCATTCATTCACAATTATGAGACACAGATTTTT
>JASDQU010103045.1:72814-111532 GCA_032191745.1 Picea mariana
AGATCGCTTATATTTATGTAAGAACTCCCAATTCAAACAAAAGGTACTATTGGAATTGCACACCTCTCCAATAGGAGGGCACTCGGGATTTTTGAAAACCTACCATAGAGTCAAGAAGGATTTTTTTTGGGATGGCCTTAAAACTGATGTTCAAAGGTTTGTGGCAGAATGTGTGTTTTTCCAACAAAATAAGGTGGAAACAATTAAGACCCCAGGTCTTTTACAACCATTATCCATCCCAAGTCAACACTGGGAGGAGTTTCCATGAATTTCATCACAGGGTTACCAAATTCTGAAGGAAAGAGTGTCATCATGGTGATTGTTGATAGACTAACCAGGTATGCACACTTTTGTGCACTATCTCATCCCTTCAAATCTAGTACAATTGCCACCGCATTCATGGAGACAGTTCAAAAGCTACATGGAAGCCCAAAGATTATTGTAAGTGACAGAGATCCCATATTCACTGGACATTTTTGGACAGAATTATTTTCTTGTTTGGGCACTCAATTGGCTCATAGCTCATCCTATCATCCTCAATCTGATGGGCAAACTGAGATAGTGAACAAATGTCTAGAAGGCTACCTTCATTGTTTTGTCTCTGATAAACAAACACAATGGTTCAAATGGTTACCCTTGGTAGAATGGTGGTATAACACTTCCTTTCACACTGCAACAAAAATGACACCATTTATGGAACTTTATGGATACCACCCTCCTTCCATCACTTCTTCTCTAAAAGAAAAATCTAAGTTTCAAGCAGTGGAAGATCACATCGAGAATCAACAACAAATTCTCCAAATCTTAAAGGACAACCTGACCATGGCACAAAATCGCATGAAACAACAAGCAGATCAACATCGTAGTGAAAGAAGTTTTGAAGTAGGGGATTGGGTATTTTTAAGACTACAACCATACAAACAGATGTCCCTCAAGCAAGCCAAGAAGGATAATAAATTATCACCAAAGTAATATGGCCCTTATAAGGTGTTGCAAAAGATTGGTACTATGGCATACAAATTGGAGCTGCCTGGATCTTCACGAGTACACCCAGTTTTCCATGTTTCATGCTTAAAGAAGGTTATAGGCGACAAGATCCCGGTTCAAACTATATTTCCAGAATTTGATGAGGAAGGAAAAATCATATTGGAGCCTGAAGCCATCACTGACACAAGAATTCGCCAACTGAGGAATAGATCCATTTCAGAGTATCTCATTAAATGGAGGAAACTACCGGCTGAAGATTCCACTTGGGAAGATGAGTCTTTTATACATAAGCATCCAAAGTTACTAAAGCGTTGTGGACAACACTTGTCTCAAGGGGAGGGGCATGTTAAGCCCTAATATTGGCTCATTACCCCTTAATTGGGGCATATTAGATTAGTAATGCTATTTTATTTATGTCGGCTTTAGGTCATTAGTTGTAATTTAGATTAGTAATGTTATTTTAATTATGTCGGCTTTAAGCCATTATTTGTAATTATACCTCTTAGTCTCCTATATATACCAAGGAGACATTTTCACTTGGAATCATCTTGTACTTGAACATTTAAGTGGGGTAAAAGGAGGTTGCCCCCTTGAAGAGGCTTATTATCTGAAATTATCTCTTTTTCAAGGCATTGAGTACTTTTGCTGAGGTTTTTATATGCTATATTGATGTTTGGTTCTTAACATTCATTAAAAATATATATTGGATCCGAAGGGAGTCCAAATCCTAACCTCCTAGCCCAAAGGCATTACGACTCCCCGCTCACCAACATGCTAGTACATAGTCCTTGTTCATCATATGTCACAAATCCTATTTAAGTTTAAATGTTCTATGTGGGTGGAAAAGAAAAGGGGCTAGGCCCTTAGCCCAGCCCCTAGTTAAGTGTTAGTTCATGAAACCACACTCCATATCTAACATATCCACCTAAACCTCTTCCATTTTAGCCAACCACCAAACGATACACCAAAAGAAACAGAGGTATGTGGGTTCGACCCCAGAACCTCCGCCAAACAACCACCTTAAATTAGCTCCACTAACTAATGTGCCAACAAACTCACTTATTACATAACCGCCTAAATTTTGTATTTAAAGGGGGTTCCTCCAGTGGATTAGAGAGACCAAGGCGCATATTTTGAGACAGGGCACGCATTTTAAGATTTTTCTAGTCATTCATTTCTAAAGGCAGGCACAAAAACTGAGGTACGGGTGTCTCTTGGGTCTGAAAGTGCCAAACTCCGATCGGGGCATGGAGATAATCATTTTTAGGTAATTCGACACCACAAACGCAATGGTGATGTTTATTTTTTTTGATATGAGAACATATTATGTAGTTTAACTCCAGAATGAGGTATACTTATGAATTTTTCCCAATTATTTTGTGGAGTTAATGAAAAGGCCTACCCATTTGAGAGCAGGACCCGGAGACGTAGTCCACCAGGGAAAAACTCGGTTATCAAGTTTTTGTTTTCATATTTCATGCTTATGTCTCTTTCCTTTTGATTTGTTCCTTCTTTATGGTGTACTTTAGTATATGCTTATTTAATACAATTCTTTAATAAGTCACCAGACGAAAAAATCCCGGATCATGTTTGTATCAGAGCAGTCGTCTTTGACTTGAATTGTTGAGTATGAATTATTACTAGGGACAAGCATAAGTAGGGTGAAGGAACTCTTAACACTTTCAATCTCAAATTTGGCCATGCATCTCGAAGGAAGAATATGGAAAAAGAGGACAAGTGGGATGAACAGAAGAAAGAATTTCACATGGTCTTCTATCGCATGTCAGACATTGTCAAGAAAATGTATGGAGGTTACGAGAAGAGGATGAAGAAGGGAAGAAAAAGGAAGCACCACTAGATGATGATGCTTTGGTAAACAAAGGGGTTGGAGGAGATCCTCCTGAGCTTCTATCTTCGCCTTCAGTCTCTAGTTATTCTTCCTTTGAGCATTCTCATCACTCTCGACATTTTAACCATAAATCCTCTTTTAAGAAACCATTATTAAATCTTGATGTAAAGTTTTCTTTACCTATGTTTAATGGAGATGTTAATCCTAAAAAACTAGATAATTGGATCTGATTGTTTGAAGTATATTTTCGTGTTCATCATATTGATGAAGATGAAGTTAAAGTGAAATTGGCTTCTCTTCGGTTGGAAGGCACCGCTCTTGTATGGTGGGAGAGAAAGCTACATGATAGAAGTAAGTGTGGTAATATTCTTTCCTCATGGTTGGAATTTAAAATAGAGATAAGGAAGAAATTCCATCCATTAAGGTATTTACATAAAGCAATGATGGAATGGAAAACTTTGAGGCAGAGTAAAGGTCAAAAAGTACAAAGTTTCAAAGAAGAATTTAGGAAAAAATATCTTGCATTGAAATTTCCTTTTGATTCTTATGAAAATTTAATGAAGTATATCGGTGCACTTCACATGTATATTCATCATACTTTGCTCTTTTTTAACCCCACTAGTCTTGATGAAGTTTGTGTGCAAGCCACTCACCTTGAGAACAGGGGGAAACATGTTCAAGAATATCCCATGAAGAAACCTTCCAATTTCCCACAAAAGACTTTCAAGAAGTTCAAAAGGAAGGAAAAGAAGGTCGCTACAGTAATGAGAGGAGGAAAAACTTCTTTCACTCATTGTTGGCCCTTGACCAAGTTTTGAGGAACACTTCGTCATATTTGACTCTTTTTGGACTTCGACAGTCTGTCAAAGATGGAGCGCCACGTGAAGCAGAGATCACGGGATATCGGCCCACTTTTGGGGCCCTTTTTAGGGTTTTTGGGTTAATGTAATGGGAAAGGGATGTCGGCCCATGGGTTTACCCATGTTTTAAGCCTATTTTGTAAAGTATAAATAAGTATCTAAGCAATGTAAGAGAGAGAAGGGAGATAAGCTAAGTGCTAGTAAAGGCTTTTTTTATATTATGTGAACGACTTGCAGAGTTGTGTGCAAGTGTTGTAAGTGTTGAGTGCATGGATTGTAAGAAGGCTCTGTGCTTGATTTAATCGGGGAAGGAGGATCTGGCGAGGTGCACACAGATATCCTGTCCTATGTGGAGTACAAGTGTAATATCTGTGTTGTAACCTAATTGACCAAGCTAATAAAAAAGAAGAAGACTTTGTGGACACAGCCCCAGGGTGGGGGTGAACCATGGTAACTCTGTGTGGTCTGCTTGGTGTTTCGACCTAATGTGTTGGTTTATTTTCATGTGTTATGCTTGATATGATTATGGTATGTGCTTTGCCATGATACTCTTAAATAGATCCACTTTTCTTTGTGCTTCTTATATGTATGGGTGTAGATCAGACATATATGAAAGTGCTGAGTGGTAAACCTGCTTTGTTGTTTCTAAGTGCTAACTTAAACTAGATCCAAGTGAACGTTGTAGTGCTTTGTTCCATCTCTGGAGTGCCTTAAGGGTTAAATATTTATGAGCGATCTTTGTTAAAGTGATTTCTAAGAGAAAGAATCACAGATCTGTGTCCCAGCTAAGGTTGCAAACACCTAAGTCTTGCAACCACCCATGCCTTTACCTCGGGTGAGACTTCATCTTCTTCGCAGGTGTTGTCGAAAGGGTTGGTAGTTAGGGTTTTGTTGCTGCATTGTTGAAGCATTGAACCCTGGGTCTACCCCTATGCCAACAAATGGTTTCGTTGTCGAGACCTGAAACTGTGATTGCTGGGAACTGAGGAAGAAGAAACTTTGTGCAAAAGGAAGCTCTGTGCGTACATATGTTTCCCTAGTGCATAGCTTTTTACTCGACCTGTGAAGCTTTGTGCTAGGAATAAGGTTAGATATGAAGAAAGGAAGATCAAACATGAAGAAAAGAAGTGATATCTGAACACTCTGTGCTCTAAGAAAAGTAAAAGTGGGAATTTCAGAAAGAAAGAAGTCAGATCTACAGAAAAGAGGTAAGATTTGTAAGATTTGTGCTCTAATAAAGGTAAGAATAGTCAAAAGCTCTTATATCTGGAAGCTCTGTGCTCTATAGAAGTAAGATAAGTGAAATTGTTTGTTTCTAGAGCATGAATCTAGGTATGTTTGATAGATTCTATCATATTTTAAAAGCTAGGGCATTAATAGATGAAAGAAAGTTTGATATGAATAGATCTGATAAGTATAATGATAGATATGTTATACCTATGCATAGAAATAATGTCTAGACTAACAAGTGGATGCAGGATCCTAAAAAGAAATTTTTGTAGGCTAGTCACTATGATCCTAGTGCGCAGTAAAAGAAAAGTTGGGGATCATTGAAGAAAAAGAGAGGATTAACTCTTTGTTACAGTTGCAGAAGACCAGAACATCTTGCTAAGGAATGCCCTGGGAGAAAACCTAGTTGTCTTTGTTGCAAATCTTTGGACCACGATGTATTGTATTTCCCTAGAATGATCGCTAAGTTGGAAAGGCTGAATCTGAATCAGGAAGACCAGAAGGCGGATTCAGAAAAGGCAGAAACCCAACAAGAATCAGATAAAATATTAATATGGATAAAAGAAACCCTGAAGGAACATAAAGATGTCTGATTACCAGAGATATTCAAAGAAAAGGTTCAAGTTGAAGCAAGAATAGGGGACTTTGACATTGACTGTATTCTTGATGAAGAAAAAAAAGTAAAAAAATTTCCAGAAAGAACTTTGGAAGCTATAGGAAACCTGGCATGGTCCCTTCCCTAGAAAGAACAAGTTTATTCAGAAGAAAGCTAGTAAACCTATGTGGAAGGCTCACCTAGATACCTATGACTATCAATGGAACTTAGACAGAGGAAGACTTTGAAATTATTAAATTTATTGAAGATAGAGCCCCATTTACCATCCTCCTAGGAAAACCTTGGATTGATAGAGAACAAGCCATATGAAAAGAGGAAGAAGAAGTTTTGGAGAAGAAGAAGCAAGAGTTAAAAGACTTTATGACTAGAAGGGTCGCTCACTTGATTGAAGAACAGAAGAGTCGGTCGCATATATTTAATACTGGAAACCTTGATGTCAAGGCTAAGAGAACACTAGAGGATCCACAAAAGATTGTGTTAAATACTTTCGATAGAGAAGAAGTATTACCCAGGAACCCTAGGAAAGAATTTCAACAACGTGAAGCAACTAAGACCACAGAAGGTAAGCATCAGAATGGTAAAATCATTACCGAGACAAAGCTCACTGGGAAGAAGGCTAGAAATTTAAGAAAGAAAAGGGATAATACTGTAAGGTCACAAGAGGTTCTATAGGATACTTTGCAGAAAGAAAAATTGCAGAATTGGAACTTCGTCGAGATATTAGAACAATGACATAGAGTACTTCGCCATGACAAAGAAATAATGCCATTGGGGCCGATATATCCATTCGAATTCTGCTCCAAACAGGCAGAAAAGAAATAAAGGTTCGTCATCCAACCATTGAAAAGTGCCATAATGGGTCGAGCAAGAGTTAATGAAGGATCATACCCATTGCAAGCAGACCATTGCTAAGTTTCCCTACTTAGTCTATCGCGCCATGCACCGAGAATACTTTTTTCCAAGTGATAATTTGAGCACAAAACCTGAGATTAATTCACCCTAAGATAATTTCCTTGTTCCCATATTATTTATTGTAGTCCTTGAATTCCTTTTGCACCCGAGATAGCTGACCCAAGCTTGTATGTCAGACGAGCTCAACGCTGTTGAGAAAGAAGTTGAAGAAGTTTTAATTGACTTAATGACTGAGAGAGTCATGTCAGAGCGAGGATTGTCCAAAGGTGTACAGGCATCATCCTCAGGAGAATTTCCATCTTCACCCTCCACTACTTATGAAGGACCATCACAACTGCCTTTAGAAAGATGATCTAAGCTCGGAAACGACTTCGCCACTATGAAGACGATCCCAAGTATCTTGCCTGGATATATCCCACCACTAAGTGGCACAGTGAATCGCGACACTGTACCCAGAGACTTTGACTATGCTTTGGTCATTGCGTACCTCCCGAAAGGAGTGCATGTAGTTTGTGCTGACCAGGATAATCTCATAGCGCTGAAATTTAGTGATTTTAACCTTGGAGATCACAAAGTTTATAGTATGTTAGCCCCACACAAGTACTTAACTATCACAAAAGGGAGGAACCCGGAGATTGTCCCTTTGCAATGCACCCATAACCTCGCATAGTCAACCCTCCTCAATGTAATGAAGATTTTGCATTTCGGGAGGTATCGCGAAGTGAATGCATGCGTCGTATTTTTGTTGTCCTTCTACCACGAAGGATACTTATGGTTGGATCGTCGCATCATGGTGGATTGGATTCTGATCAATCAAATCACAAGGCTAAGCATGCAGGGCCCTAATACGTAGGAGTTTTACCCTGGAAAGACCACAGATCCCACTCTCACCCAATGAATAAAAGACACATATGGTGATCTAGAGAAGGGCACGTGAGGCTACAAGGTAGCCTCTATCGAGAATACAACAGTGCGCCTCGGTTTGTATATGATCATAGAGAAGTTCGTCCACAAAAACATACTCACACAGGTGACTGGATTTGTATTTGACCTCACAGGGAAGCTCGCGGAGGGACTATAAATGAACTAGGAGAAGTACCTTGTAAATCAGCTAGAGCTTGACTACAGAGAAGCACAAGACCAAGGGTATGAGTTCCATTTTATTTGGTTGCTCATACTCATCGATTTCATCACCTGCGAGCTACCAGAAGGTGCTAATTTTTCGAAGATCGAACCCTTCAAACCAATGGCCGCGAAGTTCTCTATGTTGCGATACTCTAGCGACATGAAAAAGAAGTGGCAGTATAATGTCATCTTCCACGCTTATTACAACCAAGTAAATAATGCAATCCAGTCTACACCATGCCTCACACCAAACACACTTCATAGGTTTATACCTTTGATCAAATTTAGTGAAGACCACCACTTCACCTATATCACAACGCGTGAAGATGAGCACAAACAAAAACTCTAGTCGTACTACAAGTTGACAGAAGAAGACTTGGAGCAGATTACCAAGGAATGGTTAGTGCACCTCCCTGTTCCAGCGGACCCCACAGAAATGTCTGACATGGAAAATCCTGAAGCTATACTGAATACACCTGGACCGAGTAAGACTAACAAGGATGATGAAGTTCAAGATATCCATAGTACATCCACAATATCCATAGTACTTCGATATCCATAGTATATCCATAGATATCCATAGTACTTCGATATCACCTGCATAGGGAGGTGATGGTGAAGAACTAGGTGGCACAGAGGTTGATAAAAACAAAGCCAAGGTTACTCGACCTAGAGAGGAAGAGGATCCCTCTAAGAAAAGGAAGGTCACCCCACCGAATCCCTCATCCCAAAAGAAAACTAAGGCCACCCGAACTACGTTTAAGACTACCCTCACATACGACGACTTCGACTTCTTGATTGTTGTGTTGAATGATGCCTCACTAGAGATCACAGAAAGGAAAGAAGCAAAGGAGGAGCAGATATTCAGCCAACTCAAGGGTGAACTTCGAGAAGTGTAGCAGGCATTATAGTCTAGCCGAGTCGTTTCTACTATGCCCTTGACAATGGGAACAATAGGAACAAGCAATGAACCCACTCAATTACACCAGATCAATGAGAAAGTCGAAGCTCTCCTTAAACAATCTCAAGAAGACACAACGCAGGCCACCCAAGCTTTAGCACAGGTACAAAGCACACTTATAGTACAACAGAGGAAGGAAGAACAGGAACAACTTTCCTTAAAAGAGAAGTGGGAAGAGGAGAAAGCATAGTTACAGCAGAGCAAGGACCAATTGCTAGCAGAGAAACTTGACGTGCAGGAACGGGTTCACAAAGCACTTTGCTCTGTGATGGTCATTGAAGTAAAGATTGAAGAATGTCTCCCACAACAGGTGGCACAACTTGAAGAAGTAATCCAACAACTTCAGCAATGTATCACAGATATGGAACTTCGAATCGTTCCTGAAACTCCCCAAGAATTAAGATATCTAAGGGAGGCAACTTCCCGTAGCGCAATTGATAGGTTAAAAACCTTGGCTTTGGAATGTAAGCAGTTGAGCGCTAGAAGCGCCCATACTTATGAGAACCTCACAGAGAACCCAGAATTGTAGAAATTAGAGGCGCATCTCCAAGAAGCAAAGCAACATGCAGTATGCTACAGGCACAGCTGAAGGCCTTGACCCCAATTGAGAGAATGAAGTGATTTCCAGAACAACACACCACCCAACAATAGGTACACATGTTGCAAATTAAATTGATGGAAGTCCCTCAATGAATTCAACCACTGCAAGAGAAAGCATGCCAACTGTTCACTGAAGTTGAGAGCTAGGCAACCAAGCTTGAACAGGTTGTCATCACTGCAGAACAACGCATGGAAGGACCAGTAAACGACGCAGTGATCTAGGAGTTTACTAAGAAAGAGGTTGTTGCACTGCAGTAGGTATAAGTAGCTTGGGCCAAGCTCGAGACATTCGAAGCAGAGTTGATTAGACGAGAGTCACAGGTGAGCATTGGGGGCCTATTGGCCCTTGACCAAGTTTTGAGTAACACTTGGTCATATTTGACCATTTTTGGACTTCGACAGTCTATCAAAGATGGAGCGCCAGGCGAAGCAGATATCATGAGATATCGGCCCACTTTTGGGGCCCTTTTTAGGGTTTTTGGGTTAATGTAATGGGAAAGGGATGTTGGCCCATGGGTTTACCGATTTTTTAGGCCTATTTTGTAAAGGATAAATAAGTAGCTAAGCAATGTAAGTGAGATAAATGAGATATTCTAAGTTCCAGTAAAGGCTTTGTATATATTATGTGACCGACTTGCAGAGTTGTGTGCAAGTGTTGTAAGTGTTGAGTGCACAGATTGTAATAAGGCTATATGCTAGATCTACTTGGGGAAGGAGGATCTGGCGAGGTGCGCACAGATCTCCTATCCTATGTGAAGTAAAAGTGTAAGCTTTGTTAAGTAACTTGATTGACCAAGATAATAAATAAGAAGAAGAATTTGTGGACGTAGCCCCAAGGTGGGGGTGAACCACAGTAACTCTGTGTGTTATGCTTGGTGTTTCGACCTAATGTGTTGGTTTCTTTCCATGTGTTATGCTTGATATGATTATGCTATGTGATTTTCTATGATACTCTTAGATAGATCCACTTTGCTTTGTGCTTCTTATATGTATGGGTGTATATCAGACATATATGAAAGTGTTGAGTTCTAAACCTACTTTGTTGTTGCTAAGTGCTAACTTAACCTAGATCCAAGTGAATGTTGCAGTGCTCTGTGCCCTCTGCAGAGTGCCTTGAGGGTTAAATATTTATGAATGATATTTGTTAAAGTGATTGCTAAGAGAAAGAATCACAGATCTGTGTCCTAGCTAAGGTTCCATACACCTGAGTCTTGCAACCGCCCCTGCCTCTACCTCGGATGAGACTTCATATGCTTCGCAGGTGTTGTTGAAAGGGTCGCTAGTTAGGGTTTTGTTGGTGCATTGTTGAAGCGTTGAAACCTGGGTCTGCCCCTGTGCCAACACTCATTGTAAGAAGAGCAGTCACAATGAAGAACACTGTTGGGAACTACATCTAGAAAATAAATCGAAAAAGTTTGGTGGAAAGGGGAAGACAAAGATTGTTGCTACATTGTAGTAAGATCTTGGTTATGATTCAGGAGATGAAGGAAATATCACAGCGGTTGGAGTACAAGGTAAAGATTCTCTTCATGCTAGTTCAAGTTCCAATGATGAATATCATATTGATGAATGAAAGAGGAATGATTTATTTCATATAAGAGTTGTATCTAAACATACTAAGATCGATACAATATTTGATCCGAGTTCCCAGGTAAAATTAATATCTGAAGCACTTCTCAAGAAGATGGGTCTTGTAACGAAACCACATCCAAAGCCTTACCCTCTTGGTTGGGTATGTGATAAAGAGAAACTTAATGTCACCAAACAATGTAGGGTCAGATTTTCTATTGCTTCAAAGTTGATTGATGAAGTGGATTTGAATGTTGTACAGCTTGATATATGTGGCATAGTGTTGGGAAGTTTGTATCTTTATGATAGAAAAATAATATTCTTTCGTCATGGGAACAAATACCACCTTACTAAGGGGGGAGTGGAATATATTGTTAGAGCTCATAGCATGAGGGTAAATATAACACTTGTTAGTGCAGAGAAAATGAAAAGACTTATAAACACTAATAAGAGATATGTACTCATGGTCATAAAAGAGAAATATGTCAGGACATCCGATGCTTTCCAAGGATGTGATACATCTCATCAATAAGAATTAATTGATATTGTTTCTAAGTATAATGATATTTTTTAGGAATCCGATGGATTACCTCCTTAGAGGGAAATCCAACATGAGATACATCTTCAAGAGGATGCTCCTCTTCCTAATGTTGGCATCTATAGGATGTCAGTTGTGGATATGACAGAGATCAAAAATAGGTGCACAACTTATCGGATCAAGGGGTCATCAGGCCCAGTTCATCTCCTTGTGTTTCTCTGATCCTGATGGTTCGAAATAAATATGCAACATGGTGAATGTGTGTTGATTACGAGGACTTAAATAAAATCATGGTGAAAAATTGATACCCTCTTCCTAGTATAGATGATTTACTTGATCAGTTGAAGAATGTTGTTTATTTCACTAAGTTTCATTTGCGTAGTGGATATCTTCAAATCAAGGTCGTAGAACAAGATGCATGGAAGACTACCTTTAAAACCAAACAAGGATTGTTTGAGTGGTTAGTTATGTCATTTGGGCTTTGTAATGCTCCGACAACTTTCATACGTGTGATGAATAATGTATTCAGGCCTTTCCTAGATGACTTTGTGATTATGTATTTAGACGACATTCTTTTTTTTAGCGGGGCTTGGGAAGAACATGTAAGGCATGTAAATAAGGTATTGGATACTTTGACAAAGGAAAATATGTATGTAAAAATGTCTAAATGTGAATTTCGCAAGACTTCACTTGTGTACTTAGGTCATATTGTAGGAGGGGGACAATTGAATATTGATCCTTCCAAAATTGATGTAATTGTAAATTGGCCTGAGCTAAAATGTGTGACCGAGATCTGGAGCTTCTTGGGTGGAGTCCAGTATTGGAGGAGATTCATTCCAAGCTTCTCCTTTAAGAAGCTCCTTTGCATGCCTTAACTAGTTTGAAGAACACTTTTCATTGGGAAGGAAAGACAACAAAAGATTTCGACACTTTGAAGGAGAATATCAGTAGCACATCAATATTACCACTGTCGAGTCTTCAACAACCATTTGAGATTGAGACAGATGCTAGTGGATATGCCTTGGGTGCAGTATTGATGAATATCGTAAGCCTATATGTTACCATTGTTAATGTTTAATCTATTATTAGAGTTCTTTTAATTTCAATGGATAACAATAGCATAAGATAGGATCACTGAGAAATACACAATCACAAGAGACACATCATTTATCCTGGGAAAACCTCATGGGGAAAAAAACCAAGAAAAACTTTCGTATTATAGATAGCCAATACAATTCCAAAAGATAAATAAAAAAAAGTACAAATACTCCTCTCCCAAAGATGTGCCTCTCTCTCTCTCTCTTCTCCAACTGCAGATCTAAAACTTGTCTCTCAAATGAACAAGTGATTGTGTGTCTATGTGAGGCGCTAGCCTCCTTATTTATACAATTCTAGCACATGTGGAGGTGTCTCTTCACTGGTAGGGTTGACTTCTCAATCTGGGTGGTTATAACCACCTTTAATATATTATGCGTCTGATTTCTTATTCTTCCTATTACAATTACATTTTGACCAATCCACAAAAGGGGATTTGGCCTTTTACAATAGTTGACATGATCAATCCACAATGGGGATTGATCCAATGAATAATATATCAAATAATAATCAGAATACACTTTGCAGTTACATTATTTCAACACTCCCCCTTAACAAGAAGGGTATTCTTCATCAACATCTGGCGAGAGAGAGGATTGCATCATCAACAACATTAAGAGAACAACATCATCAATATCATCTTGGAACACTGACTGGCATATCTATAAATCATCATAAGTTTTCTTCATTAGCAACATCATCATTCTCAAAGGAATGTAATCATCATCTGCATCAATATGAATTAGTATAAAACTAATACATCATCATCATCATAGCATGAGGCTGGCTCATCATTATAATACTAGATTGTCTTTACGTCACAGTTGTCAAGATGGAAGCACAATACTCATCTTACTTTACATCACAACAATCAAGTTGGAAGCAAGATATTTGTCTTGCTTTACATCACAAAAATCAAGTTGGAAGAAAGATACTATACTAGCTTTACGTCACAACTATCAATCTGGAAGCATAGTGCTAGTCTCATCTCATCGTCTTGCTTTATGTCGCAGCAATCAAGATGGAAGCAAGATACTAGACTGGATTTATGCCACATCTATTAAGATGGAAGAACAGTACTAGTCTCATCTCATCGTCTTGTTTTACGTCACAACAATCAAGCTGGAAGCAAGATACTAGACTAGATTTACGTTGCAACTATCAAGCTGGAAGCACAGTGCTAGTCTCATCTCAACGTCTTGCTTTACATCACAACACTCAAGCTGGAAGCAAGATACTAGATTGTATTTACGTCACATCTCTCAAGATAGAAGCATAGTACTAGTCTCATCTCAATGTCTTTCTTTATGTCACAACACTCAAGATGGAAGCAAGATACTAGACTGGCTTTACGTCATAGCTCTCAATATGGAAGCACAGTACTAGTCTCATCTCAACATCTTTCTTTACGTCACATCACTCAAGATGGAGGAAATATACTAGATTGGGTTTATGTCATAGCTCTCAAGCTGGAAGCACAGTACTAGTCACATCACAACAACTACTCCCCCTTTCGAGGAAGGTCCTTTAGGACTATACCAATATTATCTTGAAAGTGCTCAAACTTTACATGAGATAGAGGCTTGGTCAAGACATCAGTAGCATGTTCATCTGTGCTAACGTATTGAATATTTATGGCTCCCCTCTGAACCATGTCATAGATTTAATGATATCGAATCTCTATGTGCTTCGACCTGTCATGGAATACAAGATTCTCTGTCATCTTTATGCAGCTCTAGTTGTCACATAGGATCATGGTTTCTTCCATCTCTAGATCAAATAGATCAATCAACAACTTACAAATCCATATAGCTTCGCATCAAGCATAACACGCAACAATGTATTCTTCTTCCATTGTGTTGATATTAATATTGGATTGCTTCCTACTCTGCCATGAGATCATGGTTGATCCCAAACCGAAACAACATCCTGAAGTGCTCTTTCTATCAGAAACACTTCCATCCCAATCAGAATCAGTGTACCCACTCAATGTGAAATCATGATCTCCATCATAACTTAGACCACAATCTAATGTACCCTTAAGGTACCTTATTACATGTTTTGCAACCACAAGGTGAACATGTATGGGTTCTACCAAAAACTGAATCAAGGTGTTCACAGCAAAACAAATATCTGGTCTAGTGTTGATTAGGTACATCAGTGATCCAATAATTTGTCTATACAACGTGGCATCAATCAATTCTGACGAAGTATTGACCAACAACTTCAGCTTTGTTTCCATGGGTGTATTCATGGACTTGCACTCTAACATGTCAAATCTCTTCAAGATTTCATCTGCAAACTTCCCTTGGTTAAGGAATATTCTCTCTGGACTCTTCCATACCTCAAGACCTAATAAATAATGGATTAGGCCAAGGTATTTCATCTCAAATTATGAAGCAAGTCTCTTCTTACATTCAATGATGAGCTTTTCTTCTCCAGTTAAGAATAAGTCATCCACATCCACATACAACAATAATATCACTGGCTCATTGTTCATAACCTTGAAGTAGAGGTTAGACTCTGCTTTACTCTTGGTAAATACTAAATCCCAAGCTCATCAGGAAACTGTCTATCCGGCCATACCGAGCTCTAAGAGCTTGCTTCAATCCATATAGAGCCTTTTTCAACTTGTGGACATGAGACTTCCTATATTCAACTTCAAATCCTTAAGGTTGCTCTATATATACACTTCTTCTTCGATGACACCATTTAGGAAAGTTGTCTTTACGTCCATCTGCTGTAACTTCCACTTCATCTTAGCTGCAAGGGCTGTGATGATTCTGATCGAAGTGTGTCTGGATACAGGAGCAAATGTCTCTTCATAGTCAATGCCTTCTTCTTGAGAAAAGCCATGAGCTACAAATCTTGCTTTATACTTCTCAATACTTCCATCAACAACATGTTTTATTTTGAAGAGCCATTTGGATGATACCACATCCTTGCTATTCGGTCTGGGAACTATTTCCCATACGTCATTCTTTATTATGGATTGGTATTATTATGTCATGGCCTCTACCCATTATTTCTTCTGAATGGCTTCTTCAAAGCAGGTAGAATCCTTCTCTAGGAGAGCACACATCAAAGTGATATAACTGGAGAATGGCTTAGGTCTCTTCACATGTCTAATGGTTCCTTCAGGAACACCATATTTCTCTCCATCTTGAATAGGCTTTCTAGCCCAAGTTGGCTTTCTCTTAAGGGATATTGTCATCTAAGGAGGTTATTGAAACTCTACTGCGTCATGATCTTCTAGAATTCCCTTATTAGGGGAAGTTATGACTTCCCTCACTAGTTCAACAGCTTTGGGAACCTCCCTCACTGATTCTATAGCTCTGGGGATTAAAGGTTCCTCTTCATATAATTCTTCAATATGGAATCTTCTCGATTTCTTGAGCATTGCATCTTCATCAAAGGTCACATCCATGCTGATATCAATGTGACGGTGACTTGTTATATAGATACTGAAGGCCTTGGAGACCTCACGGTATCCCAGAAATATTCCCCTCTTTCCTAAGGGTTCGAACTTGTTTTTCTTCTCTTTCGGTATATGTATAAATACTTGACAACCAAATATTTTGAGATGGCTTACCTTTGGCTTCTTTCTTGTGAACATCTCTTTTGGGGTCTTGAACCCAAGTGCACTATGGGACAGTCAGTTTTTCACATATATGGTTGTCATTACTTCTTCTACCCATAAGCACATAGGAAGATCTTGATCATGGATCATGGTCTTCACTGCTTCCATTATCGTTTTGTTCTTTCTTTCAACTACACGGTTTTGTTGAGGATTATAGAAGTTCCCTATTGATCCCAACATATTTGTAGAAGTTCACAAACACTTTTGAGGTGTCTTCTCCTCCATTATCTGACTTGATTATCTTGATCTTTCTTTCAGGAACATTCTCTATCAAGGCTTTGAATTCCTTGAATTTGTTGAACACTTCATCTTTAGATTTCAAGAAATACACCCAAGTGTTACAAGAATAATCATCAATAAATGATACATAGTATACATACCCATTAATGGAGTATGATGGCATTGGGCCATTCACATTTGAATGAATGAGTTCAAGGATTCCTTCTGCTTTGTTGTCTCTCTTTGGAAAAGGGTTCTTGATGTTCTTCCCTTGTGCACATCCATTGCACATGCCTTCATGGTCAACCTTGAGTTCTAGTAGACCTGTGATAGCTTTGCATATGTATGGTAGCACCTTGTAGTTGATGTGAGCTAATCTTTTATGCCAAAGTTCACATGGATTCTCAATGGCGTGGGTCATGGCATCTTCTGAGTGATCCTTTAGCTTATACAAGCCACCTTCTTCTTTTCCAATAATGATTGCTTCTTTCATGGTTTCTCCTTTAGCCCACATAAGAAATTCTCCATCTATGAAGGAAACTCTAAAGCCTTTCTTCTCTAAAGCTGATATGGAGAGTAGGTTCTTTGTCAAACCTGTTACATAGAGTACGTCTTTCATATTCATTGAGTTCCCTGAATTAAGTTTGTAGTTTGATTTTCCCACTCCCTTGATGGGATATTGGTAATCATCTCCAAGTGTCACTTTCTGAGAAAACTTATTTTTTGAAATGTAAGATAGAATATCTCTTTGTCCTGTCATATGCTTGGAGGAACCACCATCAATGAGCCAAGTGTCCTCTTCAGGTGTTACTGATCCTAAGAGGGCCGAGATTAAGACATGGTCTTTAATTTGTTATCTTAACATCTTGGCAGGTGGCTCTTCATATTCAACTACATGGGCATGGTGCCTATTTTGTTTCCTCTTGTATTCTTCTCATCTGGTTGGAAAAAAAATTGCAATGTGTCCCATCTTGTCGCAATGGTAACATTGTACAGATGATTAATATCTTTCCTTTCGTTGTCCTTTCTTCTGGAATCTCCTTGGATGAGATTCTTTATGACTGAATTTGTTTTGGGGTTGAGACTCTTTGTAAGTCTCTTTATGGAAGTAAGAAATTTTCCTTTCTCCTTTAGTGTGAGTAGCTAGGGCTTGATCTTCATCTCTTGCTAGTAAGGCCTCTCGGTTAGCTACTCTTGTTTCTTCTTGGATACATTCTTCCCCATAGACCGTCAAACTTTAGTTTCTCCGTTCTGGCACAAATCATTTGGATGAATGCATCCCAAGTTCTTGTGAGACCATTTAGGGTTGTCATTATAAGTTCATATTTGTCTATAGTATCTCCAATTGCTTCTAGTTGTTCTTTGAATTGGGATATTCTGGAGAAGTATTATTGGATTGATTCTCCTTTCTACATTCTTGTATTCTTGAGTTGACTTCTAAGATTCATCTTTCGGTTTATGTTCTTTCCTTCATATAGTCTGTTTAGGGCATAAAAAATTTCTTTTGGAGTCTTATTTGATGACACATAGGGAATCAGGTGATCTTTGATTGAATCTGCAATGATTATGTTGGCCCTGATTGTGTCCTTTTGGTGCTTTTCTTTCCCTACAGCATCATCGGGCTCCAGTACTTCTTCTTTGATGAATCTTCCTAGGTCATTCTCTTCAAGAATGAGACCAATCCTATACTTCTAGGAACAAAAATTTTCCACAGCTTCTAGCTTCTCAACTAGCTTAATGCTTTCAGACATCTTCTACCTAAATATGGGAAAATGTCCAAAAATGAAAGTGTTCAAAATCAAATTATAAACTTACCAGGAGGTGTGCTTGGCTGAAGAAAGTATCCTGGTGTGTTTGGATCTGAGAAAATCCAACTTTTGCCCCTCCAAAATTTATCTGTAGATTTCTAGATTGGTTCTTATGTTTTTCTGGTACCTCTGGTACTCTGGTTTTCTGTTACTTTTGGTACTTTGTGAAACTAGGGTTTCACTTTTCAAGAGATCTATCCACTAAAAAGGTGCATTGAAGGTGCCAAAATGATCCTTGATGGAGGGAACACTTTTCTAGATGATTTTAGGGATTAAATACCTCACCAACAAAAATCCCTAGTTTGCATGTACGATAACAATGATGTTTTTCCCTTTCTCTTGTGAAAGATTCTCTCTTCAACTTAGCTCTAACACCATGTTAATGTTTAAGATATTATTAGAGTTCTTTGAATTTCAATAGATAAAAATAGCATAATATAGTATCACTGAGAAATACACAATCACAAGAAACACATCATTTATCCTGGGAAACCCTCATGGGGCAGAAAACCCAACAAAACATCCTTATTATAGATAACCAATACAATGCCAAGAGATAACTCAAACAAGTATAGAAATTCCTCTCCCAAAGATGCACCTCTCTCTCTCTCTCTTCTCCAACTGCAGCTCTAAAACTTGTCTCTCAAATGAAGAAGTGAGTGTGTGTCTAAGTGAGGCACTAGCCTTCATATTTATACAAGTCTGGCACGTCTGGAGGTGTCTCTTCACTAGCAGGGCTGACTTCTCAATATCGGTGGATATAACCACCTTTAATATATTATGGGGCCTGTTTAATATATTATGGGGCCGACTTCTTATTCTGCCTATTATAATTACATTTTGACCAATCCACAAAAAGGGATTTGGTCTTTTACAATAGCTGACATGATCAATCCACAATGGGGATTGATCCAATGAATACTATATCAAATAATAATTAGAATACACATTTCAGTTGCATTATTTCACCAACCACTATGAAACTTTTAACCAATATATTGTTAACTATCCTACATATGATAAAGAGTTGTATACATTAGTTCAAATCATAAAGAAATGGAAGCATTAATTGTTAGGTAAGGAACTAATCATACATACAGATCACCAACACTTACAGTATCTTCAAGCACATACCAAACTGCAACAATATCGACACTATAGATGGATGGGTTCTCTACAACAATTTCATTTGGTAATCAAGTACAAGAAGGGTACAAGTAACAAGGTAGATGATATGATTTCTAGACCTCCTATTGTTGCTTCTATTAATTTGAAGAATACTTCTTTATCTGATGATAACTATGTAGATAAATATGCCATCGCTGAAGATTTTAAAGAAGTATATGAGAAGCTAACCCATGGTGCATAGGTAGAGAACTATTGTCTACAGGGAAAATTACTCTATCATCTTGGGAAGCTATGTATTCCTACAAGTGAACAAGTCCATGTAATATGAGAATCTCACACTTCTCTTGTGTCTGGTAATTTTGGTGTAGGAAAAACTATGGTTCATTTACAAAGGTTTTGTTACTGGCCTCAAATGAAAGAAATTGTAACTAAATATGTAAAAGGGGTGTGTGATGTTTTCTACTTGTAAGCCCACTAATATAAAATTTGGGCTATACCCGCCACTTCCTATTCCATCCCATCCATGGGAAAGCATTTCCATGGATTTTGTAGGGGGTTTACCAATGACCAAAGGGGGTCATGACTATTTGTATGTCGTAGTGGATAGGTTCAGAAAGATGTGTATATTGATGCCATGTAAGAAGTAGATCACTGCTAAGGATACTGTTAATCTCTTTTTTTAGTATGTTTAGGTTCAATTTAGGCTAACCACATCCATTATCTCAGATCATGATACTTGATTCCTTAGGGATTTTTTGTTAGCTTGTGGAGAATTATGAACACCAAATTAAAGAGGATCACTAATTTTCATCCATAGTCCGATGGACAAACTAAGGTGGTAAACAAAACAGTGGTACTTTTTCTTTGAGGCTACTACAACAAGCATCCTAAGTTATGGGATGATTAGATGCCCTCTATACAACATGCTTATAACCGAGATTTACATTCATCCACTCAGAGTTGACCTTTTGATACATGTTTTGGGTATCTATCCAAAGTTCCTTTGGAATTGATGTATGGGAGAGATGTTGATGTGAATGAATAACGAACAGAGGATGAAGCTCGCAATTTCATCCAGAGGATCCAATAAATACACAAGGTAGTCAGAGAATTGGAGAAGATTCAAGAATAGTATAAATCTCAACATGACAAGCACACGGTTGATCATCAGTTCCATTTTGAAGACCGGGTATGGATTCACATGAACAAGGAACAAATTAAGGGTTAATTCAAGAAATGAAATCCTATCCGATATGGAACCTTCACTATCTTGGAGAAAAGTGGAACTAATTCTTTTCGTTTAGATCTTCCACCTTATATGCAGATTTACTTTGTTGTGAATGTAGAGAACTTGAAACTTTTTGAGCCTCCCATGATCATGGATCATGATGAGGAAGTTTCAATACCTTCAGTTGATGAGTTTGCACCTAAGTACTTGGATGAGTTACAGGAAGATATCATCCTTGATAGAAGGATGATGAATTTACACATGGGTGATGTTGATTATCTTCAAGTAGGCTTAAAGGGCCCATATCCAAGCAAGGCAAAGTCGATTGAGAAGGACAATGTGAGGGGACTCTTCCATCACTTACCAGTTGATTGATGAAATATTTTTGTGGTCCAAAAGGCTCTCAGTGGGAAGGAGTGATAAAAAACAGATCCATAGAAGGATAAGAACAACTCAAAACTCACCGAGGCAACTCAATATTCTTAGAATGGCTTCAACAGATAGAGAAAGGGAAAAAAAATCAAAGTTCCCAAAACTCAATTAAAATGACATGGTCACTACGGGCACGTCACAAGATTTCTAACGATGAAAACGGCTCGTCAAATGGAGTTACGGATCAAAAGTTATAAGCGATCAAAGTTCAGGTCAAACTTGGTCAAAATGTCAAAGTTCAAGGTGACACATGTCACCACTGCAAGGGTGACACGTGGAATTTCCATACAAGGAGATGTGGCACGATTTTATAGGTATACGAGGCAGGTTCTTATAGGTACACACGTCAGATTATGTGTTCCAATCTCCAGTTGACGTGGCAGAGGAGAGCTAATGAGACGTTGCTATGTGGCAACCACCCATTGGCCCCTAACAATACAGTTCATTAAAAAATATATTGGAGTTGATAGGAGTCAAACGCCTAACCTCCTATCCCAAAATCCTTACAACTCCATTCTAGCCAACATGCCAGTACATAGTCCTTGTTCATCATATGACACAGATATTATTTAAGTTTAAATGTTCTATGTGGGAGGAAAAGAAAAGGGGCTAAGCCCTTAGCCCAACCCATGGTTATGTGTTTGTTTATGCGACCACACTCCATATCTAGCATATCCATCTAAACCTTTGCCATTTTATCCAACCACCAAATGATACACGAAAAGAAACAGAGGTTTGTGGGTTCGACCCTGGAACCTGCGCCAAACAAATGACCTAAATTAGCTCCACTAACCAATGCACCAACCAACTCACTTATTACATAACCACTTACATTTTGTATTTAAATGGGGTTCCTCTAGTGTATGAGAGATACCATGGCTCAGATTTCAAGATAGGGAATGCATTTCAAGAATTTTCCATTCATTCATTTCCAAAGGCACAAACGGAAACTGAGGCAGGGGTGTCTCTTGGGCCTAAAAGTGTCAGAACTAGATCGGGGTGTTTAGACAATCATTTTTAGGTAATTCAATGCCACAAATGCAGTGGTGATGTTTTTTTTTTCGGATCTGAGCAAAGCGTCTATAGCTTAACTCTAGAATGACGTATACTTATGTAGTTTTCCCAATTTTTTTGTGGCGTTAATAAAAAGGCCTACCCATTTGAGAGAAGGACCCGAAAACGTAGTCCACCAAGGTCGAACTCTGTTATCATGTTTTTTTGTTCATATTTCATGATTATGGCTCTTTCATTTTGATATTTTTCTTCATTATAGTGTACATTAGTTTATGTTGATTTAATACAATTCTTTAATAAGTCATTGGAAGAAAATATCCCGGATCAAATATCCTGCCTCACCATCTGATATGTACATTTACAATTGGGGCTCGTCCTAGGAGTATCGCATTTCCCTTATCCTTATTTATGCATTGCTTGTTGATGCTAGTGGTAGCATAAAATATGTATCTTCATACATTTCTATGTGTCTAGATGTGTGGAAATCTTCCAAATCCTTCTATCCTTGAATTTACTTTAGTTAAAGGAATTAGTAAATTAAATTGATTTAATTTATTGATTGATTGATTGATTTAAGAAAATGCTAAAAGTAATTAGAATGTAATCTTAACATGTAGATCTCAAGTGAGGTGAGAAGTAATTTTAACTATCAATCACTTTGGATATTAGAAATAGATTTTAACTCACGATTATAAAAGCAAGGCTACGATGAAGGAGAAGACACTTACATTGAGGGAATCGACACAGAGGGAATTGGATTACAAAGGATTATTATTCAAGGAGATATTGGATAGGTGGATAAGGACTTCCATCTAGATATCTCAGTCAACGGTAGAGAGACAACAACCATACAACAGGAGGATCATCTGTTGTGGATAATACATATGTTTTGAAACAAGTTGTACAAATTGTGTGGGTTTCATCCTTACAAACGCATAGATCATGCATATCACATAGATATCTTTGTAATAGTCACACATAGGCCATACATAATTGTACAAAAGGTTATGTAGAAGATCAATTAGCTAGGTTTTTCTGCAATTGCATTTCTCTCAGTAGGCCATTATCCATGTTACGAGAGCCCTACTTTTATCATGATAAAATCATCCCAGTACTAGTTTTCCCTCCAAGGTTTTTCTATGGGTATCTACCCCAAAAAAAGTTTGTTTATGTGTGCAAGATTTGGTTTCTAGTTTTTTTCTTCCACTAAATTTATTGAGTTGAATATTTCAGCAGTGTATTCTTGTTTTGTGAGCTAATAATCTGATTTGCAATAAGGAAATCCCTAGATAACAACGTACATAGGTCTTGGAGTAAAATTAATTTCAACATGGTATCAAAGAACATGATTTGAAGGGAATCTAGATCTCAGATCCATATTAGATCCATAACCAACATATTAAAATTTAAGAAAATGTTTTAGGGAAATATATGTACTACAGTTAGGTAGGTCACCGAGGATAACGAAGTTGTTTTGGATACAAACATGCAGACAATGAGGTTATTCTAGTATAGGTCGTGCAGTAAAAATTGTTTGAAAACACATGTATTCCAACAAAGGATGAAAAAATTCAGTAACCACTCACACAACTAGATCAAATATCAACACACCAATGTTTTGACGTGGTAAAACCCCTTCGGGGAAACATCCACATCCCTAGCCAACACGACCACTTGGAGTAGTTTATTAGTGCAAAAGAAAAATATTATAGAGATATTTTACAAAATATTTTCTCACAATTGATCATCGACAAATGACCCTCCATGCTCTTTAAATATAGATCATGGAGCAATTGGGTGTTAAGCCAAAGATCAATGGCCATTAAGATTGAGGAGAATATGAGCTATTAGATCACTTTATGTCAGGAACATATCGTGATCGTCGGATTTCCTAAATACAAATTCATACTAATGCATACTAAAGAAACACACTAAGAAACACACTTTTACCTAATGAAACATTAGACCAAGTAGATCTTAACTAAATCTTAAGTGTCTAAATATCCTAACATCCCCCCTTAAGAACAACTTGGAATAGGATTGAAGGATTTACAATAGTGACACAATAGGAAAAGGAAGGAGGCATTAGAGCCTATTCCCCCTTAATGACAACTTCTTGAACTCCTAAGATAGATCTAAGTTTGAAAAACTTCGCTTATGTAAGAGACTTTGTGAAAATGTCTGCAACTTGATCTTCTGTAGGAGAAAATAACACTTCAATAACTTGATCATGAATGAGATTTCTGATGAAGTGCATGTGTATCTCAATGTGTTTGTTGTGCTGATGTTGAACTAGTTCTTTAGCGATCTTGATGGCACTTTGATTGTCACACTAAAGGTTGGTCAGATGCTTCTCCTGGAATCCAAACTCTGAAAGAATATGTCGAATCCATAAGGCTTCCTAACTTTCATTTACCATGGCTTCGTACTTTTATTTTGTTGAAGAACGTAAAATAGCATATTGTTTCTTACAGGCACAAGTGACATGCCATGAACCACGTATGAAAACATAACCTATAGTAGACTTCTGATCATCATGGTCATTGACCCAATATGAATCAGTGAAACCAACTAATAAAGGAATCCCCCCTGAACTGTAATGTATCCCGAACTGAATTGTACCAAAGACATAATGAAGTATCCTTTTAGTTTCTTTCCAATGGATTTCATGGGGTGTTTGAATATACCGGGAAACAAGAACAACAGAAAGGGAAATATCAGGATGGGTATGAGTCAATTATAATAGGATACCAACTAACTAATGGTATAGGGTGGCATCAACTTCGGGAGAAGTGCAGGTGGCAATAAGATTGACTCCAAATTGGAAGGGAGAAGGGGTTGGTTTACAATCGTCCACGTGAAATCGATGAAGAAGGTCACAAGCATACTTAGACTAGGAAAGAAAAATTACTTCATTGTTTTGCAAAACTTGGATGCCAAGGAAATACTGCAAAAAGCCTAATTTTGTCATTTCAAATTTCTTCTTAACGTTGTTTTTCACATGGTTTGAAAGTTTTGAGTCACTACCAGTAAGGATAAGTTCATCAACATAAGTATTATTAGATGGCTTCCTACTTTATTGGTATATACATTAGGATCAAAATGGCATATAGAGAATCCTGTGTCAATAATAAATTTGTCCATTTTGGCATACCAAGCTTGGTGAGCTTTCTTAAGACCATAAAGAGATTTCCTAAGCTGACATACGAGGCTAGAGTCATTCTAGACATAGGCAGGAGGTTGTTCCATGTAGATTTATTCTTGCAAATATGCATGCAAGAAGGAAACTTTAACATGCATCTAATGGACCTCCCATTTATGTGAGGCAGAAAGGGAAAGAACAAGGCAGATGGAATTCATTTTGGCTATGGAGGAAAATGTTTCATTATAGTCAATTTCTTCAACTTGGGAAAATCCTTTGGAAATTAATTGAGACTTGTTTCTTTCAACACTTCCATATGATGCATAATTAGTTCTATAGACCCATTTACACATAATAAGTTTTCTTCCATTTGGAAGAGGTACAATATCCCAGGTATCGTTTTCCATTAAATAATGATACTCATCATTCATTGGTGTATCCCAATCTGGATGGCCTGAAGATTCTGCAAATGTCTCTAGATCACGAGTCTCTGAAACTTGAGCGAAAAGAGAAGAGTCTCTCTGGAATTTTGAACCTGTTCGACGTTGATATGAAGGATCACTGAAAAGACCACTAGCTGCTTCTTGTGTTGAATGGACCCATCTAGGAAACGATGGAACTGTTGTTGGTTCAGGTTCAAAGGAAAGATATGGAGGAAGGTGAGCAGGTAGAGGTGTATTTTTATCTTCATTGTCATCATGTGAAGAAGAAACCACAATAGGAATAGAAGAAGGCACAAACGCCGAAGATGGCTCGCATGATGAAGAAGGAACAATTGTCGAATTAGGCTCGCAGGCCAAGAGATATTCATCAAATTTAACATCTCTTCTAATAATAATTTCATTACAATGTGGTTGAAGAATTATATAACCTTTGACATATTCAAAATAACAAACAAATATACACTTCTCACTTTTAGGATACAATTCTTTCCTTTTTTCATCAAGAGTGTGATCCCATGCTATACTACCAAATACACAGAAGTGACTTACATATGGTTTAATTTTAGTCCAAGATTCTGCCGGTGTTATATTTTTAAGAGCATTTGTGGGAGTGTCATTTACTATGTAGTTTACACAGTTGATTGCTTCCTCCCAATACTTTAGACTTAATCTCTTAGATTGGATCATACAATTAGCCATTTATTTTAATGTGTGGTTCTTTCTATCAACAACACCATTTTGTTGTGGTGTATATGGAACAATGTCTTGCATTTGTATGCTTTGTGTAGTGTAGTAACTTGTTAAATTATTGTTCACATATTATCCTCCATTATTTGTTCTTATCTTTTGAATTTGATGTCTATATTGCTTTTCTACAAGGGCCTTGTAGGCTAAAACTTGTCAAACACTTCTCTCTTAAGTTTTAAGAAGTAAACCCAAGTACGTATGGAAAAGTCATCAATGAAAGTTAAGAAATACTTTCTCCCAAAAGAAGAAGGATAAGAAAGTGGACCACACAAATAACTTTGAACAAGCTACAAAGGGCCCAAGGTGTGCCAATAGGTCTGTTTGTCAAAACTATCCTAATAATGTTTGTCGAGAACACAACCAACACAAACACCATCTCCGCATGAAACAGGAGGAAGACCAGTCACCATTTGTTGATTACATAGTTGTTGCAATGAACAATAGTTTATATGACCAAAACACTCACGACAAAGTTTTCTCAAGTCATTGCTATGAGCAACAAAAACTGATGAAAAAGATGACGACCCAAAATTTTCAAACTTGTACAACCTAGTAATATCATCAACAATTCCATTTGCAAGAACATGCTTATGATATTTTAGATCCTTGATTACAACTTGGTGAGGTTAAAAATCTACAGTTTTACCTTCACCTAAATGAGTGATTTGATATACTATTAGAAGGTTGCAAGAAAGACTTGGAACAAATAATACATCATTGAAATGACCATCATCTACTTAAACTATTCCAGATCCTACAACACTAAGAGATATATCATCACCAACAAATATTTTCTTGGTGTTACATTCATTTAGACCATAAAATATGTCTTTATCCTTATCCATATGATAAGATGCTCCAGAATCAATAATCCACTCATCAGAAGAAGAAGTAGAAGTTGTATTGAAGGAGAAACAAGAAGTAGAAACTGCATGTCCATGAGAAGAAGAATAAGAATTAGAATCAATACTAAGGTGTTGCTTCTTCATCACTTCTTCTAAAGATATGATCTTCTTGAAACATTTGGACTCATCATGACCATCCTTATCACAAAAGTTTCAATGTCTGTCAGTCTTCTTATTTTAATATTTTTCTCCTTTGTCACCATTCCGAGCTAAAGTTGTCTGAGTGGGTTTGGGACCCTTATGTTGCTTGTTGTTGTGGAGAGGATGTTTCTTCTTGGGATTCTTGGGTTTATCTTTCTACTGGTCAACTAAGACTTTGTTGGAGGTACCTGTAATGTTGATCACTCCAAGTTGTACAAGCTTATCCTCCTCTCTAATCAAAGAAACAAAAAAGGACTCAAGAGTGGTTTTTTTATAAGCTATCCCTAGAGCCCCTCTCATGGCATAAAAGGTAGATACAAACACATAATATGCACTACCTATATTAGAGAGAATAAGATAGATGCAACGCTTTACCTCCATCTTTATCTCATATTATTCACATAAAATTCCGAGTGTTTTAAACTTAGATAGATAGTCTCCAATGCAAGAAAAATCACTTGTATTTAAAGCCAGTACTTGATGTTATAATTTTTGTGCTCGAATAATATTGAGTTTACCAAACACGGTTTCAATCTTTTCCCAATATTCATCGAGGTCATCAATTTATTTAAGGTGGAACCTTAAATTGGGAGAGATTGACATTTTGATTGATCCACATGCTTCGTCACTCCTATTAGCCCATTTGACTTTCTTGTCGGCATCAATGGGTTCTTTTTCCTTTCCCAAGGTAGTCTGGTACAAGCCTTTACTTCTTAATAAATCCTTCATATGAGATTTCCATTGGAATTAGTTGGTTCTAGTAAGAAAAAGATTATTGGAAGAAGCCATATTAAATATGTAGATAATATGGATTTTAAAACTGAAATTGATGATATGGATGGAAACATCTTGAAAAATTATGCAGTTTAAAAAACAATAGCACTAAAAACGGACTTCAGATGTGAAAGTTATGCCTTTTAAAAAAAAAGGCACAAACAATAACGAAAGGACGACATGGTGATGTAAGTAGATTTATGAAGTGACCCACTTTTATAAAAAGAAGTGGGGACCACTTTTACAATGAAGTTACTTTATAAAATAAAATCCACATGCAAAATAAATAAATCTAAAATAAAGTATTAAAGCTACTTATAGTGATTCACTTTTATAATTGAAGTGAAATACACTTTACAATGGAGCATGAACTTTTGAAAAAAAAGTAACAAAAATAAAGACTTGAACTCAGGACCTCTTAGTTAATAAGACAAGTTTTAACCAAATTGGCTAGAAAAACACATTGTATTGTTTAACAAAAGGATTGGTGGTGTTGTTGTTGTGCTTGTGGAAGACGGATTTGGATAGCATGCTAAAAAAAAAAAAAAATCACACAAGAAAAAAAAAAACTTCTTCTTGATAACAATAAGGGTTAGATCTCATTTAGCTTACCCGGAAGATGCACCTTTTTCTATATATTTATGATTTTACGATATCACAAAAAGCATGGGGAAAATAACATACATGTATATAAAAGAGTAGAAACCCGGAAAAAAATAATATAAAACCAAATAAAACCAAAAATAATACTTTGCAAAAATTTAAAAAATGCATATTTAGGCTTTATACCTCCGGATCTGACTAAAATGGCCATATCTTGAGAAAACAAAAACATTTTCGAGTGAAATGAAAAAGTGTTCGTGACTTAAATGATCACTCTGGATGGAATTTAATAATCCTCTCAGCCCATAAATGTATGAAAAATGATAGAAAATGGAGATGAGGCAACTCAGCTTCACGATATCGATCTACAACATGAGAGGGTCTTCAAACAGGCTATGATACCATGTTCGACAACACATGTATTCCAAAAAAGAGCAAACACCTTCAGTAACCACTCACACAACTATATAAAAGATCAACCCACCTATTTTTTGACGTGGTAAAACCCCTATGGGGAAACATGCACGTCCCCAGATAACGCGACCACTTGGAGCAGTTTATTAATGCAAAATAAAAATATTACAGAGATTTTACAAGAGATTTTCTCACAATCAATCATCGAAAAATGACCCTCCATGCTATTTAAATTTATATCATGGACCAATCGGGTGTTAATCCATGGATCAATGGATGTTAATATTGAGGATAATATGAGTCATCGTATCACTCTATGTTGGGAACATATCATGACCGTTAGATTTCCTAACTACGAATGCATACTAATGCATACTAAAGAAACACACTAAGAAACACACTTTTACCTAATGACACATTAAACCAAGTAGATCTTAAATAACTCCTAAGTGTCTAAATATCCTAAGAACAATGAGGGTACTGATAGAAAGGTTGTGTGGGACTGCAATAAGTGTCATATTTACAATCGTGTAGTTAGCGTAGATATTATGAGAAGAAGATGTACAATTCAGTACATGGGAATTTTCCAACAAAAAATTATTTCTAGGCCATTTTATGAGGTCTTAGGGATGGAATCAACATTGTTAAGAGTTGAGGACAAATTGTATGGTGAATCCAACTTCCTATGTTGGAAATAAAGAGTAACTTTGTTGTTTAAGGAGTATGACCTTTTGGAGTTAGGGGAAAAGTAGTTACTCTACCAACATATGTGACATGTTTTGTAGCTCACAAAAATAAGGAGATCAAACCACAAAGAGTCATATTGGATTCAGTGAAAGATCATCTAATTTCTCACTCATATGAGAAAAAGATGATTGAATAGATGTTTGATTCCTTGGTAAGTTTATTCCATTGAATAGGAAGATGGTCTTAAGGAATAAACTAATATCGATGTTGATGTCTAGATTTGACAATGATACCAGCTATATCGACCTTTAACTTGATCCATGCATTTGTCTCTACCGTCCTACAAAAGAAACCAAGTAGATACTACATCAAGGTAGCTATCAAATTAAATTATAAATGCAATATGTAAATCTAGATATGCAAAGAAAATTCAACATATAAAAACTAGTTAGATATATTTTCACATGGATTTGAGGGAAATAGAACTCTTTCATTAATCAACATGAACAAATGAGTTACAACCTGATTATAACTAATGGCCTTTCCCTGAAACCAATAGCTTCAATTACTCCACTAAACTCTTCAAGAATCAACTCGGGAACAAAGTACTTACTCACATGATCCAGAAGGGATAGGAACACACCCAACAATCATATAGGAGAGAGGAAGATATACTAGAAACTAAATTTCTATATGAAGGGATACTATTGAAAGATTCCGAGAATAAGGAATCTTGGAAATTGATCGAATGTTCCTACACCAAGGTTGTCTCCCCCATATAAACCCTAATAGGTCCTTATATGCCATCATAAATATGTTGATATGATTACATTCCATTGTGTATGAGAAATTGGAGGTTTAGGAATGGGAAAACCTAGAAACTCCATCCAAAAGTATGGAATATTTTATTTTTTCACAAAATTGGGGGTCTACACAATTTGCACACTAGAAAATAATGTATGAAAATGAGTTTCACATGGATGAATAGCATAAATCAACAAATATAGTGATTTTTAACATTATTTTGATGAAGGAGACTAGGATTAATGTTTTTAAAGGAATGGACTAGGCCATCTCACAAATGCAACATGGGGTGGAATTTTTTTTTATAACATATGCCCCATAATGTGTGAGGTCAAAAGAGAAACTCATGGCTGAAATATAGTATAACTCTGAGAGGAGAGAATCCACTGAAGTAAGTCCAAATGAAAGCACTAAAACAGGTGATCCAAGAACAAAAACTACAACAAAAATCAAGTAAGAGTAGTATCTTCCCGAGTTGAGCATACCCATGCTCAGGAGTAATATAAGAATGGCCTCCAGATAAAGTACATTTTAAATCAATAAGTAATAAAATACAACTAATTTCCATGGCTACAGGAACTATACATGTTGGATCCATGTGATATATGAAAATAGAAATCATGGCCATGACATAAATACACAATGGATCCACGTATCAGAATCAAATTAGAGGATATCTAGAGCCAATGAAGTTAAAAAGTTTATCCTATGCAAGTACTGATGTGAATTGTGGTGGTACAATCAATACATTTTGGGTAGGAGCATAAAATATGTGATGCTCATACTTCACCCAAGGTCTTCATGAAAACTTGTCGTGGTACATGTCTACACTATGCGAATAAATGTGTTGAATCGTAACACAATAAGACACCATTTTGTTATCATTCATTTATGTATACCATTAAAAAATGAGAGACAACCCAACGATGATGATAATGGGATCTAAGGAACCTAGTACAATCTAAGAAGTGTGAATAAAGGAGTTGATTTCAAACAATTGATAGGATATATCGATCATGGGAAATTGATGTATTCCCATTGTCAATAGAGAGGGAACCTTCCACTAAAGAGTACAATCCCCAAGGTACTAAAAATGACTCTACATCCCTCTCCCATAGAATATGTGTTGAATTTGATAGGAAGCGACATGCTAGAAGGAAGGAACTAAGGAATCCTTTGTCATCCATCATGAGGAGTAGCATAAGGCCAAATATTTGGAAGGACTTGGATGATATATTTTAAGGATCAAATTGAGGTACAACTCCAGAATGCACCATATGGAATAACGCTTGAAAAAACTCTCTTAATAGTATAAAATAATGAAGATGATTGACGAGGACAAGCAATCCACTAGTGGGTTCAAATGGAAACCAAGGTGCTACACAAATCCCTATGTGTGATAAAGGTTGTTGATGTCAAACATAATGGAAACCACTTAGTTAGTGACCAATGATGGTTTGTCATTTGTTCATTGCAAGTTCACCTATCAATAATGTAAATATTCCTCAAGTTCAACTCCAGGTCATACTCTCAAAGAGATGAGTCGTTGTTGATAAGAGCAGATACACCAATAAGAATTCAATGCGGACTTTTTATACTAGCAAGAGTGAGATACAAAGATACTTGTGAAACTAAGAAGTACTTAACTAACAATAGAATTCCAACTTGAAAAGTGAATGATTTCTTTAGAATGGTTGACTCAAGCTAAGACTTAACTTGAAAAAAATAATGGCACATTATGTGACCAAGGCAACACAAGATTTAGGAATTGACATAATTTTGTTATGTAAGAGCCATCAACAAACTCTCCATAGTAGCTCGAAGAGTGACCAGTCAAAGGTGTACCAACTCTATGTAACGGGTATAATTTCCTATGGCCATACTAAACCCAAAAATAGTGACACATTGAATCAAATATTGGGTTTTTCTCAAGGGCAATAGGACTGCTACCAAACAAAGAGATCGACGATTTCCCCCGTCTTTTTTTGTTTTATAATATTTTTGTCTTTTTCATATTATTAAAGCCTGAAAAATAATAGAAGAATGTTATATTAAAATGGAGGAAATGAGTTTCACGAGCAAGAAAAATAGTTCCATAGTGCAAGGAACATACCTATGTTGAATACAAAGAAGCATGTGTAGGATAAGGACTCTTAGGGGAATGTCTCCTCCAGAGGTAAAAGGTATCGAGTCACAAAGGTATAGTATTTGAAGGATATCATTTTATCGAGCATGCATATAAAAGCGGCTATAGAAAAACAACATGAAGATGACATTACAAGTGGAAAGTGCAAGTGGTCAATATGAAATGTAGGTACAACTCTACACATAAATGAGGGATCCCAATGGGGTATTAGCTAGGAAAATATTAATAATAATATATGAAGCTTCAACCCAAAGTCATGGCAGGATTAAAGAGGGCTCCCGATCCTATGAAAGTATTTCAGAATGGATGCCAAATTGTGAGCAAGGTTTTAACAAAGGCACCCATGAATGGTGGGATTTACCATGTGAATTACAACACTTCTAAACAACAAAGAAATTTGTGTATCGCAACTCAGTGGGGTCGATCCTAAGGAAAAAAGAAACAAGAAAATGGATAATGTAAAAATGCATGAAGGGGAAAATCTAACCTAGATGCCATTTTAAATATCATTGCCTATCAGAAATGATCGACATGGAAGAAAAGGTACCAAAATAAATGTTCTCAAAGTCCTGTATATAATACCAAACACACTGACTAAGAAGTTAATAAAACAAATATAGAAAACTTTGATAAAAACAAGTGAAATGGTATACGGAACTTGGAAACAAGAAACCATAAAATTACAATATGTAAAGAGAAACATGCGTCCTGGCTCCTTATCCATAGTAGTGCTCCAGGTAGAGGGAATTGTCAGGCTTAGGCCAAGGTTTTTTTCGGTAACCAACCTATACAGTTTCTAGTTCACGAAGAGGTCAAAAATACATAATGATAACTTCAAGGATAGCCTCATCTAAAGGAAATTAAACATCCATGAAAATGGATCTTGAAATCATACAAATACAAGGGCTCAAGGTCTTAAAAATAATAATATTATAATCAAGAGGAAATGACAGACCACTCTGGCCAAAAGGGGAAAGCAAAGGCTTACATGGCCCTATTGTATAGAACAACTTATCAATTGTCAAGACCTTGTCTCGAGAAGGAACATGACTGTAAATATTGTTTTTCAGAAGGAATTGAACACCAATGATATAACACCACATAAATCACCCCTCGTGGGGTAGATATTACACATCAAAATTTCACACTTGAGTTTTGCATCCTAAGTGTCGCAAGTGTCACAAAGTGATATATGCACCTTGTTAAGTGTCACATGCACTGTTGAAAGTGTTGTATGCACCTTACCTAGTTTCTCATTCACTTTTTCGAGTGTGAAATCCCTTTGAAACCATTGAAGACATTTTCCATAACCCCTAATTCATATTGGAGGAAGAAACCCATCATTTCAAGGTCAAAACAAACCTTTTTTTTGGAAAAAATGACCATGTTTTGGGCATTTATGAAGGGTGGCGCCCCCCTGACCATGATTTGGGAGTTCCAACTCATCCAATGGCACCCCCCTTTCCATGTTAGGGGAGTTCCACCATAGAATATGGCACCCTATGTTCAACTAAGGGGGAGTGTTAGTCTTGTTAGAGGGAAAAGGTGGATCCCCCACCTTATTCTATGGGCCAACTCTCTTGGGATGAGGTTGGTTATGTTTGACCCCCATTCTATGGATTCAACTTAGGATCTGATCCAAACCTTGAGGAGCCATATCCTCAACCATATCCTTCATTTTCTCATTGTGGTTGTGCCCCTCAAACCTATATATTGAAGGTATTTCCAAGGTGAAGGGGGAAGAAATTAGTAAAGCATCATCATTTTGATCTTCATTCATTTGTGAAATGGTTCGATGAGGAAATCTTGGAGAGGTTTATGTAGCATCAATCATGGTCTGTAAGTATCTTCTTATTAGTACTCATTCAATATATAATTGGCCTATTTCCTTCAAGTCTATGTCTTGTTACATGTGCTTATTTATTATTTCTCTAATATTCATATATAGACTTGTTTGATCTAATCAAGTAGAGTAGGAGATATTTTTTTCTCTTTGTTTTATATTTCATATCTTAGTTTTTGCTATGGGGTTTGAGGATCAAGCTCCAAGGATTGGAAGAAACAAGGACAAACATAGAAAAACATACATCATATCCTTCATCTCCTTCTCGATTTGATTGTTCTAGATGTGTTTAAAGGTATGTTAGTGTCCAATTGTACTCTTTTTGTCTTGGTATAGGAGTCTAGAAATCCAAGGGAATTTTCACATGTAGGAATGAGGAATATTCCGTAACAAAAAAATGACAACTCCCCTAGGGATCAACTTTGACTAGTCTTTCCTTTGATCATCTAAATCATTTTCATATAATTAGATCTTATTTGATGCTTGTTTCTGATCTATTTCCCCTTCCCTCTTCCTCATTGAATATTTTACAGAACCATTGATGTATTTTTTGTTGATTCTGATCTTGTTAGAAGCCATTTTTGAACTTTTCTAGTAGTGGCACTTCCCTTCAATTCACACTAGACCACCATTATCCCAATTGGCACTACATTGCAGTGCATACAGAGGCGCCATTAGCTGACTGAAGATTCCCCAAAGACTCATAGGGGGGCATCATTCTCTTAAATAACACTCTCTATCCTTGAGAAAAGGGGAACCAATGTCCCTTTTCAGGATTTTTTTTCTCTTTTTTCCTACTTTTTCTCAGTCTTCTTTTCAGAGGTTTTTTTCCCAGTGACTTCTGATTGTATTTGATATTGTTTGCCTAAGAATTTATCATCTATCACTCAATTATGTTTCTTATTTGATATTGAAAATGACCTCCTATTTGTGATCCCCTTTGGTTAACAAGATCCCTTGCTTCATCCTACCTTTGAGTTTTTTTATCTTTGTATTGCAAAGCTTTCATATTGCTTGATTATTTAGGAGTTTTCATCAACTAGGGTTTGAAAATGTTGTTTGGTATTGATCCCTTTTGTCTTCATTGAAACATCTCACTTTTCTGGATAATTAGGAATCTCTTGTTTTCCACAACCCAATCTTGAACATTATTTCTTGTTGATTGTGTTTTGAGGGTTTGAATGAGTGTTTGTATTATTTCTCTTTTGCATATTGGAGTTCTTTATTAAACATGTTATCCCCTACTTGTTTTCTTTCAGATCTCTTCATTTTCAGTGCTCTTTGTTTGATTACTTTATTTCCTTGTATTTCTTTGTATCATACATAGATGTATTTCATTCCATTTGAAAGTTAAGAAGTGAAAAAGTTTGCATATTTCCTTGCATACATAATCAAATGAAGAAAATTTTACATTATTTAAGAATTTTGTTTTGGTATATGTTTGAAGAAGAGCTATTTTTTCATGAACATTTCGGTTTTCAGAAACATTTTCTTAGTATTTTGGCATCATCTTGATCCCAGAAATTGAAATTTGCATAGTTTTGAGTAGTTGCTTGTGTTAATAAGAGTAGAACTCTTCTCCCTTCCATACATAGAATTCATGGATTTGAACGAACTCATCTCATTGTTTTCATTCTATTGGAGTCAAGTATCTCTCATATCATTGGTTTCATCTCCATGAACCATTTGAGTAAAATTCGTTAAAACAAAACACATGCTAATAAAATAAACTAGAACATTTTTTGTTTTTAGCACACCAACAATAACACAAGATTAGGGTATTTGGACTAGGAAAAGTGAGTAAAGTTTCCAAGACTACTAAACACATTGTAGAGTAGTAAAGAGTGAAAAAATAAAAATTTCATATAAGAATAGTCGAGAACCCCCTCTCACATAGGTGATAAACATGAGGTCGTGTGTAGGAGAGCATCGGAGACCACCTCTCCAATGTTTGACCAATTATAGAAAATAAATCATATACTTGGTTTTTTCTTGAAGTGTCACAGATTCATTTGGTCTCATACTTTCTGATTCAGGATCTTTTGGAGTCTACGAGTCCACTATTCCTTAGTTATTTGGAATAATTTCATAGTTTCATATCCTTCCCATACGTTCGGTCCCTATTGTCGACTATACCCACGTGGAAGTTGACTGTGAGTTGGTATCCTTAGTGTTCTTCCCTATTTATATATATAGGTGATTGTGGGGGGATTCCCATGATATCTGGGGAAGACGTTGTATCACTTTATCAGTACCCTTGGAGGGTGATCCCACAAAAGAGAGCATTGCTTGAACCGATAAGGGATTTTACATGGAGGTCAGTGTAACTACTTCTCACTTCTTTGTTGGTGGTTTGATATCTTGTCTTTGGAAGATCCTTGAGCCTATTTTTGCTTGGTTGATTATTTTTAGTTTTCATAGGAGTGTGTTTCTTTGAATTTTTTAGTCGGCCTTAGGATCCTGAAATTTAGGGATCTCAACACAATGTTTCTTATGAATGAATGATAGCATATCAAACTTATGAAAATAGGAGAATCACTCCTAGAAGTGGCCAAAATGTTGAAGAACCGATCACAACCTTTGTAGAAATCATTACATATTACGAGAATCCTCTTTTTGCTGATCAACTTTCCCTACTACTCACTGATCCACCATCCAAGATATATGTTTATTCTTATTAATCTTATCGATTTCTACCTAGTTTGACCACTACACAATTTTTTGGCGTGAACCCATCTTATTTTTGTTTTCTTGAAAGACTTGGGAATTTATCTTTTTCCAAAACTCTTGTAATTGATACTATTGGTGCTTCTTCTTTACTGGAAACATTGATGACCCAGGTAACCTTGAATCAGCCATTTGCAAATACATCTCCCTTTGTACATGGGTTAGGTAATATTATGCTTCACTATTTCCACACATACACACACAAAGTGCTTGAATTTTTTGTTTCATTGGTTGCATGGCAAGCAATAAATTCATTCACACAACCATGATTACATAGGCTACTCATCCTCCATCTCATTCGTACATCACATATTAGTACACCCTACATTGGAGGTCAATCTCCAATGAAAGGCCAACCTTCAGCTAGGGGGAAACCTTCAGTTGCAGGGAAATGTTTCAATGGGGGAAAACCTACATGGTTGAAATATTAATAAGCCTGGGGGAACATTACTCCTGCAATTCCTTCTATCCCTACTACCACCGACCTATATCCTGGAAAACCATTTCTAGGATTTTCTAACCCTTTGTGCGACAAACCCAATTTGGTGGGCRTTCCTCTACAAGGAACATTTCCCTATCAATCTATAAACCCCATGATTTCAACATAAAAATACCTTCAACCATCCTACATGGGGGAATGGTCAGGTTAATATCCATATGTAGGAGGTGCATCTATTTAGTCACAATACATGGGTGGAAAACTAGGACAACCACCTTTCATGGGTGAATAACTTGGGAAGCCACCGTATATGGGAGGAACATTTATTTTTTCCGTCTCCTCGTAACATGGATATGGTCCTACTGGTGTTTCCATGCAATATGGCTAGCACCAGTATTCACAGGGTAACTGGCAACTTCCATTCTAGGAAACATTGGATCTTCTAGATCTCTCACATTTGACAAATGATTCTATTCAACATGCCCTGTTTTGGCCCACCATCCCTGCCAAATTACCATTCGACATCTCGAATTTGGACGGGAAAAATGAGGAAGATCCTAAAAATCATGTTCTAACCTTCCATTTATGGTGTTGTTCCAACTCTTTGATTGAAAATTCCATCCATCCAACACTCTTTCAAAGAACTCTTATGGGCACAACATCAAAATGGTATATTGAGATGCCACATAACTCCTTTGTTGACTTTAATTCTCTTCCCATGGAATTCATGACGCATTTTAAGTTACTTGTATGGTACAATATCGATACAAAACTTTTGACCTCACTCCAACAATCTCGTTCCACCCACATATCCGATCATATCCATGAGTGGAGATGATGGAGATGGTTGATTAAGGCTCCAATTTTGGACCAACTTGTCACAGATCCATTTACAAAGTTTTTCTTTCCTCCCATTTCACATGATACTTCTATGGGAAATTTTGTTACTGATGAGGAGGCTATCATCCGTGCATAGTATTTGGAATTTTTTTATTCCCATTTCGACATACTTTAAGATGCAATCCCTAATGCTCCTTGGTGCAGTCGTGACCCTTTCAATCCAACCGCTCCCACCAGGACCTTCTTTCTGCC
>JASDQU010103045.1:114949-128923 GCA_032191745.1 Picea mariana
CTCGGCTGTGTCCCATATAAAATCTGGAACGGAATTTTGCCTGTACTCCGATTCACCGAATCGTTGTATGCAAACTCTGCCTGTGGTAGTATCTGGTCCCAACTGCTTTGGTGTTCTGTCACCAAGCTTCTCAGCAAGTCTCCCAGACTTCTGTTTACCACCTCGGTCTGTCTGTTTGTCTGCAGATGGTAAGATGAACTAAAAGCCAAATTAGTTCCCATCTTTTTCCATAGTGTCCTCCAAAAATGACCTATGAATTTTGTATCCTTGTCCGAGACTATGCTTCTTGGAAATCCATGCAGTCTGATGATTTCTTTGAAAAACAAGTTTGCGATGTGGGTTGCATCGCTGGTCTTCTGACACGGGATAAAATGTGCCATCTTCGAAAACATGTCCACCACTACAAATATGGAATTGACTCCTCTCTGCGTTCTCGGAAATCCCAGAACAAAATCCATGCTAGTTGCCTCCCATGGCCTCTCGGGTATGGGTAATGGTTGATAGTATCCAACGTTCTGCTTTCGACCCTTCGAATGTTGGAAAATTCGACACCTGTCAACAAACCTTTTTACATCTACATGCATGCCCGACCAAAAATATGATTCGCTCAGCTTGGTGAATGTTTTGTCATGTCCAAAATGACCTGCTAATCCTCCACTGTGCTTCTCTTTCAGAAGATTCTCCCTCATGGAAAAATTTGGAATGCACAGTTGACTGCCTCTGAACAACAATCCTTCTTGGATCATGTAATCTATCCATGGGCTCCAATCCCTGAGAACTGGGTTCTCAGCAGCCTCGTATGCCTCTCCAAAATCTGCATCACCTGCATACATGTCCTTAAGATTCTCAAAACCCAATGTATTGACTCTGAACTCCTACAGCAACAAACATTTCCTGCTCAAAGCATCAGCCACTTTGTTAGTAGTTCCTGAAATTTGTTTTATCACAAATGTGAAATTCTGCATGTACTCCATCCATTTTTCATGCTTCTGATTCAACTTCTCTTGTTGACTTACAAACTGCAATGCATGATTATCACTGTACAGGACAAATTCCTTGGGTATCAAGTAATGCCTCCACTTCTTTAATGCTTGTATGATGGCATAAAACTATTTATCATATGTGGAGTATTTCAGCTTTGCGTCATCCAATTTCTCGCTGAAATATGCAACTGGCCTGTCATCCTGACTTAAGACCCCTCCTACAACATACCCACTAGCATCACATTTCACCTGAAATGTCTTTTGAAAATCAGGCAACACCAGAATTGGTTGCTCTGTTATCTTCCGCTTCAACAGATTGAAGCTCCTTTTGGCCTCTGCTATCTAATGAAAAGTCTTATGCCGCTTCTTCACTGTGTCCATCATTGCTGCACTAATTCCACTAAAGTTTCTAATGAACTTCTTGTAGAAATTAGCCAGTCCATGGAAACTCCTCACCTCAAAAATATTTCTAGGTGATGGCCAATTCCTGATCACTTCCACCTTCTCATGATCCATTTTCAACTCATTCACTGAAATAACAAAGCCCAGATAGATGAGCTCTGTCTTCATGAAAGAACACTTCTTCATGTTGACCAACAACTTCTCTTGCTGTAGTCTTCTCATCACAATGGCTAAATGTTTCAAATGTTCAGCCTTGGTCTTACTGAAAATCAGTATATCATCCAGATACACGACCACAAATTTGCCAATGAATTCCCTCAGGACTTCATTCATCAGTCTCATGAATGTGCTCGGCGCATTCGTCAAGCCAAATGACATGACCAACCATTCGTACAAACCCTCGTTTGTCTTGAATGTTGTTTTCCATTCATCGCCCTCTCTCATGCGAATCTGGTGATATCCGCTCTTCAGATCAATCCTTGAAAAATAATTTGCCCCACTCAGGCAATCCATCAGATCATCCATCCTCGGCAGTGGAAATCTATACCTGATGGTGATTTTTTTTATCGCTCTGGAGTCTGTACACATCCTCCAGCCTCCATCCTTCTTCGGACTTAATACTGTTGGAACAACATACAGACTAAGACTCTCTCTAACCAGTCCTTTATCCAGCAGATCCTGTACCTGCCTTTTGACCTCCTCATTCTCCTGAGGTGTCAATCTGTACGCAGCTTTATTTGGCAAGCTTGCTCCAGGTATGAGGTCAACATGGTGACTCACACTCCTCATCAGTGGCAACGAACGAGGTAGTTCGTCCACGATGATATCAGCAAACTCTCCCAGCAGTTCCTGAATTTCATCTAGTAAGTCATCCACTTTTGTGCTTGTCAGGACAATCCTCGGTTTCCTGACCATAAAGAACTGTGGATCTTCCTTCTTCTCCATCTCTGTGAGAAGCTCCTTCCCACTCATGAGAAGTATGGTACTGCTTACTTCCGGCTTCACTTCTTTATCCTTTATCAGAAGCAATCTATGTGTCATCCCATCCTTCTCTAAGGTGTACGTGTTCATCCTCCCGTCATGAACCACATTTCGGTCATACTTCCATGGTCTACCCAATAATACATGACAGAAATCCATGGGAATGACATCACATAGGACCCTATCCCTATATTCACCCATTTTAAATCAACTAAACATTATTTAGTGACGCTCACCTGGTCTCCCTTCTGCAGCCATGATACTTTGTATGGACTCGAGTGACTGGTTGTCTCCAGCTCTAATTTTTCCACCATCTCGGTTGAAACGAGATTGTCGGTGCTTCCGCTGTCCACTATGACCTTGCATTTCTAGCCCTTCGTCTTGCACGTGGTCCTGAACAGTCTAGTCCTCTGAGCGGTGTCCTCCACCTCCTTCTCGGGTGTTAAGAGAACTTTGTGTACCGTCAGTGACTTCCCACTTCCGGTATCTTCATCCTCCACATCATGTCTCTGCACCTCAGTGATGTGAGCTTCTCCTCTAGCTTGCTTCTTCTCTGGACACTCAAATGATTTGTGCCCATTCTTTCCACATGTAAAACATGTGATCACTCCACCTCTTCCTCTACCTCGACCCCTAGTACGAGGAAGAGTGTTTGCATCAGCATATCCACCACCCTGCTTTGTATGCAGTCTCCTCGGCTCAACATCTTGTTGTCCTCACTGTGAGGTTCCACCTCTTTCAGTTTTACCTTGAGGTCTCTTCCATTCCTCCTTGGGTTTCTGATATTTCTCCTGGGCAACTGCTTTGCCTCTTGGCTGGCTCCTACCTCGTCCTCGCTGACCTTGCTTGCGGCTCAGCTTCTCATCAGCTTTCAGAGCCATCTGGTAAGCATCCTCCACCGTCTTGATGGTTACCATGCTTAACTCATCCTGAATGTCATATCTCAACCCATTCATATATCTCGCCACTTTCTCATCATCACTCCCCTGATGACCTACTCTGATGTTGAGCTTGTAAAACTCCTCGATGTACTCCTTCACCGTCATCAAATTCTATCTCAGGTTTTGCATTCGTCTGAACAGAGTAATCTGATAATATCTGGGGATGAATTTCGCTTTCATCTTAGCGATCATCCTGTCCCAACTCTTGATCTTCTATTTTCCCTTGGAACGTCTATCCGCTTGTAGCTCGTCCCACCACAATGATGCATCTCCCTTCAATTTGGTAACAGCATGTCTTACCTTCTTGTCCTCTTCGATATCCTCATAATCTAAGTAGGTGTCAAGTGCTCGGATCCAATCCAACAACTCTTTTGCATCCAGGCTTCCTTCATAAGCTGGAATATCCATCTTCGTCTTAGAACTCATCTAGGCGATGGCCTTGATCAGCCGCTCGGTCGAAGCATCCTCTGCTGTGATTTCTTCTGCATCATTTCCATCTTCCTCTTCCACCTCAGAATCACTGAACTCTCCAGCGCCGACACCATGTCTCTGCGCTGTTTCCATCTCCTCAAGCTTTACTCGGAGATCTCGCATCTGTCGTTCCATTTCTGCATTCCCTGCCGGCCTACCTCTTCTCCTCACCTCCCTGTCTTCAGGATCTGGTGACTGTCTCTCTCTTCTCATCGGCATGATGTATTTACTCCTTCTCCTTCTTCGCTATAGAAAGCAAAGAAATTAACGTCTCTGATACCACTCTGGTGCAGTCGTGACCCTCGCAGTCCAACCGCTCCCACCAGGACCTTCTTTCTCCCAGGCCCGAAGAGTCAAAGAACTCTTCCCTCTTCCCTCGGGAGTTCTCAATGCCCACAGGTGTCTCCTTCTGCGATCTCCCCTTCACAGTCGGGAATTCGGGTTTTGCAATTTCGCAAAACTCCCGGCACTATTCTCGTGCAAATCAAAACCCCGAACCCTGATGGGTCAATGAGTCAACACTCCCGTTCCTTTCGGGGATTTCCCTATCGGGAAATCAGCACTTGCGATGCCACAGGTCACATACACTATGAATCCCCAAACCCCAAACTCTGATATGCACATGCGCTAATTCCTCCCCACGTCACCTCCTCTTTCCGCTTTATCAGGAATCACGGGATCATGATTTCACTGGTCACAATTCCTTTGCACTATAAAACCCCGAATGCCGAATACCGACCTCCCGGGATCTCGTGCCACCTGTATCGTGGCGATCAACGGCTCCGATTGAATCGGGGAATCTCTAATCGCGATTTCAATGCATATAAAACCTTTACCTCCTCAAACTCCAAAGACTGAATCCCGATGGGCTTTGTTCCTTCCTTCTGCTCCTAAGGACTAAACCTCGCATAGCTCCTCCAAGATTTGATGGTCAGCGGGATCTCATGAATTTCTCCTGCGAATCCTGGCCGTTGCTCCTTCCTCTTTGAGGAATCCTTCCACCCCAAAGCTCTAAAATCCCAACCTGTTCGAACCTTCGACTTGGTCCATCTCCACAGTATCACGAAGGAATTATTCCTCCTGAGCTTGCTAACGCTGATTTCTTTCAGAGATCTTGCGCACACTCTCATGCCCGACTTCAACATCCCTCAGGTTTTGAGTCTTTCAGACCCTGTGCACTTATGGACACAGTAGTCTCTGCCTTCTTCTGCTCAGACTAGCCACTGAGACTTCGAGTTCAGCTTCCACTCTTTGCCTAGCTCCGATGCCCCCTTGCACTTCCGAAAAACTTAGGACAAAAGTTCTCTCTGTCTGGACCCTACAGTCACACACTCCTTGCGGACAACTTCCACTGCACTCTATGCAGGAATCTCTTGGTTTAGAACAGAGAAACAATTGAAACTAATTTCCTTGTCTCACAGATTTCAATTCAACTATGAAATCTCATACACATCATATTTAAAGCAAATGCATGACAGAAAGCAAACATTCATGAGCATAATATCAACACAGAGAAAACAATACAAACCATGAAATTGAATCAAAGTTCCTCTTCTATTAATTCAATCTGTACATGGGTGTTCTTCACAAGTTCTTTGCTTGCTCTTCTCCTCTGAATGTTTCAATAATCCTACAATGTACAAAGGAGGGTGCCTATATTCCGTTTTCCCTCTCGAATTCTACAACTATCAAATCTACAATTAATTCTTATCTAACAACATTAAATCTATTAAATTCCTTCCTATTTTCTAAGGACGTGAGCTTATCCGCTCAAGGTCCATTACAATGTACAAGTGCGCTTCATTAAATTCACATATCAATGTTTGGCGCAACAATATCAAGTTATTTCAAAATTTGGTGCTGGCGTTGTCCAGCCGTTCTCCGCTCGATGTGCTGGCTCACTTGATGCACTGGAGATGCTCCTGCATCACTCCTCATCTGTCTAACAATCCAACAAAACCTGCTCTAGAACCAAGTTCCATTTCAGACACAAAAAATACTTCCTCTCCTTCTCAAACTTCCAAGGTGAATACAGTCCAGTCCACTTCATCTCAACAATGAGGAGATAAGAAGAAAAAAAATGGTAAATCCAAGAAATCTTCTAATGAGAAGGATAATCCTAAAACTGTTAATACTCAATCGAACAGGAAGGCTAAGTATATTTTCATGATTTGTGAGGAAGACCACTGCACGAAATACCTTCCTCATCATGAGGATTTCATTAAATTTACAAAGGGTACCTACCAACTGATTCAACAAAAACATTTGGTTGCGTAAAATTTGGCCCCTCCGCAAGGGGGTAACATAGGTCATTCCCACCATGGGGATGCTTCCATGAATGCGTCTGATATGTATATGTTTGAATCAGTTAATGTAACGACTCGAGAAAATACTTATGACACTAATCTAAGTGACCATGAGACTAGAAATGATATATATCCCCCTCTCCATTTGAATATAATTACATTTAATCTAGACTATTTGAAGGAGAGACTCTCACACCACCTAGCATTCCAATTTCAAATTTTGGGTGGTGGAAAGAACATCCATCACACTATTTTGGATGAGGGGGCCTCCACCTATGTCATGTATTTGTATTTTTGGAGAGCCCTTGATTCTCCTAAACTTACCCTCACTCCTACACCCTTGAAATTGTTTGATGGACGTGGTTTACAACCTCACAGACTCTTTCTATACTTTTCTATGATGTTGAAGGGTAAGACCATTTCGATCGATATTGAAGTGGTTGATAAACCCCTAGACTAAAATTAGATACTTGGTCATATTTGGTTCTATGTGATGACTGCCATTGCATATTCAATGTTTTGTATTTTACAATCTCCACATCAAGGACAAATTTTCATTGTTGACCAACTCAACTATACAACTCCAGATCGCCACAATGGTACAATGAATAATATCCAAATTCTAAGAAAATTAGTAGTTATTCTTAAGGATTCCTCTCCCATAAAGATTATTCCTTTTCCCACTCCAGTGACCTTGAAGGTTATCACACTAAATATTATTTTGACTCAGGTGAAACAATCCCTAGAATCAGTTTATCCTTTGGTAGTATCAGGTCGTAACGAGCATAGTTATTTTCTTGTGTCAAGCTCATTAAAAAATGAAATAGATGCCCATGAGCATAGTTCATCATCTCTATCAAGCTCATTAACAAATGAAATAGACCCCCCTCCATCCAAATCAAGTCTCATTATGGATCAAATATTTCAACCTTCTTTTCCTCTGCCTAGTGAAAATTTTCCCATTAGTATCCATACATCTAAATGAGGAAAGAAGAAGATTCGTAAGAGAAAATGACACTTGGGGGACATGTATCTAACCTAAGGAAATCATGCTGGAGCGAAGCCACTAGATTCTATCACACAATATGGGGGTACAATACCTTTAGAGAGACACACTGCTAGGAGTGATCCTTGATTGGAGGTCGTTCCCATTGTAACATAATAGTTTTTTTTTAAACTAGCTTAGTATTTGTTCTTTCTCGTGCTCTTAAATACATGAGAATAGGTTATTGATCTCAGTCTTTTTTCTTTCTTGTGAAAGTTAATACATGAGAATAGGTTACTGATTATACTTTTATCTCTTTTTTCAGACTTGTAAAATACATACAAAAAATGAACTCTTTGGATTCTCCTTTAAGCTCTTTTCAGACTCCCTAAACATGAAAAGATTCTCAAGTGAGCTTGATTTCTTTCACACTCATTAAAAGGTTTGAAAGGGCGTCTTTCTAGTGATAGGTTATCTCTTTTTTTAGCCTTGTGAGACTAACTACGAAAAAGGAATACTCTAGTCAAGAATGATTAGAAGAGTTCTCCCTTGTATTGTTTTACACATTTTCGGGTTTGGGAGACTAAATTTACAAAAAATGTCATCCATGGAGTCATATTTAAGTTCTTTTCGGACCCTATAAACATGAAAAACCATTGATTTTACCTTCTTTGGGCTCGTAAAACTATGCATCAAAGGACCTATGTGAGTCCAATCTCTAGGAACCATATAGGACTGAACCTTTACTTCTTCAGGTTCATTAAACATGTCAAGAGGGGCTTACCAAAGGTGAGTTATATAAAGCATTTTTTATCCTCCTCAAGTTTGTTAAACAAGAAAAAGGTACTCATCTATCTTGATGGGGGAATTTTTTAAGCAAGTGGGTAAAGTTTTTTGGAATCCGTTATGATAGTTATTGTCACCCATGAACATGGCACCTATTTTCATCTCATCTTATAGTTGGGTAATCTTCTTGTCTCTAGGTAATACCAATTCCATGTGTCAACCTACTTTTTCTTCCAAGTCAAAGATTGATCTTATTGTCGTCATATTATGTTCTTGGTACATGTAGAGTCAATGCTGTCAAGTCAATTTTTGTGCTTCATAATGTTCAATGGAATTTTCACTTCAAACCATCCATCTTCAGTATTACCAATTTCCATTTCCTATGTCAGTCCATACTAATTTTATCCACCATCTCACATCAATTTACTATGTTAGTTTTATGTCGATGATGGGGCATACATCAAGCACCTCCTTTGACGAGTCTTTTCCTGTCAACTTCAATACATTATCTGATAATTAGATTTAGAAACCGGTTAGTACCTTGGGACCTGCATGCCTCAATGGTAGGCCTCCTTGCTTCCGACAATAGGTTTACATCATTTACCTTTTATTGGGTGATTCCAAGAATGTTTGACCTCATCTCATTTATTCACATTCGTTGGAATGTACTGGGGTACCTTGGGAGTCATTGTCATCATTGGTGATTTCCCATTCACTTGTTAACAATTTACCTCAATGACCAGTAGTCAAGTGGTTTCTACCATGTTCAACATCAAATCATCTATTCACATGGATAGATTCATACTGCATCTGGATAGACACAAAGACGTTGGATTGGGATATCACTCTTTTATATGCTTTTCCTAGGATGCAATGGATATCATTTGACCATGTAAAATATTTTAGTACAATCACCATCCTAGAAAACTTATATATATATATATATATATATATATATATATATATATATATATTGTCACATAAATCCACATTTTATTGATCTATGAATATGTGTTGTCATCTCGTAGCTCCATTGTGTATTTTTTCATGGTTGAGATTAGTTCATGTAATGTAGGTATGGATCCAAATTGTATATTCAGTGGCCATATAATTAGTCATTATTTTCATGGATCTGTAGTGTATTGGTTGGTGGCCATGCTTTGATTTATCTTGTATTCTGAGCATAGGTATTCCTACCTAGGAAATATAAGATATTTGTATACTAACTGATGATTGTTTTCTAACTTCTATCAGGTTATCCTACTCGAACACCCTTGTATTGAAGAATTTGTAAAGTGTTTCAACCATCAGTTTATCCTCTGACCTCATACTTTAGGGGGCATCTTTTACACATCAAAATGTCACACTTGAGTTTCGCACCCTAAGTGTTGCAAGTGTCACAAAGTGATGTATGCACATTTTTAAATGTTGCATGCATTGTCGCAAGTGTCATATGTACATTACCTAGTTTCCAATTCACTTTTTCAAGTGTAGCAACCCCTTGACATGATAAAATAAATTTTCCATGACCCCTAATTCATATTGGAGGAATAAAACCATCATTTCAAGGTCAAAACACACATTTTTCTTGGAAAAATCGACCATGCTTTGGGCATTTATGAGGGGTGGTGCCCCCCTAGCCATGTTACGCAGTGCCAGTTCATGTAATGGTTTCCCCCTTGCCATTTTAGGGGAGCACCAATATAGAATATGGTGCCCTATGTTCAACTAAGGGGGAGCACCAATCTTGTTAGAGGGAAAAGGGGATCCTACACCTTATTCTATGGACCAACTCTCTTGGGATGAGGTAGGTTATGATTGACCCCCATGATATGGATTCACCTTAGAATCTGATCCAAACATTTAGGAGCCATATCCTCAACCATATCCTTGATTTTCTCATGGTGGTTGTAACACTAAAACCTATATATTGAAGGTGTTTCCAAGGTGAAGGGGGAAGAAATCATTAAAGCATCATCATTTTGATCTTGATTCATTCATGCAAGGTTTGGATGAGGAGAGATTGGGGAGGATGCTGCAACAAAAATCATGGTCTGTAAGTATCTTCTTATTGGTTGTCATTCAATATATACTTTGCCTATTTCCTTCAAATCTATGTCATGTTACATGTTCTTGTCTACTATTGCTCTAATATTCATAGATACACTTGTCTTATCTAATCAAGTAGAGTAGGTTATAGTTGTTTCTCTTTTTTTTCTATTGCAGATCATAGTTTGCGCTAGGGGTTTTTAGGATCAAAATCCAAGGATTGGAAGCAACGAGGAATAACATAGAAAAAGGTACATCATATCCTTTCTCTCCTTCTCAATTTGATTGTTCTAAATGAGTTTAAAGGGATGTTAGTATCCACTTGTACTCTTTATGTCTTGGTATAGGGGTCTATAAATCCAAAGGAAGTTTCATATTTCCATGGGAGGAATATTCTATAACAAAGGGAAAACCTTAGCTAAAGTTTAACTGGGATGGTGATTATTAAATAAAATTTGATCAATAGTGACAATGCTTCTGTTCTGAGGAAGATGAATCATATGAAAAATTGTAGACACCACAACATCCATATCATAAACATAATCACATTGAACAAGTATATTAAAATCTAAATATCCCAACACCACTAACATATCAACTAGAATAGTGTTTCCACACAATGTGATAGGAAACTAAGGAAAAATCCCTAAACATTTACTAGGTCTTCTATCAAAATCCAAAAACTCGTTGGTAGATAACAAAATATTTGGGGAGTCCAAATATTTCCATCCCAAGGAGGATAAAATTCTTGTAGAGGATCCTTGATCTAGAATACATCAGTAAATACTCATTGAATTAACTTTAACCTTTATCTAGAAAGGTGTAGAAGAAGGAAGACAAGACTCAACGAGATTGTTCCAATCAAAGGAAACCATCCCAGGATGACTCTTTCCCTAAGTTGTAATCATTGAATCTGCTAATAGGAAGGAATAAGTGACATACCTTTATATCACTTCCTTAGGTCTTTGTTGTTCTTACTTCGCTCCGGTGTTGTCGTAAGGTCAATTCAAAGACAACAAAAGCCAACCAAAGTGAAGATAGAAAAATGTATTCAACGTCAACTTATGCATATGATCAAGGAATTACACAATAAAGTAAGAGTGACTTTATGGGAAAGGGACATGCCATTGTATCATATTAATTGAAAGTAGAAGATACAACCTAATCGTCTTGATGTTGCAAGATTCCTTTCAGTGAACCTTGGTTCCAACACACACACTTTCTCTATACTTCAATGAAGAAGATCCAATTCCTCTTGATAGACCAAATAGAGTCTTCAAGCTTCTGTCAAAGTAGGGCTCTTCACACAATTCTTTCACCAATTCTTCATTCAATCTTTATTAAGCGTTTCCATGAGAAGCCTTTCAATATATAGGAGAAGGAGAGATGGTTACATAGATGAGGATGATCCCATCAAATCTGAGAAGTCATTAAAATGACAACCATACGAATGCCAACTCATTTTCTAGAAGATTCCCTTCTAGAACCCTCGAGACCTCTTCTCCTTTCCAAGCTTAAAAGAAGGTTTACACCCTCTGTATGGAGTAGACTATGAGAATTTCACACCCTAAGTGAAGGTGGCCTGTGAGAATGAGGGATTCTCGCACCCTAGGCCATAGGCAGCCTGTGAACTCACTTTAAAAATATGTTTTTTGGAAGGAGACAGGAGTAACTTTTCTCAGGAAAAAAGTCCTTGTTGGGAACCTGAATACACCACTATTAAGGCATCACCAGAGTGACCAAAATCATGTGTAATATAATGCCCCCCAATGTATGAGGCTGAAATCTATGACAACTGAAATAAATTGTAAACTACGTGTGTGTGTCAGAAACCAGGAGTGCACCTAATCGGAAACCTGCAAACAACCAAGCATCTGCAGAATATAATACCAGTTTTGAGGTAGGCATTACCATACTGAGATCACAAGCAGGTGACATTGAGAACGTAGGTCATGGCCATCAATCATACACCATGGATCCATGCTGTAAAAAATACTGCATAGCCACCAAGAATACACTATGGATCTATGTGAGAAGACTTAAATTAAGATGACATAGCCATGTGACATACAAAGTGGATCTATGTGTTAGCAAATCATACATATCCCATCGTAGCCTGGATCAAAAAGATGAGACCCAGGTTCTTCAATCTCGTCACCTAAAAGTACGAATCTATCCATGTGATTACATGTGATAAAGTTGAACATGGTAGAAACCGCTTGATTACCGGTCATTGATGAAACTGTTAACAAGTGCGAGGGAAATCACCATTAATGTAAATGACTCCCAAGGTACACTAGTACAATCCAATGAATGTGAATAAATGAGCTGAGGTTGAACATTCAATGGAATCTCCCGATCAAGGGTCAATGATGAAAACCCATTGTCGAAAGTGAGGAAACCTGCCATTGAGGCATGCAAGTCCCAAGGTACCAAATAATTTCTAAGTCTTGTTTCCGGATAATGAGTTGGAGTCGACGGAACAAGACGCATCATAGGAGGGCCTTGATGTATCCCCCATCAATGAAATGAAATAAGTAATAGATTTTTAAGGTGAAACAAAGTACAAATATAGGTCGGAACAGACACAGGGAAGGATGACACGATAAGAATGGACAATTGCAAATGGTCGACTCTATAGAGGGTTTGGATGAACTTCTCTTGAACATATGAATGACAAAACCAAGTACTTGGTAGCACTGACTCAGAGACAAATTAGGTTATGACCTTGTAGCAAGTCGAATGAGAGACAAATGGATTTCCCAGACCGGATTCAAATAACGAATAGGGGGTGTCATGTTCAAGAGCCGCACTTATTGCCAAAAACATGAATACGAAAACACATCCCTTTCCCAAATTTTCCCCCACCATTTCTGGCGAGTACCTCTTTATTTTTACGCAAGCTTGAGGAGGATAACATATGCTTGTTGATGTAAGCTCATCCTTCGGACGAGTTCCTTGGAGTATGTTTAACAAACCCTAGGAAGGAGTGGTTGGATCCCATTACGAGTCTTTCGATGTTTGTTTAACGAGTCCAAAGATAGAAAACTCAAGGTTTTTTCATGTTTTGAGAGTCTGAAAAATGCTTAAAGAGAACTCTCTTAGTTCCTTTTTCGTAAAATAGTTTGACAGGACCGAAAAAGTGATAAACTATCACCCATCGAACATTTTGTTTAAATACTTTTACGAGCATGAACAGAACAAGGTCGCTCGGAAATCTTTTCATTTTTATGGAGTGTGAAAAGAGCTTAAAGGATACTCCTTTGTGTTCATCATTTTCATGTTACCATGACGAGTATGAAAAGACGAGAAAAGTATACTCGGTTACGTTCTCATGTATTTTCGAGCGCGAGAACAAACAAAGACTGGGCTCAAAGTTTTTCTAAAAACTATAAAAAGTAGTCATACATGCGATGAAAAAAGAAAAAACATCTGTAATCTTTCATGTGGACTTCAAAGTCGTTATATTTGCAAAACATCACACTCATAGGGCTATTAGGCATTAGGTTTGATGGACAAAACAATATAAAAATCAACAAAAATGGTAAAAGGTAAATAAATGTGGGTAGAAATGGCTTTTACCATATTCATTGTGATTTTGCCAAGAACTTTGCCCAAAATAACTCTTTTTACCCAAATTTCATTGCTCGATCATGGGAGGCACAGGTGACCGTTTGGCGAACCATCTCCATCAACGAGGTAAGCTATTGATCTTCTACCTTTTCCATGGTTTAGTTTTTGTTTTCATTGTCAATTTTCAAGGTTTTGGGTTTGTTTTAGGGCCAAAACTTACGCCTGAGCGTTCTCACAGGCTAGCCATATGGGAACTGTGAGAATGCATGATTCTCACAGGTGGCCTTAAGGGCACCTGCGATAATCTTGCACTGTGCTAAAGGGGCACCTGCGAGGGCTGAAAAAAGAAATTTCAACTTGATTTTTGCTCAATAAAAAATATGCCAAGGTTTGAAATGAGTTGTTGAATCTTCTCTTATGGTTGTTGTGCAGGCATTTGACCATCACATTTCTTTAGTGGAAAGAAAGAGAACATGAGGAGGAGGATTCCATTGTCG
>JASDQU010103045.1:134866-147158 GCA_032191745.1 Picea mariana
GTGTGTTGTGGGATTCAGTCAAAGGAGGAGAGTCGATGGCTTTCCAGTAGGTAATAGACATGACACACGTCGAGGCACCCTCATCGATAATTGTTCTACAAATGTTTTTTTCAGAGACAATAACTTGTATTTGGAATGCGAGTTGAGGGGGTAACCTTGGAATGTGATCTTCCAAGTAAAAAGTTATTAAATTCGTATCCGTAGGGTCGATTCCACTGATAGATTTCAACAGTGCCTTCCATTGTATAGGACAACTTTGAAGGACTTCAAGGGCTGACATCACAGATGGTGCTTGGGCCAGATCTTCAACAATACTGTCGTTCTAGGTAGCACAAGCATGAGGATTGAAAGACGATTTTCAAATGACGCCCTTTGGAGGAGGGCGAAGAACTGTGTCGAGGCTCGGTCGTTCAAGATGAAGAGGACTATTGGTAGGTGGAGTCGTGGGAGATGGTTGGACCAATGAAGGAGGTATAGCATCAACCTTCTCTTTAGAGGAGGAATAATCTTTGGCTTGAGTGGTAAGTGTGATGTCATTTCTCTTTGAATCTCCTGTAAACATTAAGACATAGGATGTATTGGAGGGGAAGGGTTGGTCGTGAATGACCAATTGGGCTTGTTGTTGAGAAGGGAAGGGTTGTGACAATACGACTGGAGTGGGTGGTTTTGTGGTCCCTTGAAGGAACTTAGTAACCTTGGCTCGTCGTGGATAATCCTTAGTGTAGTGATCATCAACACAAATAAGACAAGGGTATCGGGGTTTGCGCTTATCCCTATCGTCAAAAGGTGGTGTTTTGGTTCTCTCTTCTTGCAAATTATTTTTGTCCTCCTTATTCTTACCCTTTCCCTTTCTGGATTTTTTTTTACCAGCAGGGGTAGATTGAACAACATTTACCTCAGAAGTCTTGCCGATGGGAGGGGTATGAGATGGATCATTTTGAACATTAGAAGAAATGGGTTTGGGGTTGTTTCTAGAGGTTTGGATGGAATGCAGTTGGGCATGGAAAGTGCCAATCACACCGTTCGATGCATGAGAAGCAACAGGAATAGTTGAAGTGGTGGAAGTAGAAGGACGAGGTGCATCAGGGAGTAAGTTGTAAAGAGTACCCGTTTATGAGTAAACGAGGTCAAGGTATTGAGCATGACTAATGGCCTGTTCTTTTGTGACAACTCCACCCATGGCGATGTCACAAACGATTTCATTCACAAATGATTTCGTGAACCACTATGCCAACAACTGATCGGGAAGTTCCAGTTTGAGGAGACATCATCTCTATCACCATTCGTGAATGTGGTCAGAGATATGAGTGGCTTTGGTTTGTTTGAAAGAACTCAAAATCTCGGTCCCTGTTTCATAGAGGATCGGTAACTGGTACTGGGTGAGGAAATCCATAGCGAGGGTGTTGAAGTCAGTGAAGAAACCTTTTGGTAATTATATATACCACTTCATGACAGAACCCATGAGGGTTCGTTGAAAAAGGCATAAACGAATAGAGTCATCCATCAAGGAGTTGGATGAGCACCAAAGGTGAAAAGTCATAACATGATTGTTCGGGTCCTCTCCCGGTTTGCCATCGAATTTAGGGATGTCAGATGGTAGTTTGGCTGGTATAGTGGGCCATTGGGGAGAGTGACATATCAGATCATTTAAAATCCTTGACAAATTCGGGAGGTCTAGGGTGGCTAAGAAAGGTAACTGTCTATTCACATGCGGGTACTGGTGACTTTGGGGAGGGACTCCCGTCGACAAACTAGTGGGACCATAAGAAGTTTGGATATAATGTGAACATCCGAGTAGATTCGGTAGTGGTTGTGGAGGCAAGTAACTCATAGGTTTGTACCCTTGAATAGGGGCACGGGGTTGAGCATTCAAGCCCCAAATAGGATTAGACATACTTGGATAAGGTTTGATGGTACTAGGGGGTATGAAAGAACTAGTCAGAAGTTGTTGCCCCCCAATCAAATGAGGTTTATGTTGTATAAGATGATTCCAATACTGGGCCAAAGATGGAGGTATGTTTTGTACATAGGGTGGGGTCAGTGGGGGTTTCCCTCCAATCGGAGGTTGTGTTTCGATTGGGATGTGTCCTGTAGGGGGGGTTGAGTTGGGCCTCCTTGGTGAAATTTTCCACCAATAGGAATCTAGTAATTTGGTCTAAATGACAGAATGGTGCCACTAGGATCAGTTCCTCTCATAGAGGATGGAAGAGGTCCTATGAAAGGAGGCAGAGGAAGTGTCAGAATGAAACTGGGAGGAGAGTGCCTAGAAGGAGTGGGACCACCAGGAGTTTTGGATGTGATTTGTGTAGGAGCGAGAATAGAGGCATTCAATGCATGGTATCTGGTTGGAAGTGTTCGGGTGACTCTGGGTGAAAGAATTGTGCCAATGGGGGCTTGGCTAGCTGCGGTAATCCCAGGGTGAAGACTCATAGTATCTGTGTAATGGACCATTTGTAAAGGGAGAGTCAAGATGTGGTCAGCTCACGAAGCTTCTGTACCAGGAAAATAATAAGCAGTAGTAAAAGGTACTCTGTCTGAATCAGATGTTTTAGGTAGCGCAGGTGAGACAATGATATCAACGCCTGCTCCTGAGCCAAAGAGATTCCATCTAAAAATTCCAGTAGTCCAAAAAGGATCTTGACCCTCAGGTCCTGAGAAAGGTCTATTTGGTGATCTAGAAGACAGAACAACCAAGTCTCCAGAAGAATTCACTCACATAATACGTCTCTCAGAGTCAGGATGAAGTCGAAAGTCCTCTCAAGAATTGGTAATTTGGAACCGTTCTAGAGAGTCAGTTCTTTTCACTTGTGGAGTGGTAACGTCTTGGACTTCACTCTGTTGAGGAGAGCCCTCCGGTGAGTTGGTAGGGAAGGGTTGAGAACCTTCCAGATTTTCTGTGGGTATGCCTTGCATTCTATGTGAACAAAATGGAGGGTCAATTGTGATCGAGTTGAAAACTAACGAAGAAAATTCGATGGTCAACTTGGGTAAACAAACAACATGCGCTAATAAAACTCTAGGAAGAAAAACCAAGAAAACAATACCTTCTAATTCCGAAGTCACTAGTTGCTGATGAAATCCAATGTCACAACAACGAGACGAGAAGGGGCTAGGCTAGGGTGGAAAAGTTGCGTTGACGACTTGCTTAATGGACTTACACCCTGGTGCAAGCTCCCACACATAATTGTGGGTATACCCTCCAAGGAGCTTGAGTGAGTTTGGCCAATGTCAATTCCAGGTACCATGAAGACTTGCCCCTTCACAGTCACCTTATGTAATACCCTAAGAAGATAGGCCACTAAGGTTACCACAAATAACAATAAAGCCTGGGGGGATAGTTGACAGTCCGATCCACACGCAAGGGTAGGTTATCTAGCCCAAAATCAACTTGAGAGGCTTCCACTCATCATTATGGGTATACCTTCAAGTGACCCCCATAATATGTGCAATCTCTACACCGATATCAACAAAGCAGGGTGAGTAACTCTATCAATATCAATGCGACCTCGGGTTTGACCCTTGTGTGAGAAGGGCTTCCCAGGACAAAGTGTTGCAAATGGAATTTCGCACTCCTTACCACAATATACTATTTTGTGTTTTGTGCTTTGGAGAGTGTATCTCTCTGCCTATTCCAAAGCTCTAAACTAGCTAATGTTGGTGTAATAGAGTCCTAGAAAAGAGTTACTAGTTAAATTTTTAAAAATTACGCAATATTATTAAAGGCTGTTGTTACTCAAAGGAGATGGAAATGAGACCAATGTTGTGTGAGACTCTGACCCAACAATGCATAGATAGGAATGAAAGATGCCAATTTTATGTTCGATGAATCCTATTTAAAGGAGGGAAAGAGAAGTTTTCTGGAACAATCTTGAGCTATGATATACAATCTTCTTTCAAATGTAATATCAATGAATCATGAACAATGCCAATTCTTTATTCGTTCTATTTCAACAATTGAATGCCAATATTTTTGAAATAAAAATTTGTTTTAAAAAGAAAAATGTTTTTTTAATTTTCAATAGAAACCACACAACAGTGGTGGAACTAAGAAAAACCAGCAACTAATGAAAAGCAATATACAACAAACCCAAACCAATCTTTCATTGAAGACAAAAATAATAAGCAGACAAGCGTAGTCTTTTCAAATGCATGAGGGAAACAACTTTCCAAGTAATGAGCAATTAAGAAAGACTATTAATCTCAACTTTTAAACCGATCACCAGCTCCCAACCAAACAAGCACTCGGATTTCAAAACTAGAGATGATATCCTTGTTAAGTAAAGGTCAAGAGGTAACAGTTGAGAAAAAATGAACAAGAAGAGATTTCAATTTCTGAAGACTAATCATTCACAAAATCCAAAGTCAAGAAACAATCAATCACTGGCAAAAGAAGTTCTTTTCAGACACACATACAAATCTAGGCATCTGAGCAAACAAAAACCTTAATCCCAAAATTTTGCAGATGGGTTCGCAGGCAGGTAGTGGTGTACAGTGAGAGAATGAAGCATTCTCTCAGGATGGTCACAATCAGAGTGCGAAAGGTTCGCACTGGACTGAAAAGCAAGGTGCGAACTTTAAGGGTTCTCGCAGGCTACAAAAGGGTTCAGTGCAAGAATGCCTGAAACTAAGCAAAATTTGGAAGAAAGACAAACATTTTGAAGGAACCTTTGGACCCAGAGAGTCTGTCAGGGTCTCCTCAGGACTCAGAGATTGATAGAAATGAAAAAATGGTAAGGTAAGAGAAAATGGCCAACGAAAAACACCAAAAACCACTAAAAAATGGGTTGCATCCCCAGTGGAGTTGCCAATTTTGTTATCGGATCGGTAGGTGCAGACACTAACAGGTCTCCCTAGATCCACCTCGATTTGGAACAAAATAGGACATGACATGACTCTTTTCCTAGGATGTAATCATTGAATATGCTAATAGGAAGGAATAAGTGACTTACATTTATATCGCTTCCTTAGGTCTCTGTTGTTCCCGCTTCGCTCCGGTGCTCTCGTAAGGTCAAGTCAAAGACAACACAAACTAGCCAAAGTGAAGATAGAAAAATGTATTCAATGTAAACTTATGCATATGATCAAGGAATTACACAATAAAGTAAGAGTGACTTTATGGGAAAGGGACATACCGCTGTATCATATTAATTGAAAGTAGAAGATACAACCTGATAGCCTTGATGTTGCAAGTTTCCTTTCAGTGACCCTTGGTTCCAAAACACACACGTGCTCTGTACTTCAATGAAGAAGATCCAATTCCTCTTGATAGACCAAATAGAGTCTTCAAGCTTCTGTCAAAGAAGGGATCTTCACACAATTCTTTCACCAATTCTTCATTCAATCTTGCTTAACCTTTTCCATGAGAAACCTTTCAATATATAGGAGAAGGAGATATGGTTACATGGATGAGGATGATCCCATCAAATCTGAGAAGTCAGTAAAATGACAACCATATGAATGCCAACTCATTTTCTAGAAGATTCCCTTCTAGAACCCTCGAGACCTCTTCTCCTTTCCAAGCTTAAAAATAGGTTCGCACCCTGTGTATGGAGAATACTGTGAGAAGTTCACACCCTAAGTGAAGGTGGCCTACGAGAATGAGGGATTCTCGCACCCTAGGCCATAGGCAGCCTGCGAACTCACTTTAAAAATATGCTTTTTGTAATGTGAGAGGAATCACTTTTCTTAGGCAAAAAATCCTTGTTGGGAACTTGAATACACCATTGTTAAGACATCACCAGAGTGACCAAAATCATGTGTAACAGGTATTGAACTAGAAATGTTAAATAAAAATTCAAAATATGCATCACTCCCTAAAAGAAGAGTGGGATCAACCAAACATTACATCTGTGAGACAACTTTGGTAGACTTTTCACACTCCAAGAGAAGAGTGGGATCGGCTGAAGATTGCATAAGTGTGACCACTTCCTCAACCATTGATTGAATAATATGCAAGACAACATGGTCAAGAGAAACATTGATTGCCCTACAAAATGAGAGTGGTGTTGCTTGTTGGAGCAGGATATTTTGGGAGAAAATTTCAAGGAACGAATGCAACAAATGAGGCACGAAGATAAGGAGTGGACCAAGGAAGAATTTTGTGCCAATAAATGAAGAGAAAGCAGTGTGCAAGAAGGAAAAGGAAGCAACCCACAGGGAATTAAGGAAAATCATAGTAGAATCAAAGCAAGGAATGGTTGGATCAAAGACCGCATGGAAGGAGTTAACATGTGGACAAGTCAATTTAAAGGGTGTTTACTGATCGTTTTGTATAAATATTATGTATGAGGTAGATAGGGGGGATATATTTTTTGAGTATATCAAAAAGTCTATTTGAGAATAGTTCTGAGTTTTTCATGACAATAATAGGTTTTGGTTTGATAGATGAGGTGATAATGGAGACTTATTGTAACAACCAAGGTTTTGAAACCCCATTTTAAATAATGTATTGTTACAATGTGGAGAGGCTAGAGTGCCCAAACAATTAAAAGAAGCCAATGTGCCTAAGAAATGTAATGTTTTGATCATTATTAATAATAAACACATCGTTGGCTACTATTTGGACAAGGAATAGAGTTATAAGGCGCTATGATTCCACAAGAGAGGAGGCTTGAGGGGATAAGTGATTATTTATTTTATATTACCCATTTTGTGTAATGGGGGGGGAATCAGTTATGCGAGATATTGGGGGAAGGCCAACAGGTTCTTGACCCCCAGGAATTGCTTGAACCCATCCATGGTATGATTGGGGTGTTGGTTTTTTTGTCTCTAACTTCCGTTCTCATCTAGTGTTGTTGTTGGTAACCTCACCCATTCATTCATTCATTCATTTGTTCACGCATGCACTTTGTTGACAATAAGTTTAATATTTCCTCTCTAAACCTGAAACTCCATTATTTTCTAGTTATGGAGTTTCCCTTAGTTATAAAAAGGAATTAAAAGTCTTTCGAAATTTTTGGGTTTCGAGGTTTGACTATTCACGAAGTATGATTTTCAATTAACAACTCCAGAGTCTCAGTACCGAAATCCCAAAAAGGATTTATTTTAAAAAGAAATAAAAAATAAAAAGAATGTTATAAAATCCTGATGCTCTTTCACAAAGTATCCTTTACTCGCATTTAATTAAACTCTTAAACATAATCAATAGATCATTAATCATGTCGCAATTCAGGTTTCCTTGTATCAAAGTGCTATCAAAGTCTTGAGACTCGAACCCCTAATTCCCGAATTCCTGTAAAGTAGAAACTAATCACTAATATCGATTAATTAAAGGATTAATATGAGTTATTAGCACCTTAATTAATCCCATTGTGATTTCATGATTCAGGGTTTTCTTATGACATTCCTCCTAGAGACATGATCCTCGAAATTCCGAAATGCGAAATTGCGAAAGTCTTTTAAAATCCTAAAACTAGATTAATGTAGTTATAAACAAGATTAATGATAATTAAAATGATTTTTTGTGTTTCTCTTTTCGAGAATTGTTGAAAGAATTCCTTTCGAAACTCCATGTTTTGAAATCGTCGATATGTGACAGTATCTATAACAGACAAATGGAGATATTTCTAACACAAGTGTGTATCTCCAGGCATATCTTCCCCATTAAAACATTAAATTCTTATTGCCTGCGTGTACTCTCATTGTAAGATGAGTTAAAGGTTAATAAAGGTTTTCTGTTTCGAATTTCATTCTTATTTTTTACAATCAGGAGTGAGTTGCATTCAAACAAGCTTATACTTGTTTCCTCTGCAAACAGGTTTTTGTTCTAGCACGAATGTTATGGCACCCAAAAATACACTTAAGAAAAGTGAAGAACAAGATGAAAGCTCAAGCCCAGAGGGAGATGTAATATCTGATACTACACCACATGCCATTGATTCAATCAAATCCTGGAGGCAAATTTTAGAAACCTTGGACTATGAAATCAAGAATTTCCCCCATGATTCTGATAACAAACTCTGAGACATAGAAAAGTCTGATCTTCACAAAGTATCCACATGCCCATGACTCATGTCATACAATGATATGATCAGTTGGGCTTTAGAGAGAACATATGTACACAAGAGGAGCATTTTAGAGAGCCAAGGTGTCGTCGTCAGCTCTTTTAGACCGAAGCATATACAAGTAATGTACAAACTGTCTCCCAGTTCTAAATATATTTATAATAAATAATTCGTAAGTGAATTTCAAAGGAAAGAATGCATAGAGGCAAATCAAACATATCCTGGAATAATCAAATATTGGTGGGGACACCCAGAAAAATTCAGGGCTGATACCCATGGTGTTTATGCCACAACCCCATTAAATGAGTACATGGTCTATGTAGCTCTGATGCTATGTAGACTCTTCGGAAAGAAAAGTCCTACCGATTTTTTTGCAGAATGGGTGCCCCTTCTACATGAAGCAGCCGAAGGCTACAGTTTCAATTTGAACAATATTCTATCAGATAACTTGGCTAAGGAGGTTATAGAGTATCAAACCGCGAGATCCAAAGGCCAACCAATAGACTTTTACATGTTCGCATACATTATGGAAGATATATGTTTCACAACTCCATTCCTCTTGATTAATTGAAGTTGGAACCCAACCTTTACTGAACCCATTCATGACTATCACTCTAAGTTGTGGGAAGAAAATGTTAAAGATTCATTTTAAGAAATCTATCATTTCGTAGTGATATCGGTGCATCATATGTTGTATGGTTGTACACCCCCTTGCATTTCAGAGATAGTCATAGGAAATTTCAAGGTGGTTGCCAAATGGTTTATTGAGGAAAATTTCTCCTATATCAGGGTTTTCAGATGCTCAATTCCTCCTCACGCACTTCCGAAATTCCTTCTTGACAGACTGGTGTGAAGGGAGGTAGCCTATCAGATAGTAACGGGTGACATTGGGATAAAACTAAAGACAACCTAGAAGAAATTATGTCCAATCTAATGGGAAACATTGGGATAGAACTAAATACAACCCAGAAGAAATTCCCAAAATTAAAAACATTGGGAATTTTTTCCGCCTCCAACAAAACTTCAAATGGATCCTCCAAAACATACATAAAATGACAATCATGTTTCATCCCTTCCACTGCATCCTTTTTTTCATGTAATTCAACCTGTTGATTACCACAAAAAGGATGAAAAGTATGTTGAGATTGCTGGAAATAAAAATATTTTGAATCAGAAGACAATGTTGGCTAAAATGAAACCCCTAGTGGCAAGAAACCCATATCTAACACTGATATTGATTGATCATCATATTTATTTCCAAGCTAGTAGTTGATCACAGGCTGCAAATCTGAACTGAAATAACCTTCCATGTAATCAACAACAGGGTCATTAAAAGTATGAGAAGGTTTTTGGTCCTCTTCACTAATAACAATTTTCCCATGTAAAATAATGTCACTGTGAATGCAGCTAGACTTCACTTCTTCCTCTATTATCTCATGATTTTCTTTCAACTATTCAAAGGAAGAAAAACATAACATAAGACAATTTTCATTTGCAAGTCCATTTCTTTCTTCATATTCAACATCATGCCTGGAGGATTTCTGATTTGAAATATTATAAATATTTTTCTTTAGCAATTTCAAAGATGCAAAACACAATGGCAAAGTTATTTCATGTAATTTAAAACATTCTTCATTTTCTTCAGTGCTGTCATATGCAAATTTTTCAATTTCTTTGGATTGTTGAACATACTCATTTTTAGATTCATCTTCGACCAATGGCTGCAATTTTGAACTGTCAAGACCTTCTACATAAGAAGTAATAGGGCCATCAAACACATGAGAAGATTGTTGCAATTTCTTGTGAGTTTGTTCCAGTGAATTACTGTGATTTGGCATCAACACACATTCCTTTGCTTCATTGATGATATTAGAATTTTATTTCAACAATTTAAATGAAGAAAAGCATAAAGGTAAAGAATTTCCTTCAGCTAATTCAATACTTTCTTCTTTGTAACTTTGATATGTAGGATGATTGATCTCATTACATTGTTGAAAAGGAACATTTTCTGATAGAGAATATGCAGTTGGTTGTTCTCGGAAGTCAACATCATAATCATCATATATAGTCAAATCAACAACATCTGTAATTTCATCTAACAAGGAAAATCTTGGAACATCAACCTTCTCTTCAACAAGCTGATTTTCAAATTCATCTTCTTGACTGTCTATAAATGAATACATAAAACAATCAATTTCTTTCTCATGATGACAAATATCAGGATGTAAAACAACTTCTTGTTTATGCACAATCTCATGGTCTTTTACTACACCATCATTCTCTGTATTTGCAACACTCTTTAAATTCTGATTTTTCCGCCTCTGACATGCTTGAAGATTGTCTTCCATTTCTTGAGAATTATTGAACATCTACTGCAAAGACATAGAATTCCTCTCCATCATAAGAAAATATAAGTTTTATTGAAAGGCTGTTACATAATGGAGCATTCCAGTGACTTTAGGAGGTTGGACTTCTTTAGGTAGTTTATAATAAAGACTAGCAAACCTCCTACTCAAATTTTAGATGGTTTCATATTTCATTCTTCTCATGGCATAAAACTCTGGAAGGAGTAGATTCCATGATTTTCTCTCACCCCAAAATCTATATAAGGCTTCCCTCAATTCATTCCATGAGCTAATTGACTGAGGCAGCAAATGTATAAACCATGATTTGGCATCTCCTTGTAAGGATTGCGAAAATGCCCTGACAGACAAATCATCATGTTCAATCTCAAAAAGGTCTATGAAATGATCAAAGACCTTAACATATTTTTCAATTGAATGTCCATCAAGCTCTCCATCGAACCTAGGAAGGTACTTATAATGTTTCAGAGGAAATTCATGAAGGATGGAAGGAAATTTAAGAGAATTGTATCTTTCTTGAATTCTGGAGGGTGTAGGATTAACAACATAAGGTAAAATCTCATCTTTGGTTTGATTAATCTCATAAGAATGATCATGAACATTATATGGTTCAGAGGAAGGAGCTTGGTGAATATTGGTTATACAAGAAGGAGGTATACAAGAAGGAGCTTGGTGAATATTAGTTTGCAATGAAGGATATACAAGGGTATATCTCTAGGATTCATTTGAACACAATAAGTGAAGAAATATTCTTATGAAAAACTTAGGAAATCACAAGAACTAAAATTAATCTTGAGTACCTGATTTTTCCATACTGCTCTTCCATATCTCTGTCAATAGGTCTCATTCTCCAGTGGAGCCTTTGAATCACATTTGAATCTTGATTGGAGTCGCCATGAAAACTTTAGCTCTGGATTATTTTTCCAGTGGAATCAGCTTCAAACTAATTTTCTGATGGGTGGAGTCGCCAGAGAAGAATCACAACCAATATGTGCCTAAGTTTCTACTACTCTCAGACCTCAGAACTCAACCATGTCGTTCTTTCCCAGGAAAAATTTTCAATTTCATCCCCGACAATGGTGCCAAAATGTTAGCACTCTGTAAATTTGTTTGGCTGAGAAAACAAATGAAAGAGGTAATTGTTTCAACCAAATTTATATTGTATTCTGACCTATACAACCAGAGAGGGCTCTCTCATATGTCTAATGACTTGCAATAACTCAAATATTTCATCAATAAATGCACAAAGGTCAAATTTTGCAATAGGACAAGTGTATTTTTTTTTAAAAAGGGATGGCAGGACAAGTAAGAGAGAAATTACCATTGGGAAATGGAATCGATTTAAGAGAACGATATAAATAAATGACTCGGTGACTGAACTTGAGAGAATAAAGGATAAGCGAGAAATAGTTTTCAGTTTAAAATTGTTGTGGGTGGTGAGGGGGAACAAGACATGAAGCAACTCGGAGCGTCACTGAGGATGAATTCAGATTTAACTTAGAGTAAAGACATTTTGTCTAAATGGTGTGAATCCCAGGCCATTGCGCAAGGAATCCCAGAGTGATGCGCAGTGAATCCCAAGTTCGAAATTACGTTCCTATTTAGATAGAAATAGATATGAATAAATAATACAGGAAATACATACCCAAATAAAGGAAACAATACATCCAACTACTACAATTAGAATCTTTTCATTAAAGCTTCAGGACTTTTGCATTAAGTTTCAATCGGATAAAAAAACTACAATCAATAGTCATTGTCTGCATTGTTTTTCCAACCAACCCTTATCTACTCTTGTACCATGAAATATATATCACTATAGGTCCTTTACAACTCACCATTTCTAACTCCAAACCCTTTCCCAAAATAGAAACCGTTACAAAAAACAATGACACGTTTTAACTGATTTTCTTCTTTTTAGGAGGC
>JASDQU010103045.1:147906-177904 GCA_032191745.1 Picea mariana
AAGTGTTTTGCGCATCGTGTAGCAAATTTTGCAGCGTTCAGTTGCAAATTGAAATGGAAATAATAAATGATAATCTTCCTTTTGAAACTGACCCTTTGAGATGTTAGATGATGCCAGGCATAAAAACAATATGAGTGCTAAGAGGCATGACTTTGCAAATTGTTGACAAACCTCCAACCTTAGCTATGGAAATCATGGTGCTGACACCATGAACTTGTTATCATTCAAAAAAATTCTTATTTTAATATCATTTTTTATTATTATTCCAAGAGCAAGAAATTAGGGGTGACCAATTTTTTGTCAAAAACTAGCTCCATCGGTGGGACAAGTACCCATGTGGGTAATTTATAACCCAAAATGTGAAAACCAACTACCTTCTCCATTGGGATATGGAGTCATCCTCAAAATAATTTCTTGCAATTTTTCTTCTTTCATGGACTTATATTCAAATATCATTTCCATATAGAACAGATTGTCTTATCATGCAAAACTTGAACTAAAGAATCAAACAATATACATACAAGATCTACCTACCCTACCTTACTTGAAGGAAAGGGACACTTTCAAGTGTATGTAGATTTCCAATGGATCCATTTAAGTATCCATCTGATTTTTGGAATGAACTCCAAAACTCTGAGACATATTGGGGCTTGTACCAATGAGTCAAGGTCACTCTCCATATTCACTCGAGAAAAAATGAACTAGGTGTGTTGCGAATTTGATTACATTACTTCACCAACAATGATTTGGAGCCATGATTCAATGAAATCAATTCTAGGTTGCTCAAGAATACTATTGTCCTTCATTGAATGAGGAATTTCCAATATAAGAATACTTTCATATTTCTCCTTATCATGGTCAACATCCAATATTCTTGATTCATAAAAAATTTCTTGAAAAGACTCTTCCTTCATGTAATTACAATCTTTCTCATCATTCTTCTTCATATTCATTTCTTCCATCAATTCTTCTTGCCGCCAATTCTTTTTGTTTTTTCATCATCTGTTGCAACGCTGAAATCTTCTTTTGCATTTAGTGGAGGCTCCTCAATTTCTTTCTCAAATTTTTTCCTTCAAAAATGTTCATGTGGAGTGTATGAAAGTATGAAATCTCCATTGTCTTGTATCCATATGGGACAGGGTGGGTGGGAAAAAAGTTCAGCAAACAAAGTTTCTAACACATCCCAACTGGTATTGGTGTCAGGCAACAATGAATGGAACCATTCAAGAGCATCCCCTCGTAGAGTTTGTAAAAATATTTCACATGTAATATTTTTTTCAGTGAGATGTAAAATTTATCATCCGCATTGGGATCTAAACAAATGCTTCTATGCATCTTTCGAAGTCTTCCCAAATAATGTAGAAATGTTTTCCATAGGAATGTTGGGCATTTAAAAATATTTTTTTGGTAGATTTAAAGGGTCTTGATGTAATCACCTTCTCGTTTGAGCATGTGCTCCTTTTGTTGAATATTGTAAATATAGTGATGGGATTGGTGAAGAGGGTAAAGGAGTATCCGAATATCAAAGAAACTCCTCAGAGGAGTGATAATGTAATTCTTCTTGAAATTCTTGAATCCTTTCAATGGAATTTCCTGGGATTTTAAAAGTTCTTTTAATGGAATCACAAGGGAGTTCATCCCCATGAATATTTTATGCTTCTTGAATATTTTTTAGGTCATCTATACATCTTTTAATAATCCTTTTATAAACCCCATGCATCTAGAACAAGAAGTAATTTCCTTGAATCTTCTTTTCAAAATTTTGAACCAGGGAGACTCTGGTTCCTTAATTTGATCTAAATCAAGGCATCAAATATTTTGAAAATAAATGGCTCCCCAGTGTGGTCACCAAATTTTTTTATGTTTGATTCTATTTAGAACGAAACAAAAACCTCACGAGGGTATGAATACCCCTACATTTTTATTGAGGTGGTACTCATGTTTGGATAAAAAATATATATTGAATATCTTAGATTAGGAAGAATGCTTAGGCGACAATCTCCATATCTTTATTGCTTTAATTTATACATAGAATGGTTATTTAACAACCTAATCTAATCTTCATTGTACAATAAGAATTATTTTAACAGCATAAATATTTGAAGGGAAGCTTCAATATCATAATATTTCTTTACTCATCATCATATATACAACCTTCTTAATCGCATACAAATACATCCTTATATTCTTCAAGAGAAATAGGAGAGAAAATCTTTGATCATCTCAAATAATTTTAAAAGAGTATTGTAGTTAAAATAATGTAGGAGCATTGCTTCACGTCAGCAATGCACTAGCCACCCAACACATTCAGTGTGCATTCAATGGAGGAGAGAGGCACCAACCCTCTCATTTTCAAATTTTGAATTTGAATTAAATGTTTGTAGGTATGTAGATCTAGAACCGATTCAGACTAAAAAACCATGGAATGTAATTCAATGTAAGTTAATGAGAGTAGGTATCTTGGAGGGAAGAGCTCGAGGAGCCCCATTTTATAAAAATATCTTTGTAATCTAGATTCATAAGTTTTTAGAACATGATAGAGATTAGAGAATGAAGGAGAGATCCGAGACTCTGTTGCATTCCGAGATTTTGTACACATTGTAAACAGGCATTCTGAGATTAATACAAAGAGCAGTTTTTCCTGCATGAGAATGTTTATGTGTTGATATGTTCATGAATGAATGGCTTTTATGTGTTTATATGCATATGTTGTAGATGTATGTTAGGTTCCATCTGCAGGGATAGACATAATTTTTTGTCTGGGGGTTCTTTGATTTCAGTCTAGGTTTTTCGTGGCTAAATGCAAGGTGTTGCATGACTGAGTGTTGAGGAATCTGTAAGCCTGTGCAAGAGTGCATCTCTAAGTTCTGTGGAATTCAAGCAATAATGTGCAAGGAGAACGCACCATAGGATTCATAGAATGAGGAAGAAGCCTCAGAGTTACTGAATACTCTAGAGGTGAAGAATGTGCATAGGAGGGAACAGAGAGAATACATAATCATTGAGTATTATGTAAATCTTTGCCAGGTGGGTATCAAGAGAGTGCATAGAGTTCACGAGAAGGAATATGTTTCGAGTTCAGAGATAAGAGAACTGTTAGAGGAGGACACTCATAGAGTTGTTGAATACTATGTAGGCTCAACAAAGTTTGCTTGAGTAAAAGTTGCCAGGGCACACTTATATCCCTTTGAGGAGTGAAAAGGACAGGTACCTTTGAGGTCCAAGTAGTTGAAGCTCAAGGAGGAAAACAAAGTTGTTGAACACTCTAGAGGAAAACCTATAAAAGGAGTGCACTAGGTCAACACTCGAACAAAGTTTTGAAAGACAACCATCAAGAGGCTAGTCAAGCACGAGGAGTGGGCAAAGAAGTGAACTTGTTTCAAGTTCCAAAGCTCAGGAGGTCAAGTGTAAAATGTGCCAGGAGGGCCACTAGAAGTCTTTTAAGGAAGCAGAGGGTCGATTCCCTTAGAACTAAGTCAATTTCCAAAGATCAGGAGAGGTAGCATGAAATTGTTCACATAGTGCAAGGAATGTGCTAAGGCTGAGGTCAAGTTTCATTGATGAAAGCTCGAGAGGGATAGTGTTTCAAGAATGCAGACGAGACCCAAGGTCACAGGGATCACAGAGGAAGAAAAGGTCGAGGCCTTTGAAATGTTGGAAATCTTCCAAGTCTGGGAGAAATTGCAAGATCAGAAGGAGGAGCGTAGGTAGTTGTTAGATCAACTGCAAAGGAATCTGGACCGTTTCACTTCACATCCAGGCACACAGGAGAGAACGAAAGGGAAATAGATTTGATTCGTCAGATCTGGAAGCGCCTGGACCAATAGTCGTTGGATCTGGAGGAAGTGCATGAGGTTTAGGGCTTTAGAGTGCACAGGAGGAGAGACAACTTTGCGATATGTGAAGTCTTGACATCATCAGGACCATCCATTATCAGAGGACACGTGGCGTAGATCCACATACATCGGATATTTGTAAGGGAAGGAGCCACAACGATCCTAACCATCCATCAGAAGGGACGTGTGGCAGTTGATCAACATTTCACTGACTTGCGAATTGAAGAGGTCAAAGGGCAAGCTTGTGAGAATTCGTGAAACGCAAATTCATGAAAAGATCACAGTTGTTGATCAAGGAGAGATCTGGACCGTTGATTGTCCAGGAAGAATTTTGGCATTTCAGGAATAGAGAGTGTGGAGGAAACAACTACTCAGAAGTCGCGATATGTGAAATCCTGACGTAATTTGGACCGTCGATTCGTGGAAGAATTGGGACCGCCGATCTGTGGCGAAGGAATATTGACAATTCGGGTATTGGGTGAAGGGAGGCAAGCTACATCGCGAACCCCCGATACCTAAAATCCCAATGCGCTAGAAATTTGAGCCTCAGGTCATGGTGAATGGCCACATAGAGGGAGGCCAAGGGAGGAGCTAGCTTTCGTTAATCTCTTTTCGACATTTTTGGAGTCGGGGAGTCAAGGTTGGCTCACTCGCAAAGTCCCAAGACACAAAATCGTGAAACGCCTTTTTTGTAGGCATGCGGTCACAACTGATGGTCTCGTGGAGGTGAGGCTCATGTTTGGTGCTTAGTTGGACAGTCAGAGTTTCATAAGGACCTGTGGATTTGTTCGTAAGATTCCAGCAGGGAATCGAAGAGCTACTCCAACTCGAGACTAAGAACGATCCTCAGACTGGGAGGTCAACGGACCCTGTCGAGGCAAAGGTAGGGGGTTTGCGTCATAAAACATAAGATAATTTGATAAGCATACTTCAAACATCTCACATTTAGAAATCCTAAGATTTGAAAAATCATTTAATTCATGCCCCAAAGTAATTCATTATGGAGCTTCATTCATGAAATATATTCAACAATATACAAAATAAATGATAGTCACATTCATGGTTGTAAATTATCCATGATCATATAATAAAATTCTTTGAAGTATACAATAAATAATAATGAAGACTCAACCCCATGCTTGGTTCAAAAATACAAACATAAAGCCATGAAAATTCAGTGTAGAAGAAAAACAACTGTGGAGGAGATGGAGATCTCTTTTAGTTGATCATAATTTTTTCTGAATATTAATGTCTATACCTTATTATTTTGATATACTTCCCTACCCTTCTGATAATGGGATTTTATGAAAAAACCTTCTTTCCTTTTAAAAATTTCCTCTTCTAGCTCCTTGAGGAAGTTAGGTTTTTCTCGTTTTGAATTTCCCGTACACTTTTCTTCTTCAAGTATTCACTTTAATTAATGAATTAATTAAGTATCATTAATGAATTAAAATCATTGATATTCATATCTTGAACTTGACCCGTTTCAATCTTTAATAAAAAAAAAATTTAAATAAACTTTTATTTAAAAAAAAAATTAATTAATTGCCCTTTTAAAAGGGGGATAGTGTTTTAATTTTATGGATATTATAATAAACTTTTCAGCCATTGAAACCAATTTATATTTGATATTCACCATATTATGTTTCCAACAAGTCCTCCTGGGCGCAATTTCAATTCCTAGATCTCAATATATGAGCTCGTGAAGTCAAGGTGTCAAGCATATTTATTAGCAAGAAATGACAATATTGCTGATTTTTCTTTTAATTGTTGAGATAATTATGGAAAATTTACTCCCTTAAGACATGTCCCATCATATTCCTCGTTTAAATACCTTTCCAACTAGGTAAAGTTTGCACAATTCTAACTCCTGGATCTCAAGATATGGCCTTCAGAAGATTAACACTCAACAGTTATTGATTGATCTTCTCGACAATCTTAGCCCTTGATTAAATTTCATTTTTCTTCGTAAGGATTTCAATTTTTTCTCAAAAATACTTATCCCAAATGTATGGGAGTATGTCAGTATTTATTTTCTATAATACTAAGTGTAATTCATACTTAGTAAGAAACAAAGAGAAGAAAACTCTAGAAAACTATAGGTCGACCCATTAGGAGATATACTAAATAATTAATACTTTGACCAAACTAATCCTCCCCCTCATGCCTAGTTAGCATGATGAATCATCCATTAAAATATCAACATGTGTAATCAATAGTAATATAACATGTGTCAAGGAACAACTGGTTGTCATGTGGATTGTTTTCATTGGTCAACGATAAATCTTAGAATAGTTTAATATAAGTTAAGTGTTGTGAAAATGTGAACAAGAGAAGTTAAGGAAAGGGTAGTATAGGGGGAGGGTAATTTGTGGGTTGCAGAGGTTAGGGAGTGACTGACGTAGGATAATGTAAGAGGGGTTTAAAACATAGGAAAAATGGAAGGATTCACAAGTTGGGGAATGAGGGAGGTGAGGACATAAGGGTGTGTGTGAGTTTGCCAAACTGCCAACCCAATGAGAAGATGAGGGATGAGTGTTCAATGAGGTCCCAAAAAATTAATCTAAGTATGAAATTGGTGAAGTATTGGAGGAGAGTATGGTTATGGGGAGAGGGGAGGGGAGATAAGGAGTGTGGCAGGTGTGGAGGGATAAGGGGAGTGAACACAACATGGAGATGAACCCACAGTGTTGTGGGTGATAGTTTTATTATATAGTTGGTGATAACCTTATTATACAATATAATACTAAGTGCGGGAAAATAATAAGAGAAGAGTAGAGCATGGCAGGTGTGGTGAGTTAGGACACGATGCTATAATAATAAGATAATAATGTGTCTTGGGCCAGAAAAATTCAATAAAATACATGGGTTATGAACCGAAAAATTTAGATGTATTTCCAAGAAATTAGCTTTGTTCCACATGGAAGAAGCGCCTTTTATATTTTAAATGCAAACTTGGATATCTTGAGCATATGAATTCAGATTTTGAATCCAAAAAATGTGTGATGAAGCTAAGATGGAGGGATATGCCATGCAATTTTTATCATTCAAAACTTTATTTTTTTAATATCATTTTTATTATTATTCCAAGAGCAGGAAAATTGGGGTGACCAATTTTTGGTCAATATCACCATGATTTAATACTCTTCAGAGTTTGAGTATGTCTACCTAGGGGATGGTCTATATATTCCTTTATCATCAGTGTTTGATTTTTGGTACTCTTTGACCTGTGGACGTCATTTTCTCTATCATGACATTGCCGCACACAAACACTATTTTATTGTAATGTGTTTTTTCCATCCATTCCTTTCCTCACCTCACACATTAGAGACAATCTATTATAACCTTAATTACCACCCTACAAGTCCAGAAGGGAATCAAATAGAAAATGAAAGCTAGGACACACCTTCAGCTTAGGATTTAGGTTAATTTCAGAGTTGTTGCGGGTGATTAATGGGACAACAAGATATGATTGTCATTGGTTAGTTATATTACAACTAGCGACGGCCCCTGCAACCTTCTAGATTCGTGGAGTTCCAAAAATATAGGCCAGGGATGAATTGCTTGTTCATGGAATGATTCTCGGAACTCACATCATCAAAGTATTCATTGGTCTCTAGAAGATCTAGAAGCTCTCCCAAGCCTCTTCCAAGGATATATATAAATAAGGAGAATCTTGAGCATGAGAGGAAGAATAATATGTCGAGTTATTTTGTCCAAATATAGAGGAGCTTCTCCATTTACATGAGTTTCATTGAAGTTGCATAGCTTGGTTGAAGAGGTGAGGAGGAGAAAGGAGAAAGGAGAAAACATAAATGCATCTACAATAAATATATGATAGCCTTGATGTGTTTCTTTCATTTTCATTAATAGATCATTGGTTTCCCCTAAATATGTTTGTATTTAATTTTGAAATGTTTCGATTTAATCTTGTAATCAATATATCAACATAGAAACGAAATATAATAGTAGTTCCTAACAATAGGAGAAGAAGTAGATTAGTGTTTGTTTGTTTCTTGTGTGCAAGAAGAAGGTTGCAAGAATTGGATATGAAACTCAAGGTATGTAATGGCTAGGACATATGAGGACAACCCTCAATAGCAAGGTATGCCATTCTCTCCCATGTTGGTATAAAAAGAAATTTCTTCTTTATGTCTAGGGAAAAACATTAGAACTCTAGCCCCACTATCTTTCTAGGATCGGTAGGTAGATCCTAGGGAGATCTAACTTACCATACTTGTGATATTTCTCCATAACACTAATAGTAGGTTCCATGCCAGAATCAAAATGTGAAAAACTCCACTTGTCCCCTTCACACTACTATCAAGGAATCTGATTAAGTCCCTACCACAACCAACCATGCTGAGATGAGAGACATTGTAGAGGAAAACCATCCCACCATCACATTTCTCATACACTAAGAACTAGTGCCGATGGGAAGTCATATGGAAGGAAAGTCTAAAGCCTATCAACAACACACCCTAGTCTACATGGATTATCAAAGCTACAACCAAGGCATCTCCTCCATCCTTCTAAGAATATTTTTTAGATTCATTATAAAAATCATTTTTTCCTTCTTATTATTTTGTTAATCTTCCTTGTAGTGTATTCTAAAATTCCTAACCTTTCCACATTTCTAATAGTTTTCCTTGGAATTTCAAGGAGACTTATGTCTCCCATAAGATTTGGATTTTCCTTCGTCTCTCTTCTTTCATTTCTTCTTCAATCTTCTATGAATAGGAAATACCACATTAGTGGATTTAGATTATTTCTTCCTCAACCCATCTGAGAGTAAAACATCCATGACCTTTTCAAGAACCAATGTCTTTATAGTGCTTTGAATGGTTATTACGAAGTTGTTCCATGAATCTGGTTAAAAACACAAAAGGGTGATAACGGTCCTTCTCATCCATCTTTACTCCAACCAATATCAATTGTGTCATAATAGTTAAACACACTTAGAGGCTCAACTACAGAATCACCATCACCCATTCTCAAGGAAAATAACATTTTCTATAGAAAAAGTTTATTAACCAAGGATTTAGCATGATGCAAATACCCTAACTTCTTCTAGAGGTTTGTTGTGTTTTTTCCTTCAAAATTATTCAATAATACCAAATTTTCCAATGAGACTGTGATAAGGTCTCTTCCATTTCTCTCCAACGTGACTAACTCTTCATCTTTCATACCAGCGAGTTTGGTTCCAAATACTACAACCCATAGATCTCAATCTATGAGAAGACCTATCATCTTGAGATTCCATGGCTCAAATTTAGTCCCATTAAACTTTTCGATTTATAATCTAGATGCGCTCACTATTTTCCTAGAACAAGATTTCATTTTTCACAAACTCCCACTTAAACCAAGACTAGGTCAAAAGTCATTGTCCTTGAATCTGAGGTGATGAGAAACTAATACCAAATGAAGGGAAGAAAAGGGACAACATACTTTTTATAGGCTAACCTATGAGAGAAGAATGTGTAGAAACCATTAAACGAATACTTAAAAATGATATAAAAAAAATTAAATGAAAGAAATAACATACCATTACACAATGATTTTATGTAGAAAACCTCTCTAGAAGAGAACCTTACACTCTATAGCACACTTAATGTATGTTCAACAAATAAATCGTTTCAATACATAAGAGACACTTCTTGCTATAAACAAGAGTGTCCAACTCACCAAGTTTCGGAAATAGAGAGCTTTAAATTAGAATTATATGAAATTAAATGTAAATATTTTTATTCCATTATTATTAATACATAATTTATTACAAATATGTTCATTATATTTGATCAAAATATCAGTATAAAACAAAGTCTAAACTAAAAGTAAATATTATTTCCAAAATTAGTTAAGTAAAAGACTTAACCATATTCACTTATAGTTGTGGATATGGAAATTTTTTAATGCATGTATGTTGTCCTTCAAACACTAAACATGAAAGTCTATCCATGGAAAATATTTGACTTTTATTCTATTTTCATATTATAAGAGTATACTATTTAGTTTTTTTCAATAAGAATGAGAATAATACTTCAAATTTACAAAGTTGTTTGAATTTTATATCTTTAAAGTTTAATTTTAAAAATAGGTTAAAATTTTATATATGTGTTTTCAATTTTGTTTCTCATTTTCTAATGTAATTTTTAGGGATATTAAAGATTAGGTATTATGTTAAATATATTTATATAATTATTAGCAGAAATTAAATTAGTTATTTTGATATTGTAATTGTTGCAGTAGGAGAAAGTTGATCTAGATTGACCTTCAATTTTATTGAAATAAAATTTAAAATGTATCATTATCTCTATACATTGTAATCTGAAATATTTTTTATGTTTTTTTAATATATATTATTAAAGCTCGAAACTTCAAGTTTTCTGCAAAACTAAACCAAAAACCATTTATGATTTTTCAATTCAACATACGGCCAAACCATTAATTGAGCAACTATTACCAAACCATTAATTGAGCAACTATTACTTCTTAGCATTCATTGCTTACCTGTGATATGCATTTCCTTATGGTTTATTCTCGGTTTATTCTCTGCTATTGCTTAGGGTTTATTCCCTACTTTTGCTCGGAGTTTTTTCCTACTACTCAGCCAACATTACCTTCTCTAATACAATACTGCAAACACACCTATCTCAACTTTATAAGCATATTTTTCTTTTCAAAATATAAAATAAAATTTGAAGAGGAAAACCAAGAAAAAAAGAGGACTATGGCAATCCCTATTTTATGATTTCGTAATAGCTTGAAAATGATCATAGTTGATTTAAAAATATCATACTACGAGTCGTCTTTCATCCAGAATGGAAGATTCATTGCTGGTACAATTTTATATTGATAGGAGAAACATAGTGGTATTTGCACGACTTCAACTCACACAGCATGATTGAATCCTGGCAAGTATACACCCAGTTCTGAGCTGTACACTTCGAATATGTGGTTGCATAGATGAATTAAGTAAATAAAGCTAAACGGAATCTTACTTAAAATATTCAGTCCATTACTGAAGAAAACTAATTGTTTGACAACTTCTTTTTAGTCAAAACAGCTAGAGCTGATGCCTGTTCTTATCCAATGATAAAAAATAAGAATGTTAGGCTCCCAAAATACAAAAGGTGTACGTGTCACATGAATAAGCCAGAGATTTCTCAGCATTCATCTGATCCTTATCATTTTCCATATATAGCCATTCAGAGCTGGGTATGAAATAAAATACAGCCAGAACAGACAGAATTGGAACATATTCTCTCATAAGCTCAGGCCACTCATGATGCTTTGAGGTAATCCAAATCCAAAAATACAAATAAACCCAATTAAAAGAATAGCCTTATTAATTAAAAATGTATTTCATCCCATTAAGAAAAGATATAGTAATCATAAAACCAACAATAATGCGAGCCTCCATTATGACTAAACTTGGTGGCCCCTGTCAAACCGACTACAACCATAACCACAAATCCCCTCTGGTCGGTCGATCGAAACCCATCGTTGTTGGTCCCATTTCTTCCCTTCTCCTATGGTCGGTCGATCCAAACTCATCGTTGTCGGTCCCATTTCTTCACTCCTTTTTGTTTTTTTTCGCCCTTTTGACAGAGTTGATATTCTATTATATTTACGCTCCATGTGATCAACGTAATGATCAGGGGATTTTGGCATTTATTGTTTATCGAGGGAGGTTTTTTTAACCGAACGTCGAGATCACCAGACGTATTGGATACCGTCATCTACGTGTCAAATGCCCGGTGTCAAATTACTGTCGACGTCATATTATTCGAATTGCTATTATATCTCCGAGCATTGTAGTAAACGTCGTTTACTAATTGTAAAATGAAAATTTGTGATTTTTAATTAAAAAATTTAGAATTTAGTAAACCTATATATATAAAAGAGGGTAGAATCTAATATAATTTATTCATGAACAAGTAAAGAGGATTCTTATTCATTATTAATATTCAAGTAAAACCGCATCACATAAAATAATTATGATGAACTAATTATAAGCATTTTTCGTATTAAAAAACAAGATGAAGTTTCTAAAAAAAATTAAATATCCCCTCTAACCATGTTATTTTTATACTTTTCTACCCTTAATTTTATACATGAAACCATCTATTATCCTTAATTATATACATGAAACCATCTATTATCCCTAATTATATTTTAATTTCTTATTTTAAAAGTGAATGTTTTTTATATAAAAAATATATATATAACTTTAATGGGGTGATATCTAGTTGCCACCTACACCATGTGACCTTGCACGCCAATCACCCTCTCTCTCTTAGGGTGGCGACCTGACGGTGCTCATTTACTTCACCTGTGATCGCCTTTGAAAGCACACCTGCTAACGTCCTCCTTTCTATGCAATGTTCATGTGACACCAATGGCTCCTCAATTCACTCTACAGGTTAGCCTCATCACTCTCCTTTGGTAGATGGCTCATCAAGCTCTTTCCTCGACCTTGTGAGCTCTTCTCATTGTGCCTATTCTTCTTTCCATGTTCAATTTCCTCTTATGCTCCAAGCACCCTCCTTTAGCATCGCGCACCTATTGCACCCTTATCTCCCTCTGCGCGCTCCACCTTGTTGTCATCTTATGCCTAGAATGTGAGTTTGATTTCTTAGAGCCAGCTCGCGCTCAGCTCATAGTGGATGCACTCCTTCCACTTATCATCCATGTTGCACCTACCCCTACCACATCAAAATGGCTCAACGTTTCTCTCCTCCAACGGGTGAAGCCACCAATCAAAAGCCACCCTCTGCTCCACCTGTGACCTCCGCCATAGGCCCGCTTCCACCCAATCTAGACACAACCTCCAGTTCTAGCCCCAGGCCTCCGCTTTACCCTGTCTTCATTGATATTCAAAGCGAAACTATTCTAGCGTTGCGTCGAGACAATGAAAAAATGAAATTCCGCCAGGAGCTGATGGAGAAGCGCTTGGATTGGATTTTGGATTCGGAAGCACAAGACCCAACTCAACGCCACACCACAAAGAAACTGCTATAGGCTACAATGGAGCCAAAATGACCGAACTCGTCCGAGCATTCTTTCCCCTACAACTACACAAGAAAGTAATTTTCATGTCTTGTTATTTTTTGTTTCTCATAGCCTCTGTTTGGCCTCGGAAACGACATAGCTATCTTTTTTGCTTCTAATCATGAGAATTTGTTAGATAGTAACTACTATCTCATAATTTTATGGGACTTTTATCTATGATGGTGGAATTAGTTTCTTTTCATAAAACCCAATTTCTCACACATTATGTGGCAAAGGGGAGTCCCTTGTCCCATAAACAAGGGGGTCTCATACACCAATTTGGTGTGTTGGCTTGACCGTGACCTTAAAAATAGATGATGATTATTATTATTATTATTATTATTATTATTATTATTATTATTATTTATAACTTACCTTAATAATTTGAAATTTTTATATAATTTATATTACAATTTTAATAATCAAAATTTATAATTCCAACAATTTCTTAATAATTCTGAAAAGGGTTTAAAAAAAAAACAATTTTACCACTCAAAATAAATGCTACTCATATAGAATTCAGCAAGTTTCTTCACTAAGTCTACTATAGATGACAAAGACGGTTCTGAAACTCTACTTCTTCAGCGACCATTTAGAATTTCATTCCTTCTTGAAAGGTAGAAGTTTGTCATTTAGTGGTTATAGTGTTCTTGTGCTCACTGCTCACTCTTTTGGATAAAGGTATGACCTCTCCATCCTTTAGCAAATGAAAGTGTGCACTTTCTAAAGTAAATCAGTTTGATTGCATTTTATAGAAAAATGTTTATTGATTGAAAAATCCCAGAGAACATGTAACATAATTTTTTTAAAAAGTAAGTGACTGTCCAATATATATTTTAAGTAAATAAATTGTGAGAGACATTTAACAACATTCTAAAATTGATATTTTTAACCAAAAGTATTTTAATACTTTTAAAATAATTTTTTTTTTATTAAAATGTATAAAATATTATTGATTAATTAAATTAATTGTAGAAGACTACTCGGCCAAGCTCACCCACTTTACGAGTGACTTATAAAGACAATAATCCTAATACTTCCACTAATTAAAAACAGATTTTAAAATCGAGACCATTTGGAAATATTCCATAAAACTTTCATAATAACTACTTTTAATCTACGAACCCTAAAAAATTCATAATAACTACTTTTAATCTACCAACCTCACAAAAATACATGTTGCCTTGTCATACGTTTTGCTCTGTTTGGTAGACATGAAGGCTTCCTCTATTCGGAAACAGTGGAAAAAACATGTGCGTTTAGATGGGCCCGACTTGAAGAGGCTGTTCTGGGCGGCAGCACTAAACAATTCTCTCCATGCAATTAAGTTTGACTCACCCCATATATATAACTCCAGGGACCATCCAACTACAACTTCATCATTGCCTCTGGAACATCAGGGCTCAGTGTTTCAATTCTCTTCTGCAATTCTGAGCCGCTCTTTTACAAACCCAAAAGAAGTTAGTGTTCATTAACAGCAGTGAGAGTTCCATACCAGCAGTCATGATAAATGAAGAAGGAAATGAATTGGAGAAGCGGGGCATTGTGGCCAAGGACTACACAGACCCACCTCCCGCTGCTCTCATCGATATCAATGAATTCAAACTTTGGTCATTCTACAGGGCTCTGATAGCGGAATTCATTGCCACATTGCTTTTTCTCTATATCACCATTGCTACCGTGATTGGGCACTCCAGGACCTCAACAAACTGTGGGAGTGTTGGGGTGTTGGGTATTGCATGGTCCTTTGGGGGAATGATTTTCGTTTTGGTTTACTGTACTGCTGGTATTTCAGGTCAGAAATCCTTCCAAGATGGTGAATTATCATATATATATAGAGAGCGAGAGAGTGATTGTTAGTACTGACAGACATGGTGGAGCAGAAGGACACTGTTGCGGTTGAGATTCTGAATTTATTTTTTGTCTTTTCCTTGTATTTGTTATTGCAGGAGGGCATATAAATCCTGCTGTGACTTTTGGCCTTCTTTTAGCTAAGAAAGTTACCTTGCCAAGGGCTATTCTGTATATGGTAGCCCAATGTTTGGGAGCCATTTGTGGGACTGGATTGGTGAAAGCCTTCCAAAAGAGTTTCTATGATAGATATGGAGGTGGAGCTAACTTTGTGCACCCTGGATACACCAAGGGTGTGGGTTTGGCTGCTGAAATCATCGGCACCTTCGTGCTGGTTTACACTGTTTTCTCTGCAACTGACCCCAAGCGCAGTGCTCGGGACTCCCATGTTCCTGTATGTTTATATATACATATACATRTTAGTTTTGTATTTGGACAGGGGCAGGGATTTTACCAGACCTTCTTTGGTTGTGTAGGTCTTGGCTCCATTGCCTATTGGTTTTGCTGTTTTCATGGTACATTTGGCCACCATTCCCATCACTGGGACCGGCATCAACCCTGCAAGGAGCTTCGGAGCAGCAGTGATTTATGGCCACAAGCAATCCTGGGATGACCATGTAAGTATTTATGCCCATTTTTTGATTTTGTTGGGCTGTTCTGATAGTTTCTTATAACTGCCTTCAGTAGCTAAGGTTTTGACACATATATAGAGAGAGCTTGGGCACTGCAAGTGTAGTATAGGAGAAGAGAAGGATGTAACACACCATATTGGGTACCTAAGAGTTTTTATGGGATTTCAACTTGCATGTTCTGATTAAGTTATAATGGTAGATGCTGTAGGCCTATGATATGCATAGGCCCCTATATGAGCTATTTTGTACGTTAAAAGTTGTTCAGGGAAGACCAATGAATCTGAGAATCCAGATCGTAGTACTTATACTGCCTGAAAAATAGTGAAGCTCATTTTGATTAATATGATTCATACCAGCTGGACGGATTCAAACTTAGCGTTAAGATTCTTGATCTGTACTAGTACTCGCTTAGATGATACACAAGCCTGACGAGTTTGACTTGTTTGTGCAGTGGATTTTTTGGGTAGGCCCTTTTGCTGGAGCTGCATTAGCTGCTGCCTACCACCAATACATTCTGAGAGCGGCAGCCATCAAGGCCTTGGGGTCGTTCCGAAGCAACGCCAATGTGTAATTAGGGAACACTGGTTGCAGGTAGACTTGTCTTTGTGTCAGGTATGTAGGTCTACAATAAATGAATAATTGAGAAGAAGTATCTCTAGCATTGGACGACAAACCAGTGAAGAGAACTGATTTCTGGAGGGTAACTTCTTCTCTCACGGCCTTGATTTGGGGAAGTATTGGCAGAGATCAGGCTGTGCTAGGCTTTTTCCTTTGGAATGAATCCAGTGTTGTTGCATCAGCAGTAAGAATGCCTGTAGTTTCTGTAGAGATACCAACTTTCACGTCTCACTAGAGAAATCTGCTGCGACGATTGAGAACAATATACAGAGTAATCTGTCTCTGATTATACTCGCGAGCAGATTCTCTTGACTTTTGCTTGATCTCCTTTAGCTCGTAATATACTGTTCTTCTTCTTTAGAAATGATTTAGAAATATTCATGCTGCTTGCTTTTACATCGTGCAGTGTATTATTTATCTCACTTCTACTTCTATACCATTAATCAATTCCTCGAATGCACATCGTTGCCGCAAATTAATCTTGGGCTCGCATTTGTTGTCTGTCGATCTATCCAAATGGTTTCAAACAATATTTTTCAACGTTGACGTTTTGTTTTCTACTGTCATCCCAATACTTCGCCCCCGGTCGACAATGAAGTATTTAGTAAGTGAACCTCTCCCGCCATACTTTCACTTTAAGCGTCCAAAACCATAAGTAAGAAAAGAAGAAAATAAAGAAAAAAACCATAGGTTTGCTTAAAGCTAAATTCTTAGTTGACACACTATCCATCAAACCAAGGGGTTGTAAGCCTCATGTTAAAGAGATAAGAAAACTAAGTGTGAACTTAAACACAAATCTTTGGTTTGTATTTTAAATGTATTATGTTTTTATTTATTTTTGTATTTTTTGAGATGATTTTATCAGAAATTAAAAAAATTGTAAATTGAAATTATGTAGTGTAAAATTCTGATTTCATCAATAATTAAGTTGCCCACATTAAAAATTAAAATTTAAATTGAAAAAAGGTTTATAATAGCCCGATATTAAATGTATTGAAAAGAGAAAAAAAATACACATTATAATGTAAATCAAACACACTCATTCTACATTTAAAAAAAAGAGATTGGAAAATCAAACACACTCATTCTGCATAACAAAAAGATAGATAGATTGGAGAACATTGCTATTGATTTATACATTAAAGATCATACAACGATTACAGTTCAATCTCATGATACTATTTTGAAAGAGTTTCAACGGAATTTCACATTTAGAGTGTCTCTAATTGCATAGTCAAATGTATATAAATACCATCATAAAGAAACTTTAAATGCATATAAATAATATTAGAAAGCAATTATAATCAACTATATTTGTGACTTATAATCAATTATAATTGTAACATAATGGTTATGAATTATAAATATAATTATATTGATAGGCGTTCTTTATTAAGTCATATTTTTGGGGTGGAGTAGTAACTCAACTTTGAGCTACAATTACTTTGGAGTTTGCAAGTGGACAGTGCAAATGACGTCTATGGCGGTCGTTGAAATTCAAGAATAAAAAAAATGAAAAACTTCAAAAGGCAAAAAATTCAAAATAATTGTTTCCTTAACTGATAATTGTTCAATTGATAACCGATAACCATTCAACTGAGGTTACAGGATGAATGCAGGCAGGAACACACCTTCTGCCTTTCTTACACCGATACGACCATCCCCTTAGACAGTAGCAGCGGCATCATTCTGCACCTGCAAGGAGTATGCCCAGGAGGAGGTTTTATTGGCCTTTCTTCCAAGTTCACAACAACATCCATAGAACCTGCAGGGAGGGCTAGCCCTTCCCCCATGACCTCCATAATACAAGGATATGGCGTTATTATGGTCTCCTCAATATGGAAATTTGACAAACTTGTACCCCTCCCACTATTGGTCTCATCGTAAGCCGAAAGCTGGTAGATTCGAAGGAATTGAACGATTCGAAGGAATTGAACAAGCCTTGTCCCCAGCTTCTTCTTCGGTGCTTAATAAGTCTCCCTTTCTTCTCAGTAAGGAAACGTAGAAGGTTTTTGATGAAAGCGAGGGTTATACAAGAAAGTCGAAGTGAAGCGTGAACGTAGTTGGAATTAGTAATTACAACTCGGTGAGCTTTACGTCTTAGTCGATTTTTCAGTGAGTGACTAGATGAATTTATTGTGCCTTTAATGTTGAGTCATTTTTACTTAAGTCCAAGTCTTTAATTAGTGGAGTGTAGATGTAGAGAGGTAGAGAGAACAGAGTCATGAACGAGAAACAACAACAACTGAAGAGTCGAAGAAATATGAGATCTCAAGCTCTAGTTTTCTAAGTTGTAGAAGTTGTTTAGAAATTGTTGGAGGTGAACATCATCATAGTTACTGTATTGTGTATTACAACCCAGTGCCAAAGTTTATATATATATATATATATATCAAGTAGTTTGTGTGTTGACAAATTTCATGTGTATTTCTGAGTTTATGTGCTAAACATACTACTGTGTTATTCTGCATACATAAATCATTTGATTAAGTGTTATATCATAGCGCGCAGTAAATCCAGTAGGTTTCCTATTGCGCGATAAGTACTGAGTGTTTTGGAGACAAAGTTTTGTGGCGCGTAGTATTTAGCAACTGCACTGCGCACAATTTCCCTATAAGTTGTGGCTCTGAGATTTGGTATCAGAGCAGGTTGATCAAGAGAAGGTTCTATCAGAAGAAGTTCAAGAGAAACACCTATGTTGAAAAGTAAAATATGGCTTCCACTTCAAATCTGCATCCTCCCACTTTTACAGGAAAGAATTATGAGATGTGGTCCCTCACCGTGAAGGAACTGTTCCGAGGTCAAGATGTATGGGAGATAGTCAAGAATGGTTATGTGGAATTATCAAATCAGGAAACATATAATGCACTCACACAAGTTGAGAATGATCCTTTGAAAGATCAAAGGAAGAAGGATGGAAAGACGATGTTTTATATACATCAATCCATGCATGAGAGAATACTCCCAAGAGTTTCATCAACAAAGCAAGACGAGGAAGCATGGGATATATTACAAAACTATTATCAAGGTATGGAAAAAGTCAAGACTTCAAAACTACAAATGCTTAGAAGAGATTTTAAAACTCTATCAATGAAAGACTCAGATACACTAGATTATTTGTATACCCATGTTATTGGCCTAATAAATCAGATCAAGTCTCATGGTGAAACCATAGAAGAAAGAAAATTTGTTGAGAAAGTACTTAGGAGTCTTCCTCATAAATTTGATACCCTAGTGACTCTGGAAGAGAGAAAAGACTTGATTTAGTTTAGTCTAGATGAGCTTCAAGCTTCCCTCATTAATCGTGAACACAGATTGAATAGGTCAAGCATGCCATTAAATAATACATTTCCCACTCAATCATCTATAAGTCGTGCAAGAGGAAGGGGGAGAGATAACTATAGAGGCAGAGGAAGAAGTTTTGTGAGAGGTGGACGCGGTAGAAATCCTGGAAATACTGGTGGAAGAGGTCAAAACCCAAATACCAGCGAGTCAAATTGTCAGAGAACTGACAAATCAAATATTCAATGCCATTGCTGTAAAAAGTATGGACATTATGAATATGAGTGTAGGAAGAGACAATATAATCAGAACAAGCAAAGTCAAGATCAGACACACAACCCAAACAGTCCCTCCAGTCCTATGTTTATGGTGCATGCTAAAACAATGCATATAGCCTCACCAGTTGAATGTAATGTTGCTCAAGCAAGTCCATGTGACACATGGCATTTAGATTCAAGCTACATCACTCAGATGACACGAAACATAGAATTTTTTTCTAGTTTGGATAAGTGAGTCCAAACCAAGGTTAAACCTAGAATAGATATCCAAGTCACTGTCTTAGGAAAAAGAAATATAAAGATTTTAACCAAAAAAGGAGAACAAAAAGTTATTACTGATGTATATTATGTTTCTGGTTTGAAGTATAATATAATGAGAATAGGACAATTGTTATAGAAATGATATAGAATTTACATGAAAGATAATCACTCTGTGATTATGGACAGATATCCAACCAATCAACTTATTGCAGGAATTCAGATAACAAGAAACAAAATGTTTCCATTGACATTGAAACTAGCCATGAAGAAAATACAATCCTAGCTATTGGTAAAGAAAAAGATCTGCACTTAGACACTACATTTACAGCAGAAAGTGCACGCAATTCCAATGAATAAAATAGTGCACACATTATCAAAAAATGAGAAAATGGTGTAGAAATGAAGGAAACATTCTAATCTGAAGTACATGATGATTCTTGGTCACGAAATTTTGTATTTGGACATTTGAACTTTGGAGGTCTAAAGCTACTACATGCATAGGATATGGTAAAATGTTTGTCATTAATAAAAAAACTAGAGAGGATATGTTAAGGTTGCATATTTGAAAAACAACATAGAGAATCATTTGTAGTTGGAAAGTCATATAGAGAAAAAGCTCCACCAGAAATAGTGCATTCAAACTTTTTTGGACCAATGCAAACTCCATCTATAGGAGGAAGTACATATTTTTTGACATTTTTTTATGATTTCTCAAGAAAGACATAGGTGTATTTTGTAAAGCATAAATCTAACGCATTGGGTTGTTTTTTGCATCTTAAATCACTTGTGGAGAAAAAAAGTGGTTATTACATCAAGTGTCTAAGAACTTTACATCAAGTGGAATGTACAAGAAATTTATTGCACGGTATACACCATAGTAGACTGGTTTCATAGAAAGAAAGAACCGAACCATCATGGAAATGGAATAGTATGTTGGCAACCAAACACTTGTCAAATGAGTATTGGGTTGAGATAGTAGCATCTGCAATATACATCATGTTCACAAGTCAAACAAAGAGTGTGAAGAACAAAGTTCCTCAAGAAGCATGGACATGCATGAAGAATAATGTGGTGCACTTAAAAGTTTTTGGTTGTATCACATAAACACATATTCTAGATGAAGTGAGAAAGAACATGGAAAACAAAGGACAAAAATGTATATTTGTTGGGTATTCTGAAGAAACAAAATGTTACAAGATGTATGACCATGTTGCAACAAAAGTTATAATGAGCGACAATGTTTAGTTCGTGGAGAATGAAGCATGGGATGAAAGCATAGTCACAGTTATTGATAAAATGGAGCATGATGAGATAAAAGATGATGTGGTTCTAGTACTAACCACGAGAGTGCACAATCCCTTCTACGCTTAGAATTGTGATGCAAATCATAGCGCATAATACTCCAGTAAGAACAACGTGTGTGCAATCTACACTTAGAGAACAACAAACACCAAAAAGTAGTCTTAGTAGTTCTACATCTCTAGATACAACATTAGAAAGTTTGTTACCAAGGAAGACAAGACGTCTGCGCAACATCTAAAATGAGGACACAACAAATTCATTTTATGTTTTTGCTCTTTTTTCAGAAATAGATGATCCATTAACCTTTGAAGAAGTTGTCAAAGATGATGTATGGGAACAACCGATGAATGATCAAATCATATGCATAGAGAAAAATCAAACATGGAAGTTGGTAGATGTACTTGAAAACAAGGATGTGATAAGTTTCAAGATGATTTATAAGATCAAACAAGATGTAGAAGGAAATGTATAGAAGCACAAAGCAAGGTTAGTTGCAAGAGGTATTGCAGAACAAGCAAGAATTGATTTCAATGAAACATTTGCACCAGTTGCGTGCATGGACACATTCATAACTTTGTTATCCATTGTCGCATAGTACAAGTGGCCAACTTACTAGATGGATGCAAATTCAACATTTTTTAATGAACACTTAGAACAAGAAGTGTGTATGTAACAATCATAAGGCTATGAGGTTCCAGGACAAGAAGACAGTGTATAGACTAAAGAAAGCACTATATGGATTAAAGGAACCTCCTAGAGCTTGGCACAGTCTCATAGATTCCTATATCAGACGTAATTGATTTCAGAGAAGTGATGTGAGCCAACACTATACATCAAACAACACCAACAAGGTAATATCTTAATTGTTTGCTTATATTTGGATGATTTGATTTTTGCAGGTGATTTTAGAAGAGAAGAATTTAAGTCAAATTCATGAAGGATGAATTTGAAATGATTGATTTGGGGATTATGGGATATTTTCTATGTATTGAAGTTCACAAGTCCAAAATTGGTATATTTATCTCACAATATAAGTATGTGCATGAAATTTTGAAAATATTCAATATGATAAATTCAAAGTCATCCCCAACACCTGTCATAATAGGATTGAAGTTAAGAAAGGAAGCTAAATGGTCCAAGGTGGATCCCACATTGTTTAAAGACTGGTAGGTAGTCTTATGTATCTAACAAAAACAAACAAATATATTATGTATGGAGTGAGCCTAATTTCAAGGTTCATGGAAACACCAAAAGAATCACATTGGAAGACAAGAAAGATAATTCTGAGATATGTGAATGGAAAAAAATATTTTGGCATTAGATATATTCTATTAGAATCAAGTGAGACTTTCAATTACATATAGATCAGGAAATTATGATGTTGTCTTGTAGTCACTGCAAATGTCTTGATAGTTTAACAAATACTTTAAACCATTCAAAAACATTTCTATTGTCTTTTGTCTAGTAGCTATCTGCTAATACATAATATCATGTACTTGACTTGTCAAAATGAAAAAAATTTCATATCATGTCGAGTACATTGATATCTAACTTAAAATAGTAAATAGCTATTTGTATTTACTACATCATAAAGGGAACTCCAGTGATTTCTTGGAAAGTGTATCTACAACATTGTTGAATTTCCTATGTACATGCATGAATTTGATTTCATCAAACTTCTCTTTTAGGCTCCTGATTTGTTCTTTCCATATGTTTAAATATAACAGGTTAAGATTTGATTTATCATTAATCTAGTCAATAGCCAGCTTGGAATCTCCAGCTACCATAATCTTTCTTATGGATAATCTAGAAGCAAAGTGTAGCAGGTGCCATAGCCCCAAAATTTATGCTTTCATGTTGTTTCCTTTATCACCTACAAAGTGTTCCCTATAAAAGTGATTGGAATTTATTTCAAGAAAGATACGAACGCCAGAAATATAATCAAAAACTCCACCATCATAGAATCCTATAGGATTTTCATCAAAGAAGATTGGATAAACTATGTAATCATTTTTTTCATCTTCGCTAGTCCCATCGTGATCCTTAATTGAGAGTAGGATTTTTTTTACTATTATGGAATCATGTCTGTGTTAGTTCTCAAATAAGATTTTGTTTATGTACCTCGAGATACCCCAAATTACCAGAAAGGGAATATGTATCATCTTTTGGTATTGAGCAAACCATTGGAGAAAATTATTTTCTAAAGAGGAATAATTCCAAGCTTCTCGTATTTTGAGAGAGCTTAAGATTTATTTCCAAAAGGATTGTGTGCAAGGATGATTTTAGGAGATAAATTTCCTGCGTCGAATAATTTTCCATGGGTTTTCCAAAAACAAGATTCATTAATTTAAAAATGTTTTTCCCAAATTCTATAGGATAAAATTATTTTACCTTAAAAATCGCCAAAATTTTATAAAAACTATATAAAATCCTTAGAAATTTGAATATGCTTACAAAGATATCACCAATCATTTATAGTTGGAATATGAAGAATTGGTAAGATTCGCCAAGGTTTCTACATTTTAAAATAAATTTCCATCCTTAAAAATCATCCTTGATTGTCTGGTTTCACAATGCATAAATAGATGTGAAGTTGTCTCTTCACCGCTGAGACAAAGACTGCAAACTGACGGTCCAATGCCTCCCCTTTTCCTATAATTTGCACCAGTAAGGATACAATCCTTCAAGCATAACCCCATGAAGCAAGTAATTTCACCTGGGATATTAACTTTCCAAAATGACTTAAACCACCATCTAGTTCCATCCTTGTGGTTAGTGGAAGAAATGCACTGATATGCTAAATTACTAGTTACAGATCCCATAGCCTTATTCCATGACCAAAAAATATTATAATTGTAGTTGTTAAGAGAGATTCCACTACTTTTCAATATTAATAGGATGTTAATCCATTCTATTTCCAGGTCCCCTCACAATCCAAGTTTATTGGCCCTATCCATATTTGATTAGTACCGGTCTCAACTAGTATGGATGCTGAGAGTCTGTACGATGCATTATCTCCTATGAAAGGGTCCATCCCAATAATGACTTTTTTACCACACCCTATCATCCAAGTCAACCATCGCTTAATAATATGCATAGAATCCATAAAAAAATTCCATATAATAGAGGCAACCGGGAATTTACAATCATCTTTGCATAGCCAAAAAGTCAGATCAATTCCTTTTAAGTATTTTTTTTTAATGATCTTACTCCACAGACCATTGCCAAATTGACCTCTCTAGCAAGATTTGGTAGCCAAGGATTGGGAAAACCAAAATATATTCCTTATACCCCATCCACCATTTTCCTTTGGTCTGGCGATGTTTTTCCATTTGGTTAAGTGAAAGACTGTATTTTTATTAGCTCCTCTCCATAAGAAATTAACAATGAGATGTTGAATATTATGTAGAATAGTTGAAGGAATATTAGCTAAACTGAGACAATACACATGGAGGCTTTGAAGCACCGATTTTGCTAATTCCAGTCTTCCTCCTAGAGAGATCCATCGAAAGGACCAATTTCCAATTCTCTTCTCAAACTTCATGTACCATCCAATTCCAATCCGCCACCCAATAGCTGTTTTGTTTTAAGTAAAAGCCTAGATTTTTCATGCCTTCCTCAATGTTATATGTTGACTGTATCCTTTGTTCTAGGATGATATCTATGTTCTTTGCAATAGAGCGTGATTTCTCATAGTTAAAATCCATACCAAAGGAAATACAAAAACTAGCTAAGATAGTTTTGAATTCCATCCAATCTTCATTTTTACCAATACCTAAAATTAGAACATCGTCAACAAAGAGTAGATGTGAAATTAAGGTCTCTTTAGAAACTTTGAGTCCATGTAAAGACCCTTCTACCACAACCTTCTTCAATAATGTACTTAAACACTCAACAACCACTAGGAATAACAAGGGGGAGAGAGGGAATCCCTGTCATATCACTCGATAACTCTTAAATAAGTCTGTCGGGGAACCATTAATTAAAACTTCCATGTTAACAGAAGTAATACAAGCCATAATCCATTGAGTAACCTCCCATTTTAATCCAATCTGGATTAATAACATTCTTATAAATTTCCATCTCACCTTATCATATGATTTATTCAATTCCAACTTTAGAATAATTGTTTTTAACTTCTTAGACTTAGCAATATGCAAACACTGTTGTGCTATCCCCACAACATTAAATATTAAGAGATCCTTAAGGAAACCAAACTGTTCATAGGATATACATGATGCCAATACCATGTGCCAATGATTTTAGAAAGGACTTTATAAACAAAGTTATAGAGGGAAATTGGTCTGAAATCATGAAAGGAGTCTGGTTTTCTTACCTTGGGTATAAGAGAAAAGAAGGTAGCATTGAGTGCACCCAGTATAAATCCCATACATCTGGATTCTTCAACATCCTTGTGTAGATCCTTCCCCAATATCTCAAAAAAATCCTAAAAGAGTTCTCAAGTCCAGCCATCCGGGCCTGAGATTTTATATTTTGGCATAGTGATAACAGTTTCCTTTAGTTCTTCTAAAGTGATAGATTTACCTACCTCATCACTTTCTGAATCATTAAAAAACTTAGGCACATTCTTAAGAACCTTGATTTGGTTACAGGTGTCCTTTGCCTCTATCAGACTGTATTTCTCTTTAAAATGTTTATATGAAACCTTTTTAATCTCATTATCTGCTATTTTGAGAACTCCAGCATCATAAACTATATCCCATATAGTATTTTGTGATCTTCTTTATGAGGTAAAATTGTTAAAAAAATTAGTGTTCTTATTACCTTTATCAAGCCAGATTGCCCAACTTCTAAGCCTCCATGTGGATTCTTCTATAGAAAGTAACATATCCTTCCTTTGTTTCAGTGCCCTTAGGATATCCATGTCTTCCTGTACAAACACCTGTGATGGGGACTTCTCAAATATCTCCACCATTTTTTCCTCGATAAGGTGTAGTTCTCAGTGTAATTGATTTTTTTTATCCCTATTCCAAAGTACCATAGCGTTCTTTAAATTATTCAATTTTGTACACAATAGTTTAATAGAAGAAGAGTTTGACCAATTATTGATAGATTGCCAGGCATTCTTAATAAGGGATACAAACCTCGGATCAGAGATCCATGAGTTATTGAATTTAAAAGGAGGAGCAACTTTATTGGTGGAATTTTCCAGTTGTAAGAAAACCGTATTATGATCCAAGATGGTAGAATTAATGATCCAAGATCTGATTTTTCTGGGGCTTCCGAGAAGGGATTCTTCAAGAAGAAAACGATCCATTATTTTTTAAATACCAGTTGTACCTTTTCTCCCATTCCTCCAAGTAAGAGCCATTTTAGTGGGTTGGATATCCACTAAACCAGAAGATTGTACGAGACTTGAAAAATAGTCTGCAAGAGGCTCACTTATGGTCAAATATCACCACACCTCCCTGGCAGAAAGGGTGAAAATGAGTTCACCTCCCACTATAATTCCCTCTTCTCTTTATAGTCCAAAATCAATAATGGGTTACGAGAATAGTTCCCTTTCTTTATAAGGAGCATAATAATTGAGCAATTTAATCTTTTCCTCAAACTGTTTGAATTTGCCTTCCAAATAAATACCTACGGAGGTGCCAAAAGCACAAAACTCAACATAAGCTAGGTTCCATCTAGTCAATAAGCCACTCAAGCATCCACTAGGATCCAGTGTAACTACATTCCACGATGGAAGACAGTGAAGAAAAAGTAGTTTAGATTTTTCACCAACTACAAAAGTTGCTTGCAGAAGAACAATGTCTAGATTAATTTGTTTCAATAGCACTTTTAGGGAGGAAACTTTTAAGGGTCCTCCAATCCCTTTGAGATTGAAAGATAAAATAACCATAAGGGAACAAAGGAGGTTAGATGACTTGCTCTAAGGGCCGGGAGGGAGAACCTATCAGGAATAGGGTCCAGGGAGTCAAGAAGAATAGGATTTTGTGTATAGTCATGATGTAGAATAACAAGGGAAAATGCACCGAATTGTGCCAAACCACCTTCAGTGGCTTCAGGGGGGTTCTTAGGGTTGCGCGGTTTGGCCTTTTTCTGGATGGTCACATTGGAGCACTCTGTAGAAGTGCGAAGTAAATTAGTAAGGTTAGATATGGAAAGAGGTGTGGGAGATAATGATTTTGCAACCTTGGAAATAAGGTTGTGAGAGTCATTTTCCAGTCCAATATTGGGACATCTCATGTCTTCGAGAGTAAAAACAGGAACCAGATCTAAGTAAACACCTCCAATGGGGGTCTCCAAGACATCTGTTACTTTAGTTGGAGGAAGGTAAATAGTGCATCCGCCTATCAACATACCTCTCCCTATTGTAGATAAGTTCTCAGGCCCCAAATTTATGGTAGGAGGTTCTTCAGACGAAACATAAACTAACGTTTTTAATACAAGTGAATATTATAATATAATATTATTAATATAAATAAATATGATGATGAAAATGAGATTATATTTATTATTAATATAAGTGAATATGATGATAAATAATATAAGTAATAGAACATTTACTACAATATTTATATTAATCTTATTATATGTTTATTAAGTAATGATAAAGTTTTTTAAAAATTTTCTTCATATAAGATAAAACATATATTATATTTACCTAAATTAATAGAAACATTTATATAAATGAATATAAATAATATTAATTTGTAAAGTTATGTGAATTTGTTTTATATAAATTAAAATATATATTATATTTTTATAAATTAATATAATATTAATATTAATTAATATAATATAGGTTATAATAATAATAATAATAATAATCTATTTTTAAGGTCATGGTCATGCCACATCAAATTGGTGTATAAGACTCTCTTGTTTGTGGGACAAGGGACCCTTTATTTTATATAATTATTTTTATGTTATTTGAAAATATATTTATGCTTCTTAATGATAATTAGAAACAACCACATTAATAATATTAATATGTGAATATGCTTATAGAAAAAAACATTATAAATATTTAAAAAATAAATCTATCTACATAAAGACATTAATATTATTAATATAGTTGTTGCTAGTAATATTTAGAGAAAAGTAAACTTATCATTATAAATCATTTTAAATAGTTTACAAAATATATATTTTGAATTCTGTTAGTATGCAACTAGTTGATGCTCAAATGAGATATAGGTGAAACAAATTTCTCTCTTCTATCCTTTCTTTCTATCTCGCTAACGACAGAGAGAAGTGACCTACAATATCCGTCTTATATGTTCCCAATCCGAATTGTGATGAAGTCCTGGCTCTTGGATGGTGGTGTGGTATAGTTTCAACAACGAATCACTTCATAATCGTTCAAGCATGCATTAATAAGAAGTTAAAATCCACATCTATCTCCACATCCCCCAAATCACTGCATACTGGAAGTAGAAACGATGGGCGGGTAGGGAGCCTCGAGGACCTTGTCTAGCTACGGGATCCAACTAGCGGGCGAGCCTATTATTATGCCGAAAGGCATATACCTATTGGAGATGGGCACATTTAATGTGTTTTTAATCTTTAATGCCTTTTTTATGGACATGATCATATGTAGATGGAATATTCTTAGTCGTCACACTAAATGGAGGGTTCTGATTTGAAATAATAACTTCCTTGTTTTCATAAAGACGTACGTTTTTTTGTTACTTTTTCACATTTACTTAATCTGATTAAAAAATTACTATCTTGTCCAATTGATTGACACGTTAATGTAATTAGCAATGGATTATGTGTTTAAGGTAATATCTTGCCACATTCAAATACCTCATCTAATTATTTTGTTTTATAGATGAATGGAAAATATGGTTGTAGGGCAGGTGTCAAAGCTCACTAGATCCACTTCCACTTCCTCAGCTATTTATTTTACGCATATTTCTTTTTCGGATGGATGGTAGTTGGCATCTGGCTGGCGGGGCATTTCATATTATGGTTGGCTTGGCGACTCATATTATGGCTAGATCGATGGTAGTTGGCATCTGGCTAGATGGCATTTTATATTATGGCCGCCTTTCTGTTATTCCACCTTTATGTGACCATATATTTCCATGGTTGTTTCTTGCATGGATTGGAGGTATGTGAGCAGAGATTGCTATTGTTGCTACTCGCATGATTTGCTCTCTGCTATTTATAATTTTCATTTAGAAACGTAGTGAGCGGACTAAGAATTGTAAGATATTCATCAATTTAACTACCACCTGATTAAATACCTCATATACTCTCTCAGTCTCATAATCCCAGATTTAATTGTCTGTGACATGGGGATTGTGAACCTCCTGATTTTAATCTTTGTATGCTACCTTGATCAGGGATTTGATTAGGCACGCAATATTGAACTGTGATTATGGTTTTAACCCTTATATCGTTATTCTATGATGGTTTATCCATGTCCCTTATTTTCTCTTCTGATTTTTGCAAGTTGACATGATTGTGAAAGAGTGTCGGAGGCTATGCCAGTAGTTTCTTTGATCAGAAGAACTGACAAAGCCATGACGCTTGGAAAGATTAATTTTCCACAAGGGATGGAGTTAATGATACCGATCTTGGCCATTCACCATGATCAGGCCTTGTGGGGTGATGATGTGAACGAATTCAATCCTCGAAGGTTTGCAAGTGGAGTTGTGCAGGCTACAAAACATCCACTGGCATTCATTCCATTCAGCGTTGGTCCGAGAACGTGCATAGGGAAAAATTTTACAATGTTTGAAGCCATGGTGGCTTTAGCCATGATTTTGCAACAATTCTCTTTTCTGTATGGTTTGTATTTTTCATGACTTGTTAATTGTTTAACAGTTCGATTTCTTATTTAGGTTTTTTCTTTATAGCTACTAACAATTTAGGTTTACACAATTTCAATTGGTAGAGAGTTAGATTT
>JASDQU010103045.1:177924-198423 GCA_032191745.1 Picea mariana
AAGATGTATGGGAGATAGTCAAGAATGGTTATGTGGAATTATCAAATCAGGAAACATATAATGCACTCACACAAGTTGAGAATGATGCTTTGAAAGATCAAAGGAAGAAGGATGGAAAAACGATGTTTTATATACATCAATCCATGCATGAGAGAATACTCCCAAGAGTTTCATCAACAAAGCAAGACGAGGAGGCATGGGATATATTACAAAACTATTATCAAGGTATGGAAAAAGTCAAGACTTCAAAACTACAAATGCTTAGAAGAGATTTTGAAACTCTATCAATGAAAGACTCAGATACACTAGATTATTTTTATACCCATGTTATTGGCCTAATAAATCAGATAAAGTCTCATGGTGAAACCATAAAAGAAAGAAAATTTTTTGAGAAAGTAATTAGGAGTCTTCCTCATAAATTTGATACCCTAGTGACTCTAGAAGAGAGAAAAGACTTGATTTATTTTAGTCTAGATGAGCTTCAAGCTTCCCTCATTAATCGTGAACACAGATTGAATAGGTCAAGCATGCCATTAAAGAATGCATTTCCCACTCAGTCATCGATAAGTCATGCAAGAGGAAGGGGGAGAGATAACTCTAGAGGCAGAGGAAGAAGTTCTGTGAGAGGTGGACGCGGTAGAAATCCTAGAAATATTGGTGGAAGAGGTCAAAACCCAAATACCAGTGAGTCAAATTGTTAGAGAACTGACAAATCAAATATTCAATGCCATTGTTGTAAAAAGTATGGACATTATGAATATGAGTGTAGGAAGAGACAACATAATCAGAACAAGCAAAGTCAAGATCAGACACACAACCCAAACAGTCCCTCCAGTCCTATGTTTGTGGTGCATGCTAAAGCAATGCATATAGCCTCACCTGTTGAATGTAATGTTTCTCAAGCAAGTCCATGTGACACATGGCATTTAGATTCAAGCTACATCACTCAGATGACATGAAACATAGAATATTTTTCTAGTTTGGATAAGTGAGTCCAAACCAAGGTTACACTTGGAATAGATATCCAAGGCACTATCTTAGGAAAAGGCAATATAAAGATTTTAACCAAAAAAGGAGAACAAAAAGTTATTACTGATGTATATTATGTTTCTGGTTTGAAGCATAATATAATGAGAATAGGACAATTTTTATAGAAATGATATAGAATTTACATGAAAGATAATCACTCTGTGATTATGGATAGATATCCAACCAATCAACTTATTGCAGGAATTCAGATAACAAGAAACAAAATGTTTCCATTGACATTGAAACTAGCCATGAAGAAAATACAATCCTAGCTATTGGTAAAGAAAAAGATATGCACTTAGACACTACATTTACAGCAGAAAGTGAACGCAATTCCAATGAATAAAATAGTGCACACAGTATCAAAAAATGAGAAAATGGTGTAGAAATGAAGGAAAAATTCTAATCTGAAGTACATGATGATTCTTGGTCACGAAATTTTGTATTTGGACATTTGAACTTTGGAGGTCTAAAGCTACTACATGCATAGGATATGGTAAAATGTTTGTCATTAATAAAAAAACTAGAGAGGATATGTTAAGGTTGCATATTTGAAAAACATCATAGAGAATCATTTGCAGTTGGAAAGTCATATAGAGAAAAAGCTCCATCGGAAATAGTGCATTCAAACATTTGTGGACCAATGCAAACTCCATCTATAGGAGGAAGTACATATTTTTTGACATTTTTTTATGATTTCTCAAGAAAGACATGGGTGTATTTTGTAAAGCATAAATCTAACGCATTGGGTTGTTTTTTGCATCTTAAATCACTTGTGGAGAAAAAAAGTGGTTATTACATCAAGTGTCTAAGAACTTTACATCAAGTGGAATCTACAAGAAATTTATTGTGCGGTATACACCATAGTAGACTGGTTTCATAGAAAGAAAGAACCGAACCATCATGGAAATGGAATAGTATGTTGGCAACCAAACACTTGTCAAATGAGTATTGGGCTGAGACAATAGCATCTGCAATATACAGCATGTTCACAAGTCAAACAAAGAGTGTGAAGAACAAAGTTCCTCAAGAAGTATGGACATGCATGAAGAATAATGTGGCGCACTTAAAAGTTTTTGGTTGTATCACATAAACACATATTCTAGATGAAGTGAGAAAGAACATGGAAAACAAAGGACAAAAATGTATATTTGTTGGGTATTCTGAAGAAACAAAATGTTACAAGATGTATGGCCATGTTGCAACAAAAGTTATAATGAGCGACAATGTTTAGTTCGTGGAGAATGAAGCATGGGATGAAAGCATAGTCAGAGTTATTGATAAAATGGAGCATGATGAGACAAAAGATGACATGGTTCTAGTACTAACCACATGAGAGTGCACAATCCCTTCTACGCCTAGAATTGTGATGCAAATCATAGCGCATAATACTCTAGTAAGAACAACAGGTGCGCAATCTACACTTAGAGCACAACAAACACCAAAAAGTAGTCTGAGTAGTTCTACATCTCCTGATCCAACATTAGAAAGTTTGTTACCAAGGAAGACAAGACATCTACGCAACATCTATAACGAGGACACAACAAATTCATTTTATGATTTTGCTCTTTTTTTACAAATAGATGATCTATTAACCTTTGAAGAAGTTGTCAAAGATGATGTATGGGAACAAGCGATGGATGAACAAATCATATGCATAGAGAAAAATCAAACATGGAAGTTGGTAGATGTACTTAGAAACAAGGATGTGATAAGTTTCAAGATTATTTATAAGATCAAACAAGATGTAGAAGGAAATGTATAGAAGCACAAAGCAAGGTTAGTTGCAAGAGGTATTACACAACAACCAGGAATTGATTTCAATGAAACATTTGCACCAGTTGCGTGCATGGACACATTCATAACTTTGTTATCCATTGTCGCATAGTACAAGTGGCCAGCTTACTAGATGGATGTAAATTCAACATTTTTTAATGAACACTTAGAACAAGAAGTGTATATGTAACATTCATAAGGCTATGAGGTTCCAGGAGAAGAAGACAGTGTATAGACTAAAGAAAGCACTATATGGATTAAAGGAACCTCCTAGAGCTTGGCACAGTCTCATAGATTCCTATATCAGACATAATGTATTTCAGAGAAGTGATGTGAGCCAACACTATACATCAAACCACACCAACAAGGTAATATCTTAATTGTTTGCTTATATTTGGATGATTTGATTTTTGCAGGTGATTTTAGAAGAGAAGAATTTAAGTCAAAGTCATGGAGGATGAATTTGAAATGATTGATTTGGGGATTATGGGATATTTTCTGTGTATTGAAGTTCACAAGTCCAAAATTGGTATATTTATCTCACAATATAAGTATGTGCATGAAATTTTGAAAATATTCAATATGATAAATTCAAAGTCATCCCCAATACCTGTCATAACAGGATTGAAGTTAAGAAAGGAAGCTAAAGGGTCCAAGGTGGATCCCACATTGTTTAAAGACTGGTAGGCAGTCTTATGTATCTAACAAAAACAAACAAATATATTATGTATGGAGTGAGCCTAATTTCAAGGTTCATGAAAACACCAAAGGAATCACATTGGAAGACAGGAAAGATAATTCTGAGATATGTGAATGGAAAAAAATATTTTGGCATTAGATATATTCTATTAGAATCAAGTGAGACTTTCAATTACATATAGATTAGAAAATTATGATGTTTTCTTGTAATCACTGCAAATGTCTTGATAGTTTAACAAATACTTTAAACCATTCAAAAGCATTTCTATTGTCTTTCATCTACTAGCTATCTGCTAATACATAATATCATGTACTTGACTTGTCAAAATGAAAAAATTTTCATATAATGTCGAGTACATTGATATCTAACTTAAAATAGTAAATAGCTATTTGTATTTACTACATCATAAAGGGAAGTCCAGTGATTTCTTGGAAAGTGTATCTACAACATTGTTGAATTTCCTATGTACATGTATGAATTTGATTTCATCAAACTTCTCTTTGAGGCTCATGATTTGTTCTTTCCATGTGTTTAAATATAACAGGTTCAGATTTGATTTATCATTAATCTAGTCAATAGCCAGCTTGGAATCTCCAGCTACCATAATCTTTCTTATGGATAATCTAGAAGAAAAGTGTAACAGGCGCCATAGCCCCAAAATTTATGCTTTCATGTTGTTTCCTTTATCACCTGCAAAGTGTTCCCTATAAAAGTGATTGGAATTTATTTCAAGAAAGATACGAACGCCAGAAATATAATCAAAAACTCCACCATCATAGAATCCTATAGGATTTTCATCAAACAATATTGGATAAAGTATGTAATCATTTTTTTCATCTTCGCTAGTCCCATCGTGATCCTTAATTGAGAGTAGGATTTTTTTTTACTATTCTGGAATCATGTCTGTGTCAGTTCTCAAATAAGATTTTGTTTATGTACTTCGAGATACCCCAAATTACCAGAAAGGGAATATGTATCATCTTTTGGTATTGAGCAAACCATTGGAGAAAATTATTTTCTAAAGAGGAATAATTCCAAGCTTCTCGTATTTTGAGAGAGCTTAAGATTTATTTCCAAAAGGATTGTGTGCAAGGATGATTTTAGGGGATAAATTTCTCGCATCGGATAAGTTTCCATGGGTTTTCCAAAAACAAGATTCGTTATTTTAAAAATGTTTCGCCCAAATTCTATAGGATAAAATTATTTTACCTTAAAAATCGTATTATGTTTTTATTTATTTTTGTATTTTTTGAGATGATTTTATCAGAAATTAAAAAAATTGTAAATTGAAATTATGTAGTGTAAAATTCTGATTTCATCAATAATTAAGTTGCCCGCATTAAAAATTAAAACTGAAAAAAAAGATTATAATAGCCCAATATTAAATATATTGAAAAGGGAAAAAAATGCACATTGTAATGTAAATCAAACACACTCATTCTACATTTAAAATAAAAGATTGGAAAATCAAACACACTCATTCTGCATAACAAAAGGATAGATAGATTGGAGAACATTGCTATTGATTTATACATTAAAGATCATACAACGATTACAGTTCAATCTCATGATACTATTTTGAAAGAGTTTCAACGGAATTTCACATTTAGAGTGTCTCTAATTGCATAGTCAAGTGTATATAAATACTGTCATAAGGAAAATTTAAATGCATATAAATAATATTAGAAAGCAATTATAATCAACTATATTTGTGACTTATAATCAATTATAATTTTAACATAATGGTTATCAGTTATAAATATAATTATGTTGATAGGCGTTCTTTATTAAGTCATATTTTTGGGGTAGAGTAGTAACTCAACTTTGAGCTACAATTACTTTAGAGTTTGCAAGTTAAGTCGAAAGGTTTACACCTATTGACAATGGGCACAATTAATGATCTTTTAACCTTATTTAACCTTAAACCCTAATATGATGGCTATGCATTGAAGATGTTGGCATATTCTTAGTCGTCCTCCAAAATCAATGGGTCATATTTATTGTTCATAACTTTCTTGCATTTATCCAGGCATCCGTTAACATGTTTACTTTTTAACATTTACCTAATCACATTAAAAAATTACTGTAAAGATATGTAATTGTCACATTTAAATGATTAAGTAGGATTAAACCGTGGCATCTAAATAAATGCCCACATTCTTCTTCTGAATTGGCCGTCTGATGCCCACGCATTCTATTTATCAACCTAATGTAGAAAAACATTTCATATTACCACAGACGGATTACCAAATGTTTCATATTACCACATACGGATTACCACAAAAGTTTTATATTGGGGGCATGCATTCTCAGCCGATACCTTTCAGCGTTCTCAGCAGAGAGTTAGTGGTTGTGCTAGTGGATAGTGCAAATGATTTCTATGGCGGTCATTGAAATTAAAGAATAAAAAAATGAAAAAATTCAAAATGGAAAAAATTCAAAATAATTGTTTCCTTAACTGATAATTGTTCAATTGGTAAACGATAACCATTCAACTAAGGTTATAGGATGAAAGCTGGCAGGAACACACCTCCTACCTTTCTTACACAGATACGACCATCCCCTTAGACAGTAGCAGCAACATCTTTCTGCACCTGCAAGGAGTATGCCCAAGAGGAGGTTTTATTGGTCTTTGTTCCAAGTTCACAACAACATCTGTAGAACGTGCAGGGAGGGCTAGCCCTTCCCCCATGACCTCCATACTACAAGGATGGGATCGATTTCCTGCAAATTCCATGGCGTTATTATGGTCTCCTCAATATGGAAATTTGAAAAAATTGTCGCCCTCCCACTATTGGTCTCATCGTAAGCCAAAAGATGGTAGATTCGAAGGAATTAAATAAGCCTTGTCCTCAGTTTCTTCTTCGATGCTTAATAAGTCTCCCTTTCTTCTTAGTAGGGAAACGTAGAAGGTTTTTGATGAAAGCGAGGGTTATACAAGAAAGTTGAAGTGAAGCGTGAACATTGCTGGAATTAGTAATTACAACTCGGTGAGCTTTACGTCTTAGTCAATTTTTCAGTCAATCAGTAGATGATTTTTCAATTGGTCAATTTGTGAGTAGATTTTTCAGAGAGTTGAATCATCTAGTTAAGTAGATGAAGAGTCAGTCGAATTTATTGTGCCTTTAATGTTGAGTCATTTTTACTTAAGTCCGAGTCTTTAATTAGTCGAGTGTAGATGTAGAGAGGTAGAGAGAATAGAGTCATGAACGAGAAACAACAATAACTGAAGAGTCCAAGAAATATGAGATCTCAAGCAACAACTAAAGAGCCGAAGAAATATGAGATCTCAAGCTCTGGTTCTCTAAGTTGCAGAAGTTGTTTAGAAATTGTTGGAGTTGAACATCATCATAGTTACTGTATTGTGTATTGCAACGCAGTGCCAAAGTTTATATATATATATATATATCAAGTAGTTTGTGTGTTGAAAAATTTCATGTGTATTTCTGAGTTTATGTGCTAAACATAATACTGTGTTATTCTGCATACATAAATCATTCGATCAAGTGTTATATCATAGCGCGCAACAAATCCAATAGGTTTCCCAATGCACGATAAGCACTGAGTGTTTCAGAGACAAAGTTTTGTGGCACGTAGTATTTATCAACTGCACTGCGTACAGTTTCCCTATAAGTTGTGGGTCTGAGATCTGGTATCAGAGCAAGTTGATCAAGAGAAGGTTCTATCAGAACATGTTCAAGAGAAACACCTATGTTGAAAAGTAAAATATGGCTTCTACTTCAAATCTGCATCCTCCCACTTTTACAAGAAAGAATTATGAGATGTGGTCCCTCACCATGAAGGAATTGTTCTAAGGTCAAGATGTATGGGAGATAGTCAAGAATGGTTATGTGGAACCATCAGATCAGAAAACATATAATGAACTCACACAAGTTGAGAATGATGCTTTGAAAGATCAAAGGAAGAAGCATGGAAAGACGATGTTTTATATACATCAATCCATGCATGAGAGAATACTCCCAAGAGTTTCATCAACAAAGAAAGCCGAGGAGGCATGGGATATATTACAAAACTATTATCAAGGTATGGAAAAAGTCAAGACTTCAAAACTACAAATTCTTAGAAGAGATTTTGAAACACTATCAATGAAAGACTTAGATACACTAGATTATTTTTATACCCATGTTATTGGCTTGATAAATCAGATCAAGTCTCATGGTGAAACCATAGAAGAAAGAAAATTTGTTGAGAAAGTACTTAGGAGTCTTCCTCATAAATTTGATACCCTAGTGACTCTGGAAGAGAGAAAAGACCCGATTTAGTTTAGTCTAGATGAGCTTCAAGCTTCCCTCATTATTCGTGAACACATATTGAATAGGTCAAACATGTCATTAAAGAATGTATTTCCCACTCAGTCATCTATAAGTCGTGCAAGAGGAAGGGGGAGAGATAACTCTAGAGGTAGAGGAAGAAGTTCTGTGAGAGGTGGACGTGGTAGAAATCTTGGAAATACTGGTGGAAGAGGTCGAAACCCAAATACCAACGAGTCAAATTGTCAGAGCACTGACAAATCAAATATTCAATGCCATTGCTATAAAAAGTATGGACATTATGAATATGAGTGTAGGAAGAGACAGTATAATCAGAACAAGCAAAGTCAAGATCAGACACACAACCCAAACAGTCCCTCTAGTCCTATGTTTATGGCGCATGCTAAAGCAATGCATATAGCCTCACCAGTTGAATGTAATGTTGCTCAAGCAAGTCCATATTACACATGGTATTTAGATTCAAGCTACATCACTCAGATGACATGAAACATAGAATTTTTTTCTAGTTTGGATAAGTGAGTCCAAGCCAAGGTTACACTTGGAATAGATATCCAAGTCACTGTCTTAGGAAAATGCAATATAAAGATTTTAACCAAAAAAGGAGAACAAAAAGTTATTACTGATGTATATTATGTTTCTTGTTTAAAGCATAATATAATGAGAATAGGACAATTGTTATACAAAGGATATAGAATTTACATGAAAGATAATCACTTTGTGATTATGGACAGATATCCAACCAATCAACTTATTGCAAGAATTCAGATAACAAGAAACAAAATGTTTCCATTGACATTGAAACTAGCCATGAAGAAAATACAATGCTAGCTATTGGTAAAGAAAAAGATCTGCAGTTAGACACTACATTTATAGCAGAAAGTGCACGCAATTCCAATGAATAAAATAGTGCACACAGTATCAAGAATAGAGAAAATGGCGTAGAAATGAAGGAAACATTCTAATCCGAAGTACATGATGATTCTTGGTCATGGAATTTTATATTCGGACATTTTAACTTTGGAGGTATAAAGCTGCTACACGCATAGGATATGGTAAAATGTTTGTCATTAATAGAAACACTAGAGAGGATATGTTAAGGTTGCATATTTGAAAAACATCATAGAGAATCATTTCCAGTTGGAAAGTCATACAGAGAAAAGGCTCCACTGGAAATAGTGCATTCAAACATTTGTGGACCAATGTAAACTCCATCTATAGGAGGAAGTACATATTTTTTTATTTTTTTTATGATTTCTAAAGAAATACATGGGTGTGTTTCGTAAAGCATAAATCTAACGCATTGGGTTGTTTTTTGCATCTTAAATCACTTGTGGAGAAAAAAAGTGGTTATTACATCAAGTGTCTAAGACCTTGACATCAAGTGGAATCTACAAGAAATTTATTGCATGGTATACACCACAGTAGACTGGTTTCACAGAAAGAATGAACCGAATCATCATGGAAATGGAATAGTATGTTGGCAACCAAACACTTGTCAAATGAGTATTGGGCTGAGACAATAGCATCTGCAATATACATCATGTTCACAGGTCAAACAAAGAGTGTGAAGAACAAAGTTCCTCAAGAAGCATGGACATGCATGAAGAATAATGTGGCACACTTAAAAGTTTTTGGTTGTATCACATACACACATATTCTAGATGAGGTGAGAAAGAACATGGAAAACAAAGGACAAAAATGTATATTTGTTGGGTATTCTGAAGAAACAAAATGTTACAAGATGTATGACCATGTTGCAACAAAAGTTATAATGAGCGACGATGTTTAGTTCGTGGAGAATGAAGCATGGGATGAAAGCATAGTCAGAGTTATTGATAAAATGGAGCATGATGAGACAGAAGATGATGTGGTTCTAGTACTAACCACATGAGAGTGCACAATCTCTTCTACACCTAGAACTGTGATGCAAATCATAGCGCATAATAATCTAGTAAGAACAACAGGTGCACAATCTACACTTAGAGTTAGACAAACACCAGAAAGTAGTCTAAGTAGTTCTACATCTCCAGATCCAACATTAGAAAGTTTGTTACCAAGGAAGACAAGACATCTGCGCAACATCTATAATGTGGACACAACAAATTCATTTTATGTTTTTTCTCTTTTTTCAGAAATAGATGATCCATTACCCTTTGAAGAAGTTGTCAAAGATAATGTATGGGAACAAGCGATGGATAAATAAATCATATGCATAGAGAAAAATCAAACATGGAAGTTGGTAGATGTACTTGAAAACAAGGATGTGATAAGTTTTAAGATGATTTATAATATCAAACAAGATGCATAAGGAAATGTATAGAATCACAAAGCAAGGTTAGTTGCAAGAGGTATTACACAACAACCGGGAATTGATTTCAATGAAACATTTGCACCAGTTGCGTGCATGGACACATTCATAACTTTGTTATCCGTTGTCGCACAGTACAAGTGGCCAGCTTATCAGATGGATGCAAATTCAACATTTTTTAATGAACACTTAGAACAAGAAGTGTATATGTAACAGTCACCAAGCTATGAGGTTCCAGGACTAGAAGATAGTGTACAGACTAAAGAAAGCACTATATGGATTAAAGGAATCTCCCAGAGCTTGGTACAGTCTCATAGATTCCTATATCAGACATAATGGATTTCAGAGAAGGGATTTGAGCCAACACTATACATCAAACCACACCAAGAAGGTAATAGCTTAATTGTTTGCTTATATTTGGATGATTTGATTTTTGCAGGTGATTTTAGAAGAGAAGAATTTAATTCAAAGTCATGAAGGATGAATTTGAAATGATTGATTTGGGGATTATGGAATATTTTCTGTGTATTAAAGTTTACGAGTCTAAAATTGGTATATTTATCTCACAATATAAGTATGTGCATGAAATTTTGAAAATATTCAATATGATAAATTCAAACTCATCCCCAACACTTGTTATAATAGGATTGAAGTTAAGAAAGGAAGCTAAAGGGTCTAAGGTGGATCCCACACTATTTAAAGACTAGTAGGCAGTCTTATGTATCTAACAAAAACAAACAAATATATTATGTATGGAGTGAGCCTAATTTCAAGGTTCATGGAAACACCAAAAGAATCACATTGGAAGACAGGAAAGATAATTCTGAGATATGTGAATGGAAAAAAATATTTTGGCATTAGATATATTCTATTAGAATCAAGTGAGGCTTTCAATTACATATAGATCAAAAAATTATGATTTTGTCTTGTAGTCACTGCAAACGTCTTGATAGTTTAACATATACTTTAAACCATTCAAAAACGTTTGTATTGTCTTTTCTCTAGTAGCTATCTGCTAATACATAATATCATGTATTTGACTTGTCAAAATGAAAAAAAATTCGTATAATGCCGAGTACATTGATATCTAACTTAAAATAGTAAACAACTATTTGTATTTACTACATCATAAAGGGCAATCTAGTGCTTTCTTGGAAAGTGTATTTGCAACATTGTTGAATTTCCTATGTACATGCATGAATTTGATTTCATCAAACTTCTCTTTTAGGCTCCTGATTTGTTCTTTCCAGGTGCTTAAATATAACAAGTTCATATTTGATTTATCATTAATCTAGTCAATAGCCAGCTTGGAATCTCCAGCTACCATAATCTTTCTTATGGATAATCTAGAAGCAAAGTGTAAGAGGCACCATAGCCCCAAAATTTATGCTTTCATGTTGTTTCCTTTATCACCTACAAAGTGTTCCCTGTAAAAGTGATTGGAATTTATTTTAAGAAAGATACGAACAAGAAAGATACGAACACCACAAATATAATCAAAAACTCCACCATCATAGAATCCTATAGGATTTTCATCAAAGAAGATTGGATAAAGTATGTAATCAATTTTTTCATCTTCGCTTGTCCCATTGTGATCCTTAATTGAGAGTAGGATTTTTTTTACTATTCTGGAATCATGTATGTGTCAGTTCTCAAATAAGATTTTGTTTATGTACTTCGAGATACCCCAAATTAGCAGAAAGGGAATATGTATCATCTTTTGGTATTGACCAAACCATTGGAGAAAATTATTTTCTAAAGAGGAATAATTCCAAGCTTCTGGTATTTTGAGAGAGCTTAAGATTTATTTCCAAAAGGATTGTGTGCAGGGATGATTTTAGGGGATAAATTTCCCGCATGGTATAATTTTCCATGGGTTTTCCAAAAACGAGATTCATTATTTTAAAAATGTTTCGCCCAAATTCTATAAGATAAAATTATTTTACCTTAAAAATTGCCAAAATTTTATAAAAACTATATAAAATCCTTAGAAATTTGAATATTTTTACAAAAATATCACCAATCATTTATAGTTGGCATATGAAGGATTTGTAAGATTCGCCAAGGTTTCTACATTTTAAAATAAATTTCCATCCTTAAAATCATCCTTGATTGTGTGGTTTCACAATGCATAAATAGATGTGAAGTTGTCTCTTCACCGTTGAGACAAAGACTGCAAACTGAAGGTCCAATGCCTCCCCTTTTCCTATAATTTGTACCAGTAAGGATACAATCCTTCAATCATAACCCCATGAAGCAAGTAATTTTACCTGGGATATTAACTTTCCAAATTTACTTAAACCACCATCTAGTTCCATCCTTGTGGTTAGTGGAAGAAATGGACTGATATGCTAAATTACCAGTTACAGATCCCATAGCCTTCTTCCATGAACAAACAATATTATAATTTGAGTTATTAAGAGACATTCCACTGCTTTTCAATATTAATAGGATGTTAATCCATTCTATTTCCAGGTCCCCTGACAATCCAAGTTGATTGGCCTCTATCCATATTTGATTAGTACCAGTCTCAACTGGTATGGATGCTTGTGCTAAAGTGTAAATATGTAGGTTTTTGAGGTGTTGTATTAAGGATACTGAGAGTATGTACGATGCACTATCTTCTATGAAAGGGTACATCCCAATAATGAATTTTTTACCACACCCTATCATCCAAGTCAACCATCGCTTAATAATATGCACAGAATCCATAAAAAAATTCCATATAATAGAGGCAACTAGGAATTTACAGTCATCTTTGCGTAGCCAAAAAGTCGGATCAATTCCTTTTAAGTATTTTTTTTGAATGATCTTACTCCATAGACCATTGCCAAATCAACCTCTCTAGCAAGATTTGGTAGCCAAGGATTGGGAAAACCAAAATGTATTCCTTATACCCCATCCACCATTTTCCTTTGGTCTGGCGATGTTTTTCCATTTGGTTAAGTGAAAGCCTGTATTTTTTTTAGCTCCTCTCCATAAGAAATTAACAATGAGATGTTGAATCTTATGTAGAATAGTTGAAGGAATATTAGCTAAACTGAGACAGTACACATGGAGGCTTTCAAGAACTGATTTTGCTAAGTCCAGTCTTCCTCCTATAGAGATCCATCAAAAGGACCAATTTCCAATTCTCTTCTCAACCTTCATGTACCATCCAATTCCAATCTGCCACCCAATCGTTGTTTGGTTTTAAGTAAAAGCCTATATTTTTCATGCCTTCCGCAATGTTATATGTTGACCATATCCTTTGTTCCAAGATGATATCTATGTTCTTTTCAATAGAGCACGATTTCTCACAGGTAAAATCCATACCAAAGGAAATACAAAAACTAGCTAAGATAGTTTTGAATTCCATCCAATCTTCATTTTTACCAATACCTAAAATTAGAACATCGTCAACAAAGAGTAGATGTGAAATTATGGTCTCTTTAGAAACTTTGAGTCCATGGAAAGACCCTTCTACCACAACCTTCTTCAATAATCTACTTAAACACTCAACAACCACTAGGAATAACAAGGGGGAGAGAGGGAATCCCTGTCATATCCCTCGATATCTCTTAAACAAGTCTGTCAGGGAACCATTAATTAAAACTTCCATGTTAACAGAAGTAATACAAGCCATAATCTATTGGGTAACCTCCCATTTTAATCCAATCTAGATTAATAACATTCTTAGAAATTTCCATCTCACCTTATCATATGCTTTATTTAATTCCAACTTTAGAATAATTGTTTTTAACTTCTTAGACTTAGCAATATGCAAAAACTCTTGTGCTATCCCCACAGCATCAAAGATTAAGCGATCCTTAAGGAAACCAAACTGTTCATAGGATATCCATGATGCCAATACCGTGTGGCAATGATTTTAGAAAGGACTTTATAAACAAAGTTATAGAGGGAAATTGGTCTAAAATCATGAAAGGAGTCCGGTTTGCTTACCTTGGGTATAAGAGAAAAGAAGGTAGCATTGAGTGCACCCATTATAAATCCTGCACATCTGGATTCTTCAACATCCTTGTGTAGATCCTTCCCCAATATCTCAAAAAAACCTGAAAGAGTTCTCAAGTCTAGCCATCCGGGCCTGAGATTTTATATTTTGGCATAGTGATAATAGTTTCCTTTAGTTCTTCTAAAGTGATAGATTTACCTACCTCATCACTTTCTGAATCATAAAAAACTTAGGCACATTCTTAAGAACCTTGATTTGGTTACAGGTGTCCTTTGCCTCTATCGGACTGTATTGCTCTTTAAAATGTTTATATGAAACCTTTTTTATCTCATTATTTGCTATTTTGAGAACTCCAGCATCATAAACTGTATCCCATATATTATTTTGTGATCTTCTTTATGAGGTAAAATTGTTAAAAAAAGTAGTGTTCTTATTACCTTTATCAAGCCAGATTGCCCGATTTCTAAGCCTCCATGTGGATTCTTCTATAGAAAGTAACATATCCTTCCTTTGTTTTAGCGTCATTAGGATATCCATGTCTTCCTGTACAAACACCTGTGATGGGGACTTCTTAAATATCTCTACCATTTTTTCCTCGATAAGGTGTAGTTCTGAGTGTAATTGATTTTTTTTATCCCTCTTCCAGAGTACCATAGTTTTCTTTAAATTATTCAATTTTGTACACAATAGTTGAATAGAAGAAGAGTTTGACCAATTATCCATAGATTGCCACGCATTATTAATAAGGGATACAAACCCCGAATCAGAGATCTATGAGTTATTGAATTTAAAGGGAGGAGCAGCTTTATGGGTGGACTTTTCCAATTGTAAGAAAACTGTATTATGATCCAAGATGGTAGAATTAATGATCGAAGATCTGATTTTTCTGGGGCTTCTGAGAAGGGATTCTTCAAGAAGAAAACGATCCATTCTTTTCGAAATACTAGTTGTACCTGCACTCCCATTCCTCCAAGTAGGAGCCATTTTAGTGGGTTGGATATCCACTAAACCAGAAGATTGTACGAGACTTGAAAAATAGTCTGCAAGAGGCTCACTTCTGGTCAAATCTCCCGACGCCTCCCTGGTAGAAAGGGTGAAAATGAGGTCACCTCCCACTATAATTCCCTCTTCTCTTTATAGTCCAGAATCAATAATGGGTTACAAGAATAGTTCCCTTTCTTTATAAGGAGCATAATAATTGAGCAATTTAATCTTTTCCGCAGACTGTTTGAATTTGCCTTCCAAATAAATACCTACAGAGGTGCCAAAAGCACAAAACTCAACATAAGCTAGGTTCCATCCAGTCAATAAGCCACTCAAGCATCCACTAGGATCCAGTGTAACTACATTCCACGATAGAAGACATTGAAGCAAAAGTCGTTTAGATTTTTCTCCAACTACTAAAGTTACTTGCAGAAGAACAATGTCTAGATTAATTTGTTTCAATAGCACTTTCAGGGAGGAAAATTTTAAGGGTCCCCCAAACCCTCGAAGATTGAAAGATAAAATAATCATAAGGGAACAAAGGAGGTTAGATGACTTGCTCTAAGGTCCAGGAGGGAGAACCTATCAGGAATAGGGTCCAGTGAGCCAGGGAGAAAAGGATTTTGTGTATAGTCATGATGTAGAATAACAAGGGACAATGCACCGAATTGTGTCAAACCACCTTCAATAGCTCCAGGGGGTTTCTTAAGGTTGCGGGGTCTGGCCTTTTTCTGGATGGTCACATTGGAGCGCTCTGTAGAAGTGCGAAGTAAATTAGTAAGGTTAGATATGGAAAGAGGTGTGGGAGATAATGATTCTGCAACCTTGGAAATAAGGTTGTGAGAGTCATTTTCCAGTCCAATATTGGGACATCTCATGTCTTCGAGAGTAAGAACAGGAACTAGATCTAAGTAAACACCTCCAATGGGGGTCTCCAAGACATCTGTTACTTTAGTTGGAGGAAGGTAAATAGTGCATCCGCCTATCAACATACGTCTCCCATAAACTTCTCAGGCCCCAAATTTATGGTAGGAGATTCTTCAAACGAAACATAAACTAACATTATTAATACAAGTGAATATGATAATAACATTATAATATAATATTATTAATATAAATAAATATGATGATGAAAATGAGATTATATTTATTATTAATATAAGTGAATATGATGATAAATAATATAAGTATTAGAACATTTACTACAATATTTATATTAATATTATTATATGTTTATTAAGTAATGATAAAGTCTTTTAAAAACTTTCTTCATATAAGATAAAACATATATTATATTTATCCAAAATTAATAGAAACATTTATATAAATGAATATAAATAATATTAATTTGTAAAGCTATGTGGATTTTTTTTATATAAATTAAAACATATACTATATTTATATAAAATAATATAAATTAATATAATACAGGTTTCAATAATAATAATAATAATAATTTATTTTTAAGGTTACGGTTAAGCTATATTAAATTGGTGAAAAAGTCTCTTTTGTTTGTGAGACAAGGAACCCTTTATTTTATATAATTATTTTATGTTATTTGTAATTATTTGAAATTATATTTATGCTTCTTAATGATAATTAGAAACAACCAAATTAATAATATTAATATGTGAATATGCTTATAGATAAAAACATTATAAATATTAAAAAAATAAATCTATCTACATAAAAACATTAATATTATTAATATAACTGTTGCTAGTAATATTTAGATAAAAGTAAACTTATCATTATAAATCATTTTAAATAGTTTACAAAATATATATTTTGAATTCTATTGCTGCAACTAGTTGATGCTCAAATTAGATATAGGTGAAACGAATTTCTCTCTTCTATCCTTTCTTTCTATCTCTCTTACTGCAGAGAGAAGTGACCTACAATATCCGTCTTATATGTTCCCAATCCGAATTGTGACGAAGTCCTGGCTCTTGGATGGCGGTGTGGTATAGTTTCAACATCGACTCACTTCATAATCGTTCAAGCATGCATTAATAAGAAGTTAAAATCCACATCTATCTCCGCATCCCCCAACCCACTGCATACTGGAAGTAGAAACAATGGGCGGGTAGGGAGCCTTGAGGACCTTGTCTAGCTACGGGATCCAGCCAGCGGGCGACCTTATTATTTAATAGACAAAGTTGACAATCACCATTTTGTCGCGAGCGACTTTCACTACTAAACAACAGCACAGTTCACAGAGGTAACATTAATTTTATTGGTAGAATTTTCTTCTAAATTTTATAAAGAAGTTGAAATCAAATTCTACTCGTTTTCTAAAGATTAAAATTATTTTTTCATGATTACAAATAGTGAATGAAAAGACTATATATTGTCTCATTTAAAGTGGAAGTCTACTCTTATCCAATGTGAAAAAACTGTATATTCTCTCATTCAAAGTAGAAGTCTACTCTTATTAAATGACTAAATTTATAGAAAATAATATAATTATAAGTCAAGTTCTTAGAATCGAAAGACATGTAAACAAAGATAATGTCTTAATGTCACAAAACCTTAAACTAGTGAGGAAGACCCCAATAAAGCATATCCATTAACTATTGACGAATGTTGCAATCAAACATAGTCTTTAATCATTAAGGAATGTTACAATTAAACATAACCTTCGATAAGTGTTGTATTTAGACAAAATCCTTTATGAATGTAACAATATGACATCACATTTATTTTACGTCAGAATGTGACAAAACCCTTAATGAACATTGCAATGTGACATGCAATTTAATTAATGCCACAATGTGACATACTTTTTAACGCAACAAGATGAATATTACAATCCCGAATAACCATAAAGGGATGCCACAATCCAACATAACCCTCGATAAATGTTGCAATGTCACAAAATCATTTATGAATGTTAGAATATGATGTCACATTTGATCAACACCACAATGCAACATAACTATTCATGAATGTAGGAAGTGGACACAAGTCAACCAAGATGAATACCTAAATGTCACATAACCATTCAGTAAGACGACAAGCAAACATATCCATATTATATCTAAAATAAATGTTACAGTTTAACATAACCATTGAACATCGTCACAACACAACAAAACCCTTTTATCAACATTGCAATACAACAAAACCTTTAATAAATTTCATAATGTGAAATCTCATTTCATGAACATCGCAATATGACAAAAACCTATATTAAACATCACATTGTGGCATGGCCTTTGATATATGTCACAATATGACATAGCCATTAACTTGGCAATATAATAATATTGTTAATAATATAATATTTTAAAGTTATAATATATTATTTTTGTATATTTGGTATTATAATTTATTTTTTCATATCAAAATTTTAAAAGTTACACCATATTAACTTATATTAAAATTTGTATTACCTTATATAAATATAATATATGTTTTAAATTATAAGAACATTAAAGATGTATTAATATTATATTATATTAACTTATAATAATTTATATAAATATAATATATGTTTTAATTTATAAAAATATTAAATATATATTGATTTTTAATGTTTCTATATAAAATTCACTTATCTGTGTTTTTGAAATTATTTCTTTGTGGTTTTGAACAGGGCGGTTTTGAACGAGAATAATACTTTTTTTTTTTTTTTATTTGTTATTTATTTGTAAAGAGATATTTTATTTCTAAGATTATATATCTAGGGTTTTGAATGAGAATAATATTTCTATTTGGTTTTTACCTTTTTTACCCAGAATAGAATAATCTTCGAAGTTTCTTTGGACTTGGCTTCATTAACGGGTTGAGCATTTGGACATCTAAAATGAGGTGAGTCACTTTTTACTTTGATTCAATTTTAATTTTACCTAAAGAGATTTAAATATATTTAATCTATTTTTTTATTTTATGTTTCATAAGTAAAAGTTGATTTGAGAGATAAAGTCAATTCATAATAATAATTGTTCAATATGAGCACTCGACCACCTATTCCAAAAACTCATCCTAACAAGGGGAGGCCCCCAAAAATCACCCTGGAGATCCTTTATGATTATTTAGTTAAAAAAAAGAAGAGAAGAGAGAGATGCCAAAATCCAAATTGAGTTAGAAACTTTAGAAAAAAGGAGTGAAGAAAGAGATGTAAAATTTCTAATAGAGCTAGAGACATTGATTGATAAAAAAATTAAAGATACCATTCAAACTCAAATAGAGGATAGATTCTTAGGGTTCAAGAATGAATTGCATACAATAAAGGATAGAATTCAATAAATTGAAAAACATAAACAATCAACCCAAGAAGGAGGCATTGGAGAAAATCACGACTTGAGAGATAGGATTAAAGAGCTAGAAGAAAAACTAACCAACAATTTGACCCTCAGTAATAAGGAAAACAAATTGGATATAAAACCCATCAAAGAGGAAATGAATAAGTTAATCGAATTGGACCATGAGTGTAACAAAATATCCTTGAACCTCATAATTTTTGGTATAAAAGAACAACAAGAGGAGGATATGATAGGAATAGTAAACGAAGAATTAAAAAATCAATCACAAATTGATACAACTTACCTGATAGAAGCAAAGAGGCTAGGAAAAATAATTGATCACAAAGATAGGTTGATACTTGTCAAAGTAAGTTGTAATGACCATAAATATAGCATACTTAGTAAATGTATGAACTTAAAATGATCATGAATATTTAGAAATGAAGACCTAATTCCAGAAGACTAAGCTTAATTAAGGAAGGATTCAAAATGTAAAACAAACTAGGAAAGAAGGAAAATGGGCAATAATTAGAAATCGAAAAGCTATTGTTCAAGATAGAGACCAAAATGATAATAATAAATAGGAATTTGGGACACTTGGGATCATTTTTTGGAATTATCGTGGCTTTCCAGGGTGCAAAGGTCCTATGATAAGTTGGATCCCAAGTGATATTGATATTGTCGGTTTAGTTGAAACTTGGGACCATGAGGAGTCTAAGGTCTCTAACATGGAAGGATTTGTCTTGTGGTCGGCATGGAACAAAAAATCCCACTGTAGAGGGATAGGAGGCATAGATTTTTATATTAGAAAAAGAATTTCTCCTCACATTAAACTTCATAAGATTGACCCTCTTAATCAATACATTTGGATAGAAATTTCAGACACCAACGCTAAGAAGATGTATATAGCAATTTGTTATTTTGCGCCTATTAATTCTACTTTTTATAAGAAAAATAATCTAGATAAAAATTGTCCCTATAATAATTTAGAGCAAGATATTTATAATGTTGGATCATGTTGTCATTGATGCCAATGGTTTGATTGATTGATGTCAAGTGATTGATTGATGTCAAAGGATTGATTCACTGGTGATTTATGTAATATAATATGTATTGTCCTTGGTAAGAATGCATAGATGAAGATGGATCAATGAGTTGTCATTGATACATGATGAAGATGGATCGATGTGGTTCCATTGGTATATGATGCA
>JASDQU010103045.1:200947-216867 GCA_032191745.1 Picea mariana
ACCAACTTTCACGTCTCACTAGAGAAATCTGCTGCGACGATTGAGAACAATATACAGAGTAATCTGTCTCTGATTATACTCGCGAGCAGATTCTCTTGACTTTTGCTTGATCTCCTTTAGCTCGTAATATACTGTTCTTCTTCTTTAGAAATGATTTAGAAATATTCATGCTGCTTGCTTTTACATCGTGCAGTGTATTATTTATCTCACTTCTACTTCTATACCATTAATCAATTCCTCGAATGCACATCGTTGCCGCAAATTAATCTTGGGCTCGCATTTGTTGTCTGTCGATCTATCCAAATGGTTTCAAACAATATTTTTCAACGTTGACGTTTTGTTTTCTACTGTCATCCCAATACTTCGCCCCCGGTCGACAATGAAGTATTTAGTAAGTGAACCTCTCCCGCCATACTTTCACTTTAAGCGTCCAAAACCATAAGTAAGAAAAGAAGAAAATAAAGAAAAAAACCATAGGTTTGCTTAAAGCTAAATTCTTAGTTGACACACTATCCATCAAACCAAGGGGTTGTAAGCCTCATGTTAAAGAGATAAGAAAACTAAGTGTGAACTTAAACACAAATCTTTGGTTTGTATTTTAAATGTATTATGTTTTTATTTATTTTTGTATTTTTTGAGATGATTTTATCAGAAATTAAAAAAATTGTAAATTGAAATTATGTAGTGTAAAATTCTGATTTCATCAATAATTAAGTTGCCCACATTAAAAATTAAAATTTAAATTGAAAAAAGGTTTATAATAGCCCGATATTAAATGTATTGAAAAGAGAAAAAAAATACACATTATAATGTAAATCAAACACACTCATTCTACATTTAAAAAAAAGAGATTGGAAAATCAAACACACTCATTCTGCATAACAAAAAGATAGATAGATTGGAGAACATTGCTATTGATTTATACATTAAAGATCATACAACGATTACAGTTCAATCTCATGATACTATTTTGAAAGAGTTTCAACGGAATTTCACATTTAGAGTGTCTCTAATTGCATAGTCAAATGTATATAAATACCATCATAAAGAAACTTTAAATGCATATAAATAATATTAGAAAGCAATTATAATCAACTATATTTGTGACTTATAATCAATTATAATTGTAACATAATGGTTATGAATTATAAATATAATTATATTGATAGGCGTTCTTTATTAAGTCATATTTTTGGGGTGGAGTAGTAACTCAACTTTGAGCTACAATTACTTTGGAGTTTGCAAGTGGACAGTGCAAATGACGTCTATGGCGGTCGTTGAAATTCAAGAATAAAAAAAATGAAAAACTTCAAAAGGCAAAAAATTCAAAATAATTGTTTCCTTAACTGATAATTGTTCAATTGATAACCGATAACCATTCAACTGAGGTTACAGGATGAATGCAGGCAGGAACACACCTTCTGCCTTTCTTACACCGATACGACCATCCCCTTAGACAGTAGCAGCGGCATCATTCTGCACCTGCAAGGAGTATGCCCAGGAGGAGGTTTTATTGGCCTTTCTTCCAAGTTCACAACAACATCCATAGAACCTGCAGGGAGGGCTAGCCCTTCCCCCATGACCTCCATAATACAAGGATATGGCGTTATTATGGTCTCCTCAATATGGAAATTTGACAAACTTGTACCCCTCCCACTATTGGTCTCATCGTAAGCCGAAAGCTGGTAGATTCGAAGGAATTGAACGATTCGAAGGAATTGAACAAGCCTTGTCCCCAGCTTCTTCTTCGGTGCTTAATAAGTCTCCCTTTCTTCTCAGTAAGGAAACGTAGAAGGTTTTTGATGAAAGCGAGGGTTATACAAGAAAGTCGAAGTGAAGCGTGAACGTAGTTGGAATTAGTAATTACAACTCGGTGAGCTTTACGTCTTAGTCGATTTTTCAGTGAGTGACTAGATGAATTTATTGTGCCTTTAATGTTGAGTCATTTTTACTTAAGTCCAAGTCTTTAATTAGTGGAGTGTAGATGTAGAGAGGTAGAGAGAACAGAGTCATGAACGAGAAACAACAACAACTGAAGAGTCGAAGAAATATGAGATCTCAAGCTCTAGTTTTCTAAGTTGTAGAAGTTGTTTAGAAATTGTTGGAGGTGAACATCATCATAGTTACTGTATTGTGTATTACAACCCAGTGCCAAAGTTTATATATATATATATATATATCAAGTAGTTTGTGTGTTGACAAATTTCATGTGTATTTCTGAGTTTATGTGCTAAACATACTACTGTGTTATTCTGCATACATAAATCATTTGATTAAGTGTTATATCATAGCGCGCAGTAAATCCAGTAGGTTTCCTATTGCGCGATAAGTACTGAGTGTTTTGGAGACAAAGTTTTGTGGCGCGTAGTATTTAGCAACTGCACTGCGCACAATTTCCCTATAAGTTGTGGCTCTGAGATTTGGTATCAGAGCAGGTTGATCAAGAGAAGGTTCTATCAGAAGAAGTTCAAGAGAAACACCTATGTTGAAAAGTAAAATATGGCTTCCACTTCAAATCTGCATCCTCCCACTTTTACAGGAAAGAATTATGAGATGTGGTCCCTCACCGTGAAGGAACTGTTCCGAGGTCAAGATGTATGGGAGATAGTCAAGAATGGTTATGTGGAATTATCAAATCAGGAAACATATAATGCACTCACACAAGTTGAGAATGATCCTTTGAAAGATCAAAGGAAGAAGGATGGAAAGACGATGTTTTATATACATCAATCCATGCATGAGAGAATACTCCCAAGAGTTTCATCAACAAAGCAAGACGAGGAAGCATGGGATATATTACAAAACTATTATCAAGGTATGGAAAAAGTCAAGACTTCAAAACTACAAATGCTTAGAAGAGATTTTAAAACTCTATCAATGAAAGACTCAGATACACTAGATTATTTGTATACCCATGTTATTGGCCTAATAAATCAGATCAAGTCTCATGGTGAAACCATAGAAGAAAGAAAATTTGTTGAGAAAGTACTTAGGAGTCTTCCTCATAAATTTGATACCCTAGTGACTCTGGAAGAGAGAAAAGACTTGATTTAGTTTAGTCTAGATGAGCTTCAAGCTTCCCTCATTAATCGTGAACACAGATTGAATAGGTCAAGCATGCCATTAAATAATACATTTCCCACTCAATCATCTATAAGTCGTGCAAGAGGAAGGGGGAGAGATAACTATAGAGGCAGAGGAAGAAGTTTTGTGAGAGGTGGACGCGGTAGAAATCCTGGAAATACTGGTGGAAGAGGTCAAAACCCAAATACCAGCGAGTCAAATTGTCAGAGAACTGACAAATCAAATATTCAATGCCATTGCTGTAAAAAGTATGGACATTATGAATATGAGTGTAGGAAGAGACAATATAATCAGAACAAGCAAAGTCAAGATCAGACACACAACCCAAACAGTCCCTCCAGTCCTATGTTTATGGTGCATGCTAAAACAATGCATATAGCCTCACCAGTTGAATGTAATGTTGCTCAAGCAAGTCCATGTGACACATGGCATTTAGATTCAAGCTACATCACTCAGATGACACGAAACATAGAATTTTTTTCTAGTTTGGATAAGTGAGTCCAAACCAAGGTTAAACCTAGAATAGATATCCAAGTCACTGTCTTAGGAAAAAGAAATATAAAGATTTTAACCAAAAAAGGAGAACAAAAAGTTATTACTGATGTATATTATGTTTCTGGTTTGAAGTATAATATAATGAGAATAGGACAATTGTTATAGAAATGATATAGAATTTACATGAAAGATAATCACTCTGTGATTATGGACAGATATCCAACCAATCAACTTATTGCAGGAATTCAGATAACAAGAAACAAAATGTTTCCATTGACATTGAAACTAGCCATGAAGAAAATACAATCCTAGCTATTGGTAAAGAAAAAGATCTGCACTTAGACACTACATTTACAGCAGAAAGTGCACGCAATTCCAATGAATAAAATAGTGCACACATTATCAAAAAATGAGAAAATGGTGTAGAAATGAAGGAAACATTCTAATCTGAAGTACATGATGATTCTTGGTCACGAAATTTTGTATTTGGACATTTGAACTTTGGAGGTCTAAAGCTACTACATGCATAGGATATGGTAAAATGTTTGTCATTAATAAAAAAACTAGAGAGGATATGTTAAGGTTGCATATTTGAAAAACAACATAGAGAATCATTTGTAGTTGGAAAGTCATATAGAGAAAAAGCTCCACCAGAAATAGTGCATTCAAACTTTTTTGGACCAATGCAAACTCCATCTATAGGAGGAAGTACATATTTTTTGACATTTTTTTATGATTTCTCAAGAAAGACATAGGTGTATTTTGTAAAGCATAAATCTAACGCATTGGGTTGTTTTTTGCATCTTAAATCACTTGTGGAGAAAAAAAGTGGTTATTACATCAAGTGTCTAAGAACTTTACATCAAGTGGAATGTACAAGAAATTTATTGCACGGTATACACCATAGTAGACTGGTTTCATAGAAAGAAAGAACCGAACCATCATGGAAATGGAATAGTATGTTGGCAACCAAACACTTGTCAAATGAGTATTGGGTTGAGATAGTAGCATCTGCAATATACATCATGTTCACAAGTCAAACAAAGAGTGTGAAGAACAAAGTTCCTCAAGAAGCATGGACATGCATGAAGAATAATGTGGTGCACTTAAAAGTTTTTGGTTGTATCACATAAACACATATTCTAGATGAAGTGAGAAAGAACATGGAAAACAAAGGACAAAAATGTATATTTGTTGGGTATTCTGAAGAAACAAAATGTTACAAGATGTATGACCATGTTGCAACAAAAGTTATAATGAGCGACAATGTTTAGTTCGTGGAGAATGAAGCATGGGATGAAAGCATAGTCACAGTTATTGATAAAATGGAGCATGATGAGATAAAAGATGATGTGGTTCTAGTACTAACCACGAGAGTGCACAATCCCTTCTACGCTTAGAATTGTGATGCAAATCATAGCGCATAATACTCCAGTAAGAACAACGTGTGTGCAATCTACACTTAGAGAACAACAAACACCAAAAAGTAGTCTTAGTAGTTCTACATCTCTAGATACAACATTAGAAAGTTTGTTACCAAGGAAGACAAGACGTCTGCGCAACATCTAAAATGAGGACACAACAAATTCATTTTATGTTTTTGCTCTTTTTTCAGAAATAGATGATCCATTAACCTTTGAAGAAGTTGTCAAAGATGATGTATGGGAACAACCGATGAATGATCAAATCATATGCATAGAGAAAAATCAAACATGGAAGTTGGTAGATGTACTTGAAAACAAGGATGTGATAAGTTTCAAGATGATTTATAAGATCAAACAAGATGTAGAAGGAAATGTATAGAAGCACAAAGCAAGGTTAGTTGCAAGAGGTATTGCAGAACAAGCAAGAATTGATTTCAATGAAACATTTGCACCAGTTGCGTGCATGGACACATTCATAACTTTGTTATCCATTGTCGCATAGTACAAGTGGCCAACTTACTAGATGGATGCAAATTCAACATTTTTTAATGAACACTTAGAACAAGAAGTGTGTATGTAACAATCATAAGGCTATGAGGTTCCAGGACAAGAAGACAGTGTATAGACTAAAGAAAGCACTATATGGATTAAAGGAACCTCCTAGAGCTTGGCACAGTCTCATAGATTCCTATATCAGACGTAATTGATTTCAGAGAAGTGATGTGAGCCAACACTATACATCAAACAACACCAACAAGGTAATATCTTAATTGTTTGCTTATATTTGGATGATTTGATTTTTGCAGGTGATTTTAGAAGAGAAGAATTTAAGTCAAATTCATGAAGGATGAATTTGAAATGATTGATTTGGGGATTATGGGATATTTTCTATGTATTGAAGTTCACAAGTCCAAAATTGGTATATTTATCTCACAATATAAGTATGTGCATGAAATTTTGAAAATATTCAATATGATAAATTCAAAGTCATCCCCAACACCTGTCATAATAGGATTGAAGTTAAGAAAGGAAGCTAAATGGTCCAAGGTGGATCCCACATTGTTTAAAGACTGGTAGGTAGTCTTATGTATCTAACAAAAACAAACAAATATATTATGTATGGAGTGAGCCTAATTTCAAGGTTCATGGAAACACCAAAAGAATCACATTGGAAGACAAGAAAGATAATTCTGAGATATGTGAATGGAAAAAAATATTTTGGCATTAGATATATTCTATTAGAATCAAGTGAGACTTTCAATTACATATAGATCAGGAAATTATGATGTTGTCTTGTAGTCACTGCAAATGTCTTGATAGTTTAACAAATACTTTAAACCATTCAAAAACATTTCTATTGTCTTTTGTCTAGTAGCTATCTGCTAATACATAATATCATGTACTTGACTTGTCAAAATGAAAAAAATTTCATATCATGTCGAGTACATTGATATCTAACTTAAAATAGTAAATAGCTATTTGTATTTACTACATCATAAAGGGAACTCCAGTGATTTCTTGGAAAGTGTATCTACAACATTGTTGAATTTCCTATGTACATGCATGAATTTGATTTCATCAAACTTCTCTTTTAGGCTCCTGATTTGTTCTTTCCATATGTTTAAATATAACAGGTTAAGATTTGATTTATCATTAATCTAGTCAATAGCCAGCTTGGAATCTCCAGCTACCATAATCTTTCTTATGGATAATCTAGAAGCAAAGTGTAGCAGGTGCCATAGCCCCAAAATTTATGCTTTCATGTTGTTTCCTTTATCACCTACAAAGTGTTCCCTATAAAAGTGATTGGAATTTATTTCAAGAAAGATACGAACGCCAGAAATATAATCAAAAACTCCACCATCATAGAATCCTATAGGATTTTCATCAAAGAAGATTGGATAAACTATGTAATCATTTTTTTCATCTTCGCTAGTCCCATCGTGATCCTTAATTGAGAGTAGGATTTTTTTTACTATTATGGAATCATGTCTGTGTTAGTTCTCAAATAAGATTTTGTTTATGTACCTCGAGATACCCCAAATTACCAGAAAGGGAATATGTATCATCTTTTGGTATTGAGCAAACCATTGGAGAAAATTATTTTCTAAAGAGGAATAATTCCAAGCTTCTCGTATTTTGAGAGAGCTTAAGATTTATTTCCAAAAGGATTGTGTGCAAGGATGATTTTAGGAGATAAATTTCCTGCGTCGAATAATTTTCCATGGGTTTTCCAAAAACAAGATTCATTAATTTAAAAATGTTTTTCCCAAATTCTATAGGATAAAATTATTTTACCTTAAAAATCGCCAAAATTTTATAAAAACTATATAAAATCCTTAGAAATTTGAATATGCTTACAAAGATATCACCAATCATTTATAGTTGGAATATGAAGAATTGGTAAGATTCGCCAAGGTTTCTACATTTTAAAATAAATTTCCATCCTTAAAAATCATCCTTGATTGTCTGGTTTCACAATGCATAAATAGATGTGAAGTTGTCTCTTCACCGCTGAGACAAAGACTGCAAACTGACGGTCCAATGCCTCCCCTTTTCCTATAATTTGCACCAGTAAGGATACAATCCTTCAAGCATAACCCCATGAAGCAAGTAATTTCACCTGGGATATTAACTTTCCAAAATGACTTAAACCACCATCTAGTTCCATCCTTGTGGTTAGTGGAAGAAATGCACTGATATGCTAAATTACTAGTTACAGATCCCATAGCCTTATTCCATGACCAAAAAATATTATAATTGTAGTTGTTAAGAGAGATTCCACTACTTTTCAATATTAATAGGATGTTAATCCATTCTATTTCCAGGTCCCCTCACAATCCAAGTTTATTGGCCCTATCCATATTTGATTAGTACCGGTCTCAACTAGTATGGATGCTGAGAGTCTGTACGATGCATTATCTCCTATGAAAGGGTCCATCCCAATAATGACTTTTTTACCACACCCTATCATCCAAGTCAACCATCGCTTAATAATATGCATAGAATCCATAAAAAAATTCCATATAATAGAGGCAACCGGGAATTTACAATCATCTTTGCATAGCCAAAAAGTCAGATCAATTCCTTTTAAGTATTTTTTTTTAATGATCTTACTCCACAGACCATTGCCAAATTGACCTCTCTAGCAAGATTTGGTAGCCAAGGATTGGGAAAACCAAAATATATTCCTTATACCCCATCCACCATTTTCCTTTGGTCTGGCGATGTTTTTCCATTTGGTTAAGTGAAAGACTGTATTTTTATTAGCTCCTCTCCATAAGAAATTAACAATGAGATGTTGAATATTATGTAGAATAGTTGAAGGAATATTAGCTAAACTGAGACAATACACATGGAGGCTTTGAAGCACCGATTTTGCTAATTCCAGTCTTCCTCCTAGAGAGATCCATCGAAAGGACCAATTTCCAATTCTCTTCTCAAACTTCATGTACCATCCAATTCCAATCCGCCACCCAATAGCTGTTTTGTTTTAAGTAAAAGCCTAGATTTTTCATGCCTTCCTCAATGTTATATGTTGACTGTATCCTTTGTTCTAGGATGATATCTATGTTCTTTGCAATAGAGCGTGATTTCTCATAGTTAAAATCCATACCAAAGGAAATACAAAAACTAGCTAAGATAGTTTTGAATTCCATCCAATCTTCATTTTTACCAATACCTAAAATTAGAACATCGTCAACAAAGAGTAGATGTGAAATTAAGGTCTCTTTAGAAACTTTGAGTCCATGTAAAGACCCTTCTACCACAACCTTCTTCAATAATGTACTTAAACACTCAACAACCACTAGGAATAACAAGGGGGAGAGAGGGAATCCCTGTCATATCACTCGATAACTCTTAAATAAGTCTGTCGGGGAACCATTAATTAAAACTTCCATGTTAACAGAAGTAATACAAGCCATAATCCATTGAGTAACCTCCCATTTTAATCCAATCTGGATTAATAACATTCTTATAAATTTCCATCTCACCTTATCATATGATTTATTCAATTCCAACTTTAGAATAATTGTTTTTAACTTCTTAGACTTAGCAATATGCAAACACTGTTGTGCTATCCCCACAACATTAAATATTAAGAGATCCTTAAGGAAACCAAACTGTTCATAGGATATACATGATGCCAATACCATGTGCCAATGATTTTAGAAAGGACTTTATAAACAAAGTTATAGAGGGAAATTGGTCTGAAATCATGAAAGGAGTCTGGTTTTCTTACCTTGGGTATAAGAGAAAAGAAGGTAGCATTGAGTGCACCCAGTATAAATCCCATACATCTGGATTCTTCAACATCCTTGTGTAGATCCTTCCCCAATATCTCAAAAAAATCCTAAAAGAGTTCTCAAGTCCAGCCATCCGGGCCTGAGATTTTATATTTTGGCATAGTGATAACAGTTTCCTTTAGTTCTTCTAAAGTGATAGATTTACCTACCTCATCACTTTCTGAATCATTAAAAAACTTAGGCACATTCTTAAGAACCTTGATTTGGTTACAGGTGTCCTTTGCCTCTATCAGACTGTATTTCTCTTTAAAATGTTTATATGAAACCTTTTTAATCTCATTATCTGCTATTTTGAGAACTCCAGCATCATAAACTATATCCCATATAGTATTTTGTGATCTTCTTTATGAGGTAAAATTGTTAAAAAAATTAGTGTTCTTATTACCTTTATCAAGCCAGATTGCCCAACTTCTAAGCCTCCATGTGGATTCTTCTATAGAAAGTAACATATCCTTCCTTTGTTTCAGTGCCCTTAGGATATCCATGTCTTCCTGTACAAACACCTGTGATGGGGACTTCTCAAATATCTCCACCATTTTTTCCTCGATAAGGTGTAGTTCTCAGTGTAATTGATTTTTTTTATCCCTATTCCAAAGTACCATAGCGTTCTTTAAATTATTCAATTTTGTACACAATAGTTTAATAGAAGAAGAGTTTGACCAATTATTGATAGATTGCCAGGCATTCTTAATAAGGGATACAAACCTCGGATCAGAGATCCATGAGTTATTGAATTTAAAAGGAGGAGCAACTTTATTGGTGGAATTTTCCAGTTGTAAGAAAACCGTATTATGATCCAAGATGGTAGAATTAATGATCCAAGATCTGATTTTTCTGGGGCTTCCGAGAAGGGATTCTTCAAGAAGAAAACGATCCATTATTTTTTAAATACCAGTTGTACCTTTTCTCCCATTCCTCCAAGTAAGAGCCATTTTAGTGGGTTGGATATCCACTAAACCAGAAGATTGTACGAGACTTGAAAAATAGTCTGCAAGAGGCTCACTTATGGTCAAATATCACCACACCTCCCTGGCAGAAAGGGTGAAAATGAGTTCACCTCCCACTATAATTCCCTCTTCTCTTTATAGTCCAAAATCAATAATGGGTTACGAGAATAGTTCCCTTTCTTTATAAGGAGCATAATAATTGAGCAATTTAATCTTTTCCTCAAACTGTTTGAATTTGCCTTCCAAATAAATACCTACGGAGGTGCCAAAAGCACAAAACTCAACATAAGCTAGGTTCCATCTAGTCAATAAGCCACTCAAGCATCCACTAGGATCCAGTGTAACTACATTCCACGATGGAAGACAGTGAAGAAAAAGTAGTTTAGATTTTTCACCAACTACAAAAGTTGCTTGCAGAAGAACAATGTCTAGATTAATTTGTTTCAATAGCACTTTTAGGGAGGAAACTTTTAAGGGTCCTCCAATCCCTTTGAGATTGAAAGATAAAATAACCATAAGGGAACAAAGGAGGTTAGATGACTTGCTCTAAGGGCCGGGAGGGAGAACCTATCAGGAATAGGGTCCAGGGAGTCAAGAAGAATAGGATTTTGTGTATAGTCATGATGTAGAATAACAAGGGAAAATGCACCGAATTGTGCCAAACCACCTTCAGTGGCTTCAGGGGGGTTCTTAGGGTTGCGCGGTTTGGCCTTTTTCTGGATGGTCACATTGGAGCACTCTGTAGAAGTGCGAAGTAAATTAGTAAGGTTAGATATGGAAAGAGGTGTGGGAGATAATGATTTTGCAACCTTGGAAATAAGGTTGTGAGAGTCATTTTCCAGTCCAATATTGGGACATCTCATGTCTTCGAGAGTAAAAACAGGAACCAGATCTAAGTAAACACCTCCAATGGGGGTCTCCAAGACATCTGTTACTTTAGTTGGAGGAAGGTAAATAGTGCATCCGCCTATCAACATACCTCTCCCTATTGTAGATAAGTTCTCAGGCCCCAAATTTATGGTAGGAGGTTCTTCAGACGAAACATAAACTAACGTTTTTAATACAAGTGAATATTATAATATAATATTATTAATATAAATAAATATGATGATGAAAATGAGATTATATTTATTATTAATATAAGTGAATATGATGATAAATAATATAAGTAATAGAACATTTACTACAATATTTATATTAATCTTATTATATGTTTATTAAGTAATGATAAAGTTTTTTAAAAATTTTCTTCATATAAGATAAAACATATATTATATTTACCTAAATTAATAGAAACATTTATATAAATGAATATAAATAATATTAATTTGTAAAGTTATGTGAATTTGTTTTATATAAATTAAAATATATATTATATTTTTATAAATTAATATAATATTAATATTAATTAATATAATATAGGTTATAATAATAATAATAATAATAATCTATTTTTAAGGTCATGGTCATGCCACATCAAATTGGTGTATAAGACTCTCTTGTTTGTGGGACAAGGGACCCTTTATTTTATATAATTATTTTTATGTTATTTGAAAATATATTTATGCTTCTTAATGATAATTAGAAACAACCACATTAATAATATTAATATGTGAATATGCTTATAGAAAAAAACATTATAAATATTTAAAAAATAAATCTATCTACATAAAGACATTAATATTATTAATATAGTTGTTGCTAGTAATATTTAGAGAAAAGTAAACTTATCATTATAAATCATTTTAAATAGTTTACAAAATATATATTTTGAATTCTGTTAGTATGCAACTAGTTGATGCTCAAATGAGATATAGGTGAAACAAATTTCTCTCTTCTATCCTTTCTTTCTATCTCGCTAACGACAGAGAGAAGTGACCTACAATATCCGTCTTATATGTTCCCAATCCGAATTGTGATGAAGTCCTGGCTCTTGGATGGTGGTGTGGTATAGTTTCAACAACGAATCACTTCATAATCGTTCAAGCATGCATTAATAAGAAGTTAAAATCCACATCTATCTCCACATCCCCCAAATCACTGCATACTGGAAGTAGAAACGATGGGCGGGTAGGGAGCCTCGAGGACCTTGTCTAGCTACGGGATCCAACTAGCGGGCGAGCCTATTATTATGCCGAAAGGCATATACCTATTGGAGATGGGCACATTTAATGTGTTTTTAATCTTTAATGCCTTTTTTATGGACATGATCATATGTAGATGGAATATTCTTAGTCGTCACACTAAATGGAGGGTTCTGATTTGAAATAATAACTTCCTTGTTTTCATAAAGACGTACGTTTTTTTGTTACTTTTTCACATTTACTTAATCTGATTAAAAAATTACTATCTTGTCCAATTGATTGACACGTTAATGTAATTAGCAATGGATTATGTGTTTAAGGTAATATCTTGCCACATTCAAATACCTCATCTAATTATTTTGTTTTATAGATGAATGGAAAATATGGTTGTAGGGCAGGTGTCAAAGCTCACTAGATCCACTTCCACTTCCTCAGCTATTTATTTTACGCATATTTCTTTTTCGGATGGATGGTAGTTGGCATCTGGCTGGCGGGGCATTTCATATTATGGTTGGCTTGGCGACTCATATTATGGCTAGATCGATGGTAGTTGGCATCTGGCTAGATGGCATTTTATATTATGGCCGCCTTTCTGTTATTCCACCTTTATGTGACCATATATTTCCATGGTTGTTTCTTGCATGGATTGGAGGTATGTGAGCAGAGATTGCTATTGTTGCTACTCGCATGATTTGCTCTCTGCTATTTATAATTTTCATTTAGAAACGTAGTGAGCGGACTAAGAATTGTAAGATATTCATCAATTTAACTACCACCTGATTAAATACCTCATATACTCTCTCAGTCTCATAATCCCAGATTTAATTGTCTGTGACATGGGGATTGTGAACCTCCTGATTTTAATCTTTGTATGCTACCTTGATCAGGGATTTGATTAGGCACGCAATATTGAACTGTGATTATGGTTTTAACCCTTATATCGTTATTCTATGATGGTTTATCCATGTCCCTTATTTTCTCTTCTGATTTTTGCAAGTTGACATGATTGTGAAAGAGTGTCGGAGGCTATGCCAGTAGTTTCTTTGATCAGAAGAACTGACAAAGCCATGACGCTTGGAAAGATTAATTTTCCACAAGGGATGGAGTTAATGATACCGATCTTGGCCATTCACCATGATCAGGCCTTGTGGGGTGATGATGTGAACGAATTCAATCCTCGAAGGTTTGCAAGTGGAGTTGTGCAGGCTACAAAACATCCACTGGCATTCATTCCATTCAGCGTTGGTCCGAGAACGTGCATAGGGAAAAATTTTACAATGTTTGAAGCCATGGTGGCTTTAGCCATGATTTTGCAACAATTCTCTTTTCTGTATGGTTTGTATTTTTCATGACTTGTTAATTGTTTAACAGTTCGATTTCTTATTTAGGTTTTTTCTTTATAGCTACTAACAATTTAGGTTTACACAATTTCAATTGGTAGAGAGTTAGATTTCAACAGTTTTAGGATGTATGTTTTTAAGTTGTACTAAATTCATTCTGTAAGCCTTTCGACGTTCACCAGCCGCGAGTTAGCGGTTGTGCTAGTTTAATAGACAAATTTGACAACCACCATTTTGTCACGAGCGACTTTCACTACTAAACAATAGCTCATTTCACAAAGGTAACGTTAATTTTATTGGTAGAATTTTCTTCTAAATTTTATAAAGAAGTTGAAATCAAATTCTACTCATTTTTCAAAGATGATTTTTTTTTTTCAAGATTACAAATACTGAATGAAAAGACTATATATTGTCTCATTTAAAGTGGAACTCTACTCTTATCCAATGTGAAAAAACTGTATATTCTCTCATTCAAAGTGGAAGTCTACTCTTATCAAATGGCCAAATTTATAGAAAATAATATAATTATAAGTCAAGTTCTTAGAATCGAAAGACATGTAAAAAAAGATAATGTTTTAACGCCACAAAACCTTAAACCATCGAGAAAGACCCCAATAAAGCATAGCCATTAACCATTGAAGAATGTTGCAATCAAACATAGTCTTTAACCACTAAGGAATGTCACAATTAAACATAACCCTCGATAAGTGTCGTATTTGGACAAAATCCTTTATGAATGTAACAATATGACATCACATTTATTTTACGTCAGAATGTGACAAAACCCTTAATGAACATTGCAATGTGACATGCAATTTAATTAATGCCGCAATGTGACATAGTTTTTAACACAACAAGATGAATATTACAATCTCGAATAACCATAAAGGGATGTCACAATCCAACATAACCCTCGATGAATGTTGCAATGTCACAAAATCCTTTATGAATGTCAGAATATGACATCACATTTGATCAACACCACAATGCAACATAACTATTCATGAATGTAGGAAGTGGACACAAGTCAACCAAGTTGAATGCCTAAATGTCACATAACCATTCAGTAAGATGACACACAAACATATCCATATTATAAAGTAATCTAAAATGAATGTTACAGTTTGACATAACCATTGAACGTCGTCACAACACAACAAAACCCTTTTATCAACATTGCAATACAACAAAACCTTTAATAAATTTCATAATGTGAAATCTCATTTCATGAACATCACAATGTGGTATGGCATTTGATGTATGTCACAATATGACATAGCCATTAACCTAACAATATAATATTATATTATTAATACTATTATTAATAATAATAAAATATTCTAAAGTTATAATATATTACTCTTTTTTATATTATAATTTATTTTTTCATATTAAAATTTTAAAATTTATACCATATTAACTTCTATTAAAATTTGTATTAACTTATATAAATATAATATATGTTTTAACTTTTTTTTTTTTTTATTTGTGTCTGGAGGAATCAGTAACTAGTTGGGCACGTGCTTGCATTACACGTGGCCGTGTTATCCAACCGCTACCACTATAACCTCCAGGTGTGCCCACGATGCCCCTTACGTGGCACACAAGGTAAGTCAGGGGGAGTTGAACTCGAAACCTCATGGAACTTCATTTTCACGGCACTTGCCAATTGAGCTGCCCCCCCGGGGGCGTTTTAACTTATAAGAACATTAAAGATGTATTAATATTATATTATATTAACGTATATTATTTTACATAAATATAATATATGTTTTAACATATAACAACATTAAATATATATTAATATTATATTATATTAACTTATATTAACATAATGTTACATTATATTAAGATTTATATTATATTAACTTATAATAATTTATATAAATATAATATATGTTTTAATTTATAAAAATATTAAATATATATTAATATTTAATGTTTTTATATAAAATTTACTTATTTGTGTTTTTGAAATTATTTCTCTACTGTTTTGAATGGGAATAATATTTCTCCGCGGTTTTGAACAAGAATACTACTTCTCTCCAGTTTAGAAATTATTTCTCTGTGGTTTTGAATGAAAATATTATTTATCTCCGGTTTTCAATGGAAATATTATTTCTTCGTGGATTTGAACGAGAATATTACTTCTCTGTGGTTTTGAAATTATATCTCTGTGGTTTTGAACGAGAATAATACTTCTTTCTTTTTTTCTTTTTTCTTTTTTTTTTTTTTTTTT
>JASDQU010103045.1:231637-245861 GCA_032191745.1 Picea mariana
TTCATCCCCAAATTCATTAACTGTCAACCATATCTACTTTATTATCCCTAAGCATAATTAGCGCTCACGAAAAAGCAAAATAATAAGTATGATTAATAGTTTTTCATTTACGTTTTTCCATAACCGAAGTGTCGGGTTAAGTCTCAAGTGCTTGTAATGCTATCAATCCACCAACTTGTGGTCTATCACAAAGGTCGAGACAAGGGTCTCCCTTAGGGTAACCAACCAGGGTCCTTGACACAAATGTATACATAACATTTTCAACTAAAGATTTAATCCACCACCAATATTGTAATATAGTTTTAATTTATGACACTAAAACTATGAAGTAGGAAGTGTGAGCACTTGGTATTTTTCTTTAACTTAAGATTCTTCAAGGTTAGGAGCGGTCTTAATCATGAGATTTACAGAATTAAGTATTATTCCTAATATATATATATATATATTTTATGGGTGTGTGACAATGACAGTGTGGTATAGTTTCTATAGTTGGGGTTAACTAAACATGGACTCAATTCATAATCGTTTAAGAATTAATTAATAAGAAGTTTAAATTGACATTTATCTCAACATCCCCCAATCCACTGCAAATTAAAAAAAAATGGAGAAATGACACAGTCGACATTGAGGCCACAAGGGTTGATAGAAGTGAGACTCCGCTCACACAATCTATATCAATTTTATAAACCGTGTACATATTTATAGGTTAGGATATCCCTTAACATCCTCCTAAATTTATGGATCTGAAAACCACTCAAACACAAATCTTGCGTACAATAGAAATTTGTTCTAACAATTTTCTAACTATGGCATTTCACCATTATTCTCCAACACTCACCCTTAATGGAGAAATGGATTTAATACAATAAAAATACATAACATTCCTACAGGTCTTAGTCTCAGCTAGGCTTACAAACATTACAAAGGACAATTCAAACAAAACCTTAAAATTTGTTTCAACTCCATGTATGAGTGAGTTTTTCTCTTCCACATTTTCTAGATTTTGAACCCTCTATGCATTTTCAATTTAAGTGTTTCTCTTTTGTTGAAAATTCCATGTTTCAACATCTTATGCTTAATCTTTTTGTTGGTGTTTGTCATCAATCTGAAAATTATTTCAAATTATCCATGCTTGTCCTCTTCAACTTTTTCTTTGAAAACTTGTTTGTATGTGAACTGTTGCCACATACCATTCTCTGTTTTTTTCTCTTCACTGTTGATATTTTGATCATCAATTTGTTGCGACATGAGTTCATAATAGAATTTGATTTCTTCAAGGCTCCACTTCATAAAAATTTCTTCAATTTCATCATCCTCTTCTCCAATATCCAGTGAGTTTTCATCATAAATTGACTCAATTTTTGTATTTGTAATGTAGTCTTTTTCTTCTTCAATGACCATGTACTCTTCAATAAGTTGTGGCTTTTGAATCCATTCCTCAAGGAACTTCAAAACTTCTTCAAAATCTGTTGGCACTGCATCTGGTTGTTCTTCTTCATTGTTGTCTTCTTTTATCGGTGCTCTGAGTTGCATTTCCAGTATTGACCTTGTCTACAACACCATCTAACACATGATTTTCCTCTACAACATTCACTATTGCTGCAAATTCCTCATCATTCATTATTTCAAGCATGTGTCCTCTTACATTTAGCAAATTATCAATATATTGTATTTCCTGTTTGATCTTCAACCAATCTCCATTTGACATGTTCTCCTCTTCATACACAACCTCAATGAAAGTTTCTTCATTACAATCATCATTATCTACATGTGACTGACCACAGTGAGGTTCAAAATCTTCTACAATTTCACTATAACATCAAAAGTTTCCTCGTAAGAAGATGCAATCTTTTCAATATATTTCATTTCTAGAATATCCCATAACATTTTCTCATTGTCTATATGACCAAATTCATATAAAATAAGAGACAAAATACTTGTATCTAGTGCTCAACTGATAAAATATAAGCATATTTTATTTTTTCTCTTATCATGAGGGAATTGACCAAACCACTTTGAAAAAATTGTCATAAATCTACTGAAAAGTAATTCTTCCATTTTGAATGTACAAATCTTAAAATTTTTACTTGAGAAGGATAGCAGAACTGACGTTATTCTTTTCAATATTTCACCAATTTATTTATCATCTTCATTAATCTGGTCCACTTTTGAATTGTTATCCTCAAGCATGGGTTCTTCAACTGAAATCACATATGATTCTTCCTATACATGTGTTTCAGCTCTCTCCGAAGTTTTTTAATTCTCCTTCGATGACCCCTGACAGCTTCACTCTCTACTTGAGAAGGATGATAGAACTGACGTTATTCTTTTCAATATTTCACCGATTTCTTTATCATCTTCATTGATCTGGTCCACTTTTAAATTGTTATCCTCAAACATGGGTTCTTCAACTGAAATCACATATGATTCTTCCTATACATGTGTTTGTGTTTCATCTCTCTCCGGAGTTGTTTAATTCTCCTTTGATGACCCATGACAGCTTCACTCTCTACTGGATGCAATCATGCTCATAGGTTTCATGTGCACGGTAAATCTTTCCACAGAATGTTCTTTACAATCAAGAACTATCACCATGTGATTGATACCTTCGACAATGATAACAACAATGGAATTGACATCGAATTGATTTATTAAGAGACTGCTTAAACAGTTTGTGACAGGAGTGAATTATAGGACGTCAATGACGATTTTCTATCTTAGATTTAGTCAAGCAACAACAAGAAACATAGCTCTTGCACATAAATTGTGTGAGTGGAATATTTCTATTATGAGTGCACAGAATGTGGTCAGATTTCATTCACTCAAATGGCTTAAAATTGGCAATGCACATCCAGGAATTCTTTCACAGCCAGGAATTTGCATGAAAGGAGCCAGACAACATTATTTTATCTTTCACATTTACCTCAAAGGCCATTCGACGATTGGGATGCGGCGATTTTTAACACAGCAGATCTCCCTCAATTTTGGTTGAGACGGTGCTCACAAAAAACTCTGCTGTCAATTACTTTAACACGTCCGCGGGGTACCAGTACGTCCACGGTTCCAGTAGTGAACAGGGATCGATGCAGCGACAGCTCTGATCCCGCAGTGTATGCGCCCTCACACCAATGCAACCACACAGAAAGATCCTGCACTCCATGCTACCACAGAGAAAGATCGAATTCCTTTTCCCATGTCTTGAGATCGTTAGAGGCGACCACTCCAAGGATCTATGCAGCGACTGCAGTGACAACAGTTAAACGCTCCTTCACACACAAATAAAAAAGAACTCGCACAACACATAGCGCGCAACTCCACTCAGCACGCACACAACATATAATTGGAACAACACTGCAAAGGACACCGAACAGCTCCCTACAGATCGCAGAGAAGAGGGACAACAAACAACACCAGCACTAGCATAGATAGTAGTGATAGGTGCACATGACACAACACAGGCCAGGCAATGATTCGTGCAACAACAACACGCAGCAACTATGGCTAACGATACAAAATTAAAATCAGAGTAATGCACAACAAACACAAACAGTGAAAAAGACAACAACGATGGTCAAAAGCTTCACTCAGCACTCCACGCTACAGTCGATGCGCCCTCACAGCGGTGGTATGGCTCTGATACCAAATTAAAAAATGGATACCACCTATGATACCAAATTACAAAATGGAATAATGTGCAGCAATCAGTCAGGCCACAAGGGCACACCACAAGTGAGACTACTCACAGACATCATATCGCCACAAGGGCACATTACAAGTGAGAGTACCCACATATATCATATATCAATTTGATAAACTAGCACAGCCACAAATTTGTTACTGGTGAATGCTAAAAAGTTTCGGTTCATCCAGAAAATGAAACACGTGGCAATCAGGTAACCACCATAATAAATTTTAAATATGATTAAGTTAAAGTAAAAAAATAAACATGTAAACTGATGTCTTTATAATAGTGAGGAAGTCAATGGTTGAAATCACAACCATTGATTTATTAGGACTACTAAGAATATTCCATCAATATTTAATCTTGTTCATACAAAACTGATTAACCACTAAAAACCTATTAAATGTGCTCATGATCAATAAGTATACATTTTTCGACATAATTACATACATATTTATAGATTAAAATAACACTAACAGTATCCTAAATTTGTGGATCTAAAAACCACTCAAACACAAATCTCTTGATTACAATAAAAATATATTCTAACAGTTTTCTAGCTATGACATTTCGCAACTATTTTCAACACTGCATATTGGAACTAGAAACGATGGTCACGTAGGGAGTCCCATGGACCTTGTTTAGTTACGGGATCGAGCGGGCGGGAATATTATTTAATAGACAAAGTTGACAGCTACCATTTTGTCGCGAGCGACTTTCACTACTAAACAATAGCACGGTCACGCTAATTTTATTGGTAGAATTTTTTCAAAAAATTATGAAGTAGTTGAAATCAAATTTTATTGATTTTTTTAAGATTAAAATTATTTTTTTATTACATATAGTCAATGAAAAAACTGTGCATTGTCTCCTTCAAAGTGTAAGTCTACTCTTATCAAATGTGAAAAAAACTGTATATTGTCTCATTCAAAGTGGAAGTCTACTCTTATCAAATGGCCAAATTTAAAAAAAATAATATAATTATAWGTCAAGTTCTTAAAAAAATTATATCATAATTATTTATATAACAAAAATTATCGTAGACTTTTTTCTACTCTGATAAAAATATAAATTTTATTTTTTCGCAAAATATAAARAGGATTATGGCCGTCCTTTTATATAATCTCATCTTGTCGTGACAAAGATCACAGTGGAATAAAGTTTGTCTTGATCTACTTCGTAGTGAAAATGATCACAGTTGAATAAGGCTTGTCTTGATCTACTGTGTATATTACAGAGTAGAAAATTCATATACTGAACATGTACTTGATCAATGTCAGGCTATTCCTTTAAAGAAGCTTGACGCTTATAGAATATTATAATACCGAAGGATCATAGTTGTATTTGCAGGACATCAACTAACACAGCGTTATTGCATCCCTGCGACATGTTTTTCACTAAAGTTATACCGAATCTCTCTTAAAATAGCGAGTCACTATTTTGGTTGTGTAAAAGACCTAGGCAAATATTAAAATGAGGAAAAACAAGAGAATTGAATGCCATTCTGATTCAGATAGAAATGTGAGAATCACATAAATTTTGGAACCCTATACTCTGCAGGAAGCCACTTGGCAGCTCAGGGATAACAGAGGAAGCATAGGTGGCTGCTTTGATCTAAGGTTGGGAGGAAAAACCCACCTTACATGCATTTTTCCGGAAGGAAATTGGAACCCTATACTCTGCAGGAAGCCACTTGGCAGCTAAGGGATAATAGAGTAAGCATAGGTGGCTGCTTTGATCTAAGGTTGGGAGGGAAAACCCACCTTACATGCTTTTTCCCCGAAGGAAATTCAGTTACAGGTTTTTCTTACAGTTTACTTTTTCCATTATGTTCTCAATTTAAATATTATTTCTTCAAGATTTTATGGATAATATATTTGGATTTGTTTACCGTCAAGATATAAATTATAGATATTCACTTTGTATTTTAATTATCATTCCATTAAAGTTTATTGATATATAACATTGTTATCATGTGTCATTTTACTATACAAGTGCCATGATAAATATGAGAGAGAATGATTTTATCTATATACAATGTGAAGTGTTTAAACAGACTCGAAGAAGAGAGGAAAACATGTATATATGAACAAAGAGAAAAACATATATATGAGGAACATACTAGATGCAAAATCAATAGATCTTTTGCGATAAAGAAACATAGAGGAAAATTATATTATATGCAATGAACAGACTAATATCAAGGACGATACATCTATTATCATAAATAACTTTTAAATATATACATATAGGAAATTGAGTACATGCAACAAACATACAAAATGTACAGACATGGCCATAAGGAATCTCTAGAGTAAACATGTATAGAGGAAAATGCATACATATAACCTAAGAACTCAAGACCAACAATGTAGTTGCTATGGTCATAATATAACAAAATACTAAATTTATTTATTTCTTTATGGGTCAAACCAACTCTACTCTATAAATGACATGATCAAAATCCCTTTTAATATATATACATATTACTTCTGTCCTAAATTTAAACTCCATTGAAAAAATATTCAAAACTCTCTTACATGTGAAAACTACCCAGTTATAGAGAAAACTAGCAATAAACCGAAATGGGTTTAATTAATTTAACCATCTAACTAACTTCGAATCTAAATGAGGGTATCAAATCTTCTTTTACATCAAGGGTCCATGAGGGAAACCAAAGTAACTTTTTAAAATTTGAGTATCTTGGTCGAGGAGCATAGCCATTACATGTCAGCAAATGATGCAATAGTTGAAGTTAGTATAATACCCGATAGAAGCATGTCATCACAACAGGAATAAGGTTTTCAAAATAAATAAATACTTATAGAACTTCAGAATAAGATTTAGTGTAGAAACGCTGTCATTTCTAGTCGAATAATACTTGCATTAACCCACAAACAAGTTATAAAAGAAAACATAAAACTTACATAGGTAAATGACGAAAGGATAAGGTATTAAATTCTTACCAGAAATAGCTCGACTCTGAGTTAGATTTCCTATAGAACGCTTCTAACTGATAAAATGAGAAGGAAAGAATACAGAGAAAGAGCAGAGCAAAAAATAGTATTCAGTATATTTAGTATATGAGGAAAATAGTACATTGAGAAAAGGGAAAAGAGATGAGCTAAATAGGCTCAAGAAAATCAAGAAATGAAAGTACAGTTGGCAGTGTACAGTCAAACTATTGAGGTTACATTATGTTTAACACTCCCTCTTAAACTCAACAGTTACAATCATCAGCACTGATAATGCCCAAGTGCTATCTCTGAAAATCAAAAACGGATTTTCCCAGTGGCTTTCTGAAGATATCTGTGAGTTGATCTTGGGAGCCACAGAATTGAAGTGCTATGTCACCATTATTGACTAGCTCGAGGATGAAGTGAAAGAGAGTGTCAATATGCTTGTTTTTCTTGTGAAACACATGATTTTTGGATAGAGCAATTGCTGAGGTGTTGTCACATAAGATAGGGGTTGGCTCATTTTTTGTATGTGACATATCATTCAATATTATTCTCAGCCACATAGCCTGACAGGAAGCTGAGGTAGCAGTGACATACTCTGCCTCTACAAAAGATATTGATACAATGGATTACTTCTTTGATGCCCATGAAATCAGGTTCGTGAGCAGGTGAAAAACATATCTTCAGGTGTTTTTCCTATCATCTAGGCTTCCTGCAAAATCACTCTTTGTGTAACTAGAGAGATGATTATCATCAGACTGAGTGTACCATAAGACAAAATTAAGATTTCCTACAACATATCTCAGAATCATTTTCGCCATCTTCCAGTGAGAATCTTTGGGGGATTCCATAAACCTGGAAACAAGGCTGGTTGCATACATAATATCAGGCCTAGTTATTGTAAGATACAACAACTTCCTACTAAAATTTTGTACATGGTAGGGTCCACTGTAGGGCCTTCATATTTCTTGCTCAATTTTGTGCCTAGGAGTATAGGAGTTTCTGTTGGATTGCAGTCTTCCATGCAAAATCTTTTGATGATGTCTGTTTCATACTTTTGCTTACAGACAAAAATGTCTTTGGTTGATTGATCAACCTCAATTCCCCAAAAGTATTTCATTATGCCGAGATCTGTCCTCTCAAACTCAGATTGCATGGCATGTTTAAAACTGGTTAACTCAAGATTTCCAGTATATATCATGTCATCAACATATAAACATACAATCAAAATTTTACTATGTTGATCCATTTTGGTGTATAAAGTTGGCTCATTTTGGCTTCTGCTGAAACCACTTTTGATTAGGTAAGTGTCGATTCTGCTATACCAAGCTCTTGGAGCTTGTTTTAAGCCATACAAGGATTTCTTCAACCGATACACTTTGGTTGGATGCTCTTGGACTTCAAATCCAGGTGGTTATTCCACATAGATATCTTCTTATAAGACAACATTTAGAAAAGCTGACTTGACATCCATCTAGTATTCTTGCTATTTGTGTTGAGTTTCTATGGCTAAGAGAGTCCTTACAGTGTCTAACCTTGCTACTGGAGCAAAAGTTTCACCATAATCAGTACCTGGTTGTTGTGAGAATCCTTAGGCAACAAGTCTTGCCTTGTGCATTTCAATCCGCCCCTTTTCATTGAGTTTAGTTTTGTACACCCACTTGACACCAATACTTTTCTTGTGTCTGGGCAAGTCAACAAGATCCCATGTCTTGTTCTTCTCAATGGAGTTAATCTCTTGGTTCATGGCTTGAACCCAATGTGGTTCCTTAGCTACCTCTTTAAAATATGTAGGCTGACATGACATTAAAGAAAAAAGGTTGTGATGTTTAATCTCATCCAACTGCTGATGGATTTCTCTCAAACTTCGAGTTCTTTGAGTTTGAAGTTCAGAGGATGAGTCTCTGCTTGAAGTTGAGTGATCCTGAGAATTTTCAGATTGTCCTTGTACCTGCAATATTGGAAGGGCAGGTTGAGGTATTGGCTATTCTGAGTCTTATGTGTTTTCAGGACTAGGCAACAATGGATTTTGACTTTCGATTTGTTGATTTTCAGAATTGTTCCAGAGTTGATTTTCCAGAAATTTTACATCTCTGCTCAGAATTAGTTTCTGTGACATTGGATTGTAAAGCCTGTCGGCTTTTGATGTTTCCCTGTATCCAGTAAAGATACATTTCTCACTTTTTTCATCTAGTTTCTTCCTTAATTCGGAAGGTATGTGAGTGTATGCTATGCATCCAAATGTCCTTAGATGAGAAACAATTATCTTTGTCCCATTGCATCCTTCTTGATGGACCTTCATCTTTAGACTGGTGGTTGGAGATCTATTCAAGAGATCAGCTGAGCATGCTTATTGCTTTAGCCCAAAAAGTATTTGACAAACATTTCTATTTGAGTAGGCTTCTTGCCATGTTCATTATTGTCTGATTTTTTCTTTTAGCCACTCCATTCTGTTGTTGAGTATACCTGGTTGTAGTTTGCATGATGATGCCTTGTGATTTGAAGAAATTTGTAAATTCTTTGGAGATGTATTCTCCTCCTCTATATGACCTGATTTCTTTTACATATTTTCCACTCTGTTTTTCATCTTCTACTTTGAATTCTTTAATTTTTGCAAAAATTTCAGACTTGTGTCTGAGAAAATAGATCCAGATTTTCCTGCTAAAGTCATCAATAAATGATATAAAATAAAATCTACCACCTATTGACTCTGTTTGCATTGGGCCACATAGGTCAGTGTGAACAATTTCGATATGTTGTTTGGCTTGAGTGGAGGACTGTGGAAAACTAGTTCTCTTATGTTTTCCAAGTATGCAAGACTCACATGGGGGAGTTTTCTCTTTGAAGACAGGGAGACCTTTGACCATGGAGTGCTTATGTAAAATAATTAGACTTTAAAAGGGTATATGTCCAAATCTTGTATGCCAAACCATAGTTTCATTGGGGGTGGATGCACTTTGTGCATATGTTTGGATTAGATTTGCAGTTTTGAGGTTCAGGGGAAACATCCTATTCTAAGTCATGTGGATTTCAGAAATCAATTTTTTGTTGGGGATTTTATCATATATCATGCACGAGGCTCCCTCAAAAAGTACCTTATAGCCATGTTCAATGAGTTGTCCTACACTTAACAGGTTATGTTTCAGATCTGGAACATGGTAGACATTGTTTATGTCTTTCTTTATATTTTGTTTGGTAAGAATAGGTACAGTTCCTTTTCCTTGAACTTTCACTAAAGAATCATTTGCAGGTGTAATATTAGAGTAAATTGAAGAATCAATGCATGCGAGTAAATATTTATTACCTGTCATGTGATTGTTGAATCCACTATCCAGCAACCAGAGATCTTTATGTTGTTCTTCAGTATTGTGACATGAGAGAAACATACCTTCTGAGGTTTCTCCTATATGATTTGAGAGATGTTCTCTTCTTGAGAGTTGATCTTCTTGCTTATTCCGACATTCAGATTCTTAGTGTCCAAAATTTTTGCAGTAATAGCATTGTATGCTTGATTTTTCATTTGATCTTCTCCCTTTGCCTCTTTGAGGCTGACAATTCTGATTCTGGTTCTGTTGTCTGTGACCTTGGAAATATTAATTCAGGTTTTGTTGTATGTGACCTCCACTTGAGTGAGGGTAACTTGGACTGCTCCCTCTTCCTTGGTGACCTTTGCCTTTTCCTCTGATTCTCCCTTTACTGAAAGAGAATTGAGTTTTGAAGGTATTGGCGATTGACTCATCTGTGAGATGCAGTCTAGTCTCGTGTGTCAACAGGGAACCAATTAGTTCATTTGTTGAAAAATTTGACAAATCCTTGGATTCAAGGATTGCTGTAACGACCATTTCGAATTTCTTTGGTAAACTTCTAAGGACTTTCTCAACAATGCATTGATCAGGGATGGTTTCACCAGTCAATCTGATCTGGTTCACAATTCCCATGACTCTGGTCATAAACTAATCAACATTTTCAAACTCTGTCATTCTTAAAGTCTTGAATTGCATTCGCAAGGTCTGTACTTTGACTGTTTTGACCCTGTCATTTCCTTGGTAGGATGATTTAAGGATATCCCAGGCCTGTTTTGAAGTAAAAACGCATGTGATTTTTGAGAAAATCGAGTTATCCACTGAATTCTGAATCGAAAATTTTGCCTTGTTTTCTTTGTTCCTTTGTGTTGCCTGATCAGTTCTCTCTTGGTTGTTCATGGTAGCGAGGTCTTCTGGATCTAATTCCACATATCCAAGATCCAATGGATCCCAACGCTCGTGTGCTTGCAAGAAGGATCTCATTCGAAAAGACCAAAACTCATAATTCTTTCCAAGAAGAATTGGTCCTTGAGTTGGTCCTAAATTGCTAGACGTGGCTATCTTTTAAACAATTTAACAAAACAAAAAAAAATGTTAGAAAATTTCGTGTTTACCTGTTTCTTGTGCGTAAAACTAGGTCTTCGAAGTTCTTTCAGTGACTTAAGACCAAAATACACGGTGTGGACTACTTCTTTGACTTCGATTTGGCTGGATTTAACTATTTGAACGAAAGATCTATTGATTCAGAGCTTCAAGCTGTGTTATTTTACAACTGTAGCAACCCTAATGGCGGAATCGGTCCAAATGCGAACTCAACCCCGCATGAATAAGCACTGAGTGTGAGCTCCTTCCTCACGTGACCACTACCTGTGACTACTAGCTTAGCTCACAAAGAGCGCGTCGTGTTTCGTGACCTCGAGAGTATTGACATGTGAGCGACTCCCGACTCTCAAACTCCTGAACTCCGAAAGGGGCTTAATGAGCCCGCAACTCCTCTCATATCCTTTCTCCACACGACCACGATGCTATGACCATGGTCCACTTTTTGGAATTTCATGGTTTACGAAGTTGTGATGCAACTCCAACCTTTCCTCCTTGGAATCCTGAAATCCGAAACTTTGATCTATCCTCTATTACGGATCGATGATCCAGATCCTCCTATGATTTGACGGTTCATATCCTTTCGAGATTTTGCGGATCGGTATTTTGCAACCTTTGAACTCTCGTCACGATGTTCTCCAAACCCCGAACTCTAAAAGCCGAAATTTTGGAGCCTCCCAAATCAACGGTTCACACTCCTCCTGATCTGATGACTCAGATCACATTGGAGTTTCACGTATCGCGAGTTCATTGAACTCTCACCTATGATTTCCCGATAGCCAAAATCGCGATAGCACTGGATCAACGATCCAGATCTTTGCTCAATCAATGACTGTGATTATTTCACGATTTCACGTATCACAGGTTCTTGAAACTCTGTTTGTTCACTCCTTCGAGTCGCGAGTCAGCAAAGTGATGAATGCTAGCCACGCGTTCCTTCCAATGGACGGTTCAGATGATGTCGGGTTTTTACAAGTTGTGAGCTCCAAGTCACGAGTTCCTTCACATTGCCGACTTCCAAAATGTTGATATTTCGAGGCATCCAAATCAGACGGTTCTCTTTCCTTTAGATCTAGCGGTCCAGATCTCGTCAGGACTTTGCGTTTCACAAAGTCTAAGGATGACGCACCTCTATTCTCTCGATTCTCGATTTCCCGATCGCGTCAAATTGATGACTCACGATCTTTCTTGATCCAACGCCTCAGATCGAGTCGTGATTTTGTGATTCGCAAATTCTCACCACCGGGTTCTCTGACCTTTACTCCCTGCGAGTCAGCGAAATGCCGAGATCTTGCCATGTGTCCTCCTTGTTGGACAGTTCCAACGATTTCGGGATTTCGTGACATCACAAGTAGGATTTTCTCCTGTGCACTCTAGAGGACTAAGCCTCGTGCACTTTCTCCATGATCCGATGACTATTGGTCCTCTACATTAGATCTTACGGCTAAAAGACCTTTTCCTTTTCTGCACGCTTCGCGTCCTTTATGAACTTGATGGATTGCTCAAATCTGTTCGCAGGGTCGATCTTATGGTTGTTTTGTTTGTCCTTTGCTGCTTTGGCTTGTCCTTTGGCAGTGTTTGCAGAATTCTCTCTGTAAGAAGGAATTTCACGAATTCGTTAAAGAAATTACGATTTTTTTTGGTCTTTTGCAGCTCTGTTTCCTCCATCTTTTATGAATTTCACGATTCTTTGCCTTCTGCAGCTCTCTTTCCTTAATCTTTTACGAATTTCACGATTCTTTGGTTTCTACAAATCTGTTTCCTCAATATCTTGAGCATATTATGCTCTGCATCCTCGTGTTTTCTTTCTGCAACGATCTTTTGAGCAGATGGCAGACTACGCATTTTTCTCCAAGCTCTGTGAAGAATCTCGCATCCTGAGCTCTCGTTGAAAGTTTAAGTTCTTCGCTACTTAGGATCCAGCTACTCCCCAGACTGTGTGAAGAGGCTTACATCTGAAGCTCTGATACCAAGATAAAATGAGAAGCAGAGAATACAGAGAAAGAGTAGATCAAAAAATAGTATTCAGTATATTTAGTATATGAGGAAAAGAGTACATTGAGAAAAGGGAAAAGAGTTGACCTAAATAGGCTCAAGCAAACCAAGAAACGAAAGTACAGTTGTCCAGAATAGCTGACAGTGTACAATCAGATTGTTGAGGTTACATTATATTTAACATAAACGACCAGCAACAACTCTCTTCTCTTTGATGGGTACCCTCAGAAACAACAAAGGGTCCATCATTAGTGAAGCATCCAAATAAAATTTATCATAATAGAGGAATGAGAAACAATAAATGAGTTAAGACCAAGATGCACCCAAGAATACTCTATGGCCCAAAATTCCGAACAAAATTATAACATAGCAATCAAGAACAAGAGAAATAAACATCAAAGGAAAACTAAGAATAGAGAAAATGAAAACCCTGGTAAACATAACCTAGCCTTCCTCTGAAAGTTTCCTAGCAATGAATTGAAAATGCAAAAACTGCGTGGAATGGTTGGGACTTACCCTCTAGAATCTTACTCCAAGAAAACCACACTTGGCATATGAAGAGAGTGCCACTAGCGAAAAATGGACATATGTTATTTATGATCATAGGGTACGTTCATCCAAAAATTCATTAATTGTCAACCATAGCTCCTTTATTATCCCCGAGCATAATTAGCGCTTACCAAAAAACATAATAATAAGTATGATTAATAGTTTGTCACTTATGTTTTTCCATAACCGAAGTGTAGGCTTAAGTCTCAAGTACTTGTAACGATATCAACCCACCAACGCTATCAATCCACCAACTTGTGTTCTATCACAAAGGTCGTGACAAGGGTCTCCCTTAGGAAGACCAACCAAGGTCCTTAGCACAAATGTATACATAATAGTTTCAACCAAATATTTAATCCACCACCAAGATTGTAATACAGTTTTAATTTATGACACTAAAACTATGAAGTAGGACATGTGGGTACTTGGGTATTTTTCTTTAAGGTAAGATTCTTCAAGGGTAGGTTCAATTTATCTAGCCAGCGTATCCCTAAGTGAATAGTGTAGTTAGCCTAATGTCTGTTCAGGGCAGGTTTGTTGTGCATTTTGCGGGATGCTCATCGGCATGAATTCCGATGCATGCTTGGGATTTAGAAGTGATTTTGATGGTGTAAATGGTCGAGTTAATATCGTAT
>JASDQU010103046.1:0-23236 GCA_032191745.1 Picea mariana
TATATATACCAAGGAGACATTTTCATTTTGAATCATCTTGTACTTGAACATTTAAGTGGGGTAAAAGGAGGTTTCCCCCTTGAAGAGGCTTATTATCTGAAATTATCTCTTTTTCAAGGCGTTGAGTACTTTTCCTGAGGTTTTTCTATGCTATATTGATGTTTGGTTCTTAACAATCACCAACTGGATGTAGACCAAAGACGTTCCTCCCAATCATAAACATTGTTGTTCCAATGATAAAAAACAGGTCACCCCTGAGCCAGGGCTATGAATCCACAAGGAAAGGTCCTAAGCCAAATCTAGAACACGCAATAGTTGGCTAATTATCTCTCAGGTTTTCCCAACCACACAACAATCCTAATTTCCAGCTCTCTTTCCCACTCCAACACGTACAAACCAAAGAAATGAAACCATTTCTCCACCATGCAGTCCCTCAAGCTATTCCATTTATTTCCAAGGCTCCGGTGCTATTGGTCAGGAAATAACCATGCTGGAAACTCCAAGGATTCTCAGCCGTGAGATTTCTTTGAGAACTATAATCAATCTCATGCACAAAAGAATCCATTCCCTCTTGGAATGATTAATAATTCCTCACAGGAATTTAACAATGGCTCTCTAAATCCAACCATTCATTTCCACGCTCATACCAAGAGCACACGAATCAACAAGAACGAGGAAGAAATGTGATTAACAATGAATGAGGAAATCAAAATGAAAGTGTGTAAGAGTGAACCCCCAAAACAACCCACAAGGGATATTGATATAATTACATGAAATCAAGAACCACATGGCCTTCCCCCCAAGAAGCTCATGTAACCACTTTTCTCAATTTAAACCAATATGTGTAAATAAAATATAATAAAAATACTTAGCCCCTTAAGCCCCCTCTCTTGAGGAGTCATTGCACCCTATCTCTTGTCCTTGTATGTCATGCAACCAACGATGTATTTTATTAATATATTCGAAGTATTACATTTCCTAGGCACTCGAGCCCCTTTTCAACTTTACCAACTCACCAGCCTAAGTCACAATTACGTAATATATTCTAGTTTGTAGGGATCAAAACCGTGGGTGTTACAGTTACCCTGGAAATGTGCTTTGTGGTTGTTTAACATGTTGTTGATAGCCCTAGATGCCTAGAATATTCATTTATGACCTAAGGCTTGGGTTTCCTCTCTTAATCATGTCCAAGGACCAAAGACCCATACCCAGTGCCGAAAATCTCCCAACATTACACATATCCCCACTTGAAGGCCAAAGGTCTCCTTGAGAGGTCATCTATAGTCATTTGATATATCATTCATGACCCTTGATCCCTAGAAACTGATTAAGACCTCAAGAGGTCGGGTGTGGTGGCTTGAGACATTGTGTTTGACCCTAGATGCCTACAATATTTTTTCTTCAACTAAGTCTTGGGTTTCCTCTCTTGACCATATCAAGGCCTTGAGACCCATACCTAATGATGAAAACCTTATGAGGGCACTCACATCTTTTTCAGAGGGAAAGGATGCCCTTGAAAGGTAATGTTCAGTGCTTTAAGGCATTTTTGATGGCTTTGGATGCCTCAAATATTTCTATAGGACCTAAGGCATGGCCTTCTTCCATAGATCATTTCTAGGGCCCCAGGACACATACCTACTACTCAAAACCACCTAGTGGAATTGAATTCCCCAATCATAGGCCAATGATACCCTCAAGAGACCCTATGTGGTTGTTCAAGGCATCCTTCTTGGATAGAAGCTTCCTTTAGTGCCTAACATTCATGTTTCCACCCCTGGCCATGTCTAGGTCCCCATGACCCATAACTTGTGCTAAAAGGTATTGGTGGTATCTATATACCTAGTTAGAGGCAAATGATGCCATAAATAGGTCATCTGTGGTGGTTCAAAGTGTCATTATCAGCCTTAGAAGCCTGTAAGATTGATTTAGGTTCTAACTCTTGGGTTTTTTCCCCTAACCATATCTAGGTTCTAGAGACTCATACACAATGTTCAAAAAATCATAATGTTGACTATCTCCATCTAGTGACCAATGATATCCTGGAGAGATCCGTTTTGGTGGTTCAACATGTTGTCGATGGCCCCAAATGTCTAGAAGCTTCCTTTAAGAACTAATGCTTGGGTTTCCTCTCTCGATATTGTCCAAGAACCCAAGACCCATATCTAGTGTTCAAAATATCCTAACGATCCCCATGATATCCCCACTTGAAGGCTACAGATCTTATTGAGAGGTCATATATGGCCATTTAAGGTGTCATTCATGACCCTTGAGCCCTAGAAGCTACCTAAGACCTCAATAGGTTGGGTGTGGTGGTTTGAGACGTTATTCTTATCCCTAGATGCTTACATTCTTTATACTTCAAATAAGGCTTGGGTTTCCTCCCTTGACCATATCCGAGCCTTGAGACCCATACCTAATGATCAAAACCTTGTGAGGACACTAACATCTTTATTAGAGGCCAAGGATACCCTCGAGAGGTAATGTGTGGTGCTTCAAGGCATTGTTCATGGATCTGGATGCCTCAAAGATTTCTTTAGGACCTAAGGCATGGCCTTCTTCCCTAGATCATTTCTAAGGCCCCAAGACACCTGCATATTTCTCAAAACCACCTAGTGGCAGTAACATCCCTAATAATAGGTCAATGATACTCTGAAGAGTTTGTGTGGAGGTTTTTGAGGCATCCTTCTTGACCTTATATGGATAGAAGCTTCCTTTAATTCCTAATGTTGATATTTTCTCCCTTGGCCGTGTCTAGGGCCCCATGACCTATATTTAGCGCTAAAAAAAAACAATGGTATCTATATACCTATTTAGAGGCCAAGGATTCTCTCGATAGGTCATTTGTGATGGTTGGAAGTGTCATTTTTGGCCCTAGAATCCTATAAGCTTCGTTTAGGGACTAACTCTTGGGTTTGTTCCCCTGACCATATCTAGGTTCCAAAAACTCATAATTTTGACTATCTCCATCAAAAACTCATAATTCTGACTATCTCCATCAAGAGGCCAAGCATATCATGGAAAGGTTCTTTATGGTGGGTCAACATGTCATTGATGGCCCTAGATTCATAAAAGCTTCTTTTAGGACCTAAAGACCATGCTTCATCTCTCTATCTTGTCTAAGGACTCAAGATCTATACCTAGTGCTCAAAATCTCCTAACAATGCCCATATCTCCACTTGAAGGCCAAATATCCCCTCGATAGGTCATCTATGGTCATTTGAGGTGTCATTCATGACAATTGAGCCCTATAAGATGCCTAAGACATCAGAGGTCATGTGTGGTGGCTTGAGGCATTACATTTGTCCCTAGATTCTAAGAAGCTTTGTACTTCAAATAAGGCTTAGGTTCCCTCCCTCGACCATATTAAGGAACTTGACCTCTGTTGGTGTTGTTCATGGCACTTGAGCCTGAGAAGTTATGTTTAGGGCCCAAGGTTATTGTTTCCCTCCCCTAATCAATGTCAAGGGCCTTAGGATGTTGTTTCCCTACCACGACTATGGTCAAGGCCTCTATACCCAACTGTGTTGCATGAAACATATTAATGTCACACATATCCAACTACAGGGGAAAATACCCCCTGGCGAGGGGGTTTATATCATAGTGTCTTAGTTTTATTGATGGCCCTGAATCTCAAGAATGTTCAAGAAGGATAGAACACATTCTTGTTAGATATCTAGACACATTCCCAAGTATGCTTAATCAAAACAACCCATGCACATTATAGGAAAACACATGTGCTCTAAACTACACATGCTCTCTAGAAAGTGCCCGCTCTTTAGAACACGTGCGTGCTATAGAACATACATGCATTGTTTCTGTTATCACATAGAATTGCAAGGGTCAAAAATATTTTCATTTTTTTATTTTGAGTCATAGGTTTTATGTCCCTTTTCTATAGTCATTTTTCAATTTTCGATGTAAATAAGCTAAGGTTAGTTTTGGCTTTGGTCTAGAGTCATTGGGTTATGCCTTGCTATCATAACAAGTTAGATAAAGCCTTCATGAGTCACATCTTTCAATTTCTCCATCATCACCCTAACATGACACCTCCTCCATGTTGTAAGCAAACCCCTCGTTTTGTCACCTTTACCCATTTAGATGTCAAATCAATTTTGATCTGTTCGCATCACTTTCAAATGCACACCATGCATTCATTGCCATCATTGCATTTATGGATCGTGTCAATGGAGATTTGCTTGTTTTCAAAGCTAATATTTTAAACCAATGTCCATGGATTATTTCATAAAGGCTTCTAACTGTTCTCTCCAAGTGTACAAATCATTTTTGAGCTCGACGTTGCATACCTGGTGCTAAGGGCATGCGCTACGAACTCAACTCTGTGAACTGGTTGTAGAGGAGAGTTGGAGGTTGGACAATTTTCAAGCATCCCTATGCAAATTCAAAGATACCAACTTTCAACTCAAGGCCACCAGGTACTCCATGAGAATTTTCACCTTATTTGAAGGTCAGGAAAGGGCTTGTTGGTTGTTTTGCCTTTTGGGCGTTGAAAACTGGTGACAGGGATTGCGAACTGTCTCATTTGCCTGCTGACAATTTTCAAAACCCGTTTTCATGTGCTTTGAACCTTTCTCATTAAGCCATAAGTATCCCTGGGTTTAGGCCACCTTTCCCAGTTATCCATTTCTCCTGCTTTGCTTATCTTTCCCAAGCGTTGCAAAACCCCTGCGCTGGCGCTGCGAACTCTATGCAACAAACCCAACGTTGTGAACCCTCTGTTCCAACACCTTTTACAAAACCTGTTTTCTACAAGCTCAACAAACTTAATTACAGTCCTATCTAGTATGCACTGTAAAATTAGTCACCTGTGGAAGTCAACCTGAGTTTTGCAAAAGAGTAGTGATGTTATGAACAAGTCCAAGGTTGATAAAACCTATTTTGCAAATATCTGTTCTGATATCCCTTCATGATAATTTTTATTATTCTTTTCCCTTGTCTTCCTGATTGAAAAATACCTTGTCTTATGCCTGGAGGTCAAATGAGCTAAGAAATACATAAGTTTTACACACAACTATCCTATTGGGAAAGTCTTGCCATTAAAACCTTAATCCTTTGTTTTCCCTGTTTCACCTCTAGCAATGATTAAATCTTGTGGCAAGGTTTTCTTCAAACAACATTAATGGATAGTCCACAACAAAGGAAGGCTCACAAAGGAGGGGAAATTGTGAGAATAGAGCCCTACAATATGAAGATTTTTGATTCTGAACCCTTGATCAGGGAAGTTTTCCAAAGAGTAGGCTGCATTAATTTTTGTCATAAAATGCAGAGAGGGCACCCAAAGGTGGCTAGGGAGTTTGCACTTAACTTCGATGGGACCAAAACTAAGGTTGGAATATTGGATTTTGAGGTGTCTAAATTGTCTATCTCAGCAGAAACTGAGATACCTAACATTGGTGAGAGATGGTTCAAGGCCATGACCCTAAATGTTGCTTTCTCCAAGGAATTCCTCAAACTAGAATGCCAAGGGGACAATTTGTCAAAGGGAGTGCCCAAAAATCATATGCTGGAGGGATTTGATAAGATGTTGAAGGTTATTCAAAGATATTTCACCTGTGAAGAGAGATTTAACATGATATATCAATGCCATATAAGGCTACTGCTACACTTCGCAGGTAAAGATGCCATGAATCTCCCTTTCTACCTGTTTAGAAGTATTGGAAAAATGTCTGTCAGGGTCGATGCTAAATCAAAAGCAATTGATACAAGTGTCTTCCCTTCAAGCCTTATAAATATGTTGGTGATGGAATAATTGAGAAAGAAAAACATTGATTGGGAAGCATTCATTACTTCTTCACACTTCCAGCTAAATGTTGCTCCCACTCCACAGTCTAAAATGAAAAACCCTCTTCATACAAGACTGTATATTCATAAATGAATAAGAAAAGAAAGAGCATTGAGACTGCTAGAGATGATGAAGCAACAAAGGATCATGAAGGAGTAGGACCTTCATAGTCTTCACAGAGAGAAGCTCCACCTATGCCAGATCCCAGTCCAATACAGGTTTCTTCAACTAAAGACACATGTTTGAGAGGAAGGAAGCTGTTGTTCCCTTCACCCTTTGATGCAGATAAAGTCGGTTCTAGGAGACCCTTTACTAGAGAAAAAACTAAACAAGAAATCCATGTGAAGGAAGATACAGTAGGAGTTTCAATCCAGAAGAAAGGTAAATCCATAGCTGTTGAAGAGCCTGTTGAAATTATTGACATCGCTACTCCTCAAGAAGAGAGCAATCCTACGTTTAAGAGACTCAAAAGACAACTTAAAGAGGTAAGGGCTGAAGTCGATGAAATGAAGAAGGGGGAATTGGTTTCAAAGAAGAAGCTTAAGGGACTCATGGACATGTATCATGAAACTATTGACAAAGCCAAATTTATAGCCAAAAGGTTTCAGCCCCTCCACAGGCAGGTCATAAACCTCTATAGACATAACAGAGCTCACGAGGCACAAATAAGAGGATTAAAGATAGAACTTGATCCTTTCAAAGAGGAGTTATCTAAGAGAAATATAGACATGTTGGCTAAAGTTGCAACCAGGAGGAGCTTCGGAGTTAGAAATTGAAGAAGTTGAACACCTTAACTCATATCCGTTTTGACAATTTTCTGATTTTTGTATTTTGCAATTTTGAGGATGGTCATGCTTGATAAATCATGTTCAACTACTGGGGTGTTATATTCTTAGTTATATATCATGATCATATGTTATTATAAAAGTTGGTGGCACTGGAGATGGTTTTTGGAATACTTTAAGGATTTTATTAAATGCAATAAGCTGCTACAGGAAAGTTCGTAGCGCCTGGCGTTGCGAACTGGCTGATGCAGACAAGCGTTGGGAACTCTTGTTCTGGAAGTTTTGAAGGAATAAGAAACTACCAGATGGTTAGATGAATGCATGAAAATTGTCTAAGGGTAATTTGTAAGCTGGGAGGCCATCTGCCAAAGGAAGATGCACTTAAAGGGACACTTCATCAACCATAAAGAAGATGTTAAGGACATTGCCAACATTAGCCTAGAATTTAGCATTTTGGTATTTTTTGTTGAACAACTGTAGTCACACCACCTTTAGACATACGATCCTATGCATGAGTGGTTACTCGGATTGTAAATATGTCATTAACAATCTAGACTATAATATAGGCATAGTAAGAATGAGAAAGGTTCGAATCGTTGAGATGAGACTCATATTTTGATGTTGTGGATGTAACAAAGACATCTCAAATTTTATGTACCAGACCTAAGAATTTTTGGCTAATATAAATCCGTCTTTTTCCCTATCATCTTGCTTCTGTCTTACTTTCATTTGCATTCTGTTGAAGGTTTCAATTGATCTAATTGTATCTGTATTGCAATGAAGGACTTGTTGTGATGTTGTTTATGATTTTATCATATTTTCCTTTTGATTAAAGAAGTTCTTGTTTCAGAAGGTTTTCTTCATATACCTACTAGTATTACTGATGTGAATGCTAGATATATTTCACCTTTCTTATTGAAGTCTTCCACCTATCCATCTTATTCTTCAAACCTTGTTCTAAGTTACTCAAAAACACATATGTTGGTGCATTTTATCTGAAACTTACTGTGATTGACACTGTTTTACTGAGTTTTTATCCATTCGCCACCTTATCATAAAAACTTGTCTTTAAATTTACTGATGGGTGCTGAGATTACACTTTAGCAGTCAAAGTGTGACTTTCAGTGGTAACATTCTTGGCACCGTTGTCGGGGAACGGATTGAAGAATTTTCCCTGGGTTGTACGATAGAGAAAATACTGATTCTAAGGTGCACAATAATCAATAAACTGAAGACTGCAGATTACACATGGTGACTCCATTGTTTCAGTTGTGGCTCCCAAAGGTAGACACACAAGGTCCACTCCACATTTTTCTCTAGCTGCACCTGAAGCTAACCCAGAAAATATTATCAAGAAAGGAAAGGATTCACAAGGAGCCTCTTCATCTATTTTCTCAGGTACTGCTAGGAACTTACCTGACTCTATTTTTCAAACACCAGTAGTTGTATCTAGCATGTCTAAATTACCTACTTTTGAAGCTTATGAAGATTTTAAAATAGGATAATTTCCTGTTGAATACTCATATTTTTCTCCTCAATTAAAAGAAGAAAGTCTTGAGAATTCTGATGTTCTTGCATCCCCTGAGATTGCAAATTGGTTTAGGTTTGAGAGTTTAGAGGATTTTCGCCTCGTAGATTCTTCTTCTCCTCATTCTTTCAAATTTTTGTGACCAAAGTAGAAGGAACTCTTGTCCCTCTTGAATTTTCTCCATCCTCCTCCAAGACCCAACCACTTTTTGTTAAAACTGAAAATCCTCCATCTTATATTCTTCCTTTACCTAAAATACTCGATATTCAGTTTGTAACTTTTCCTATCAAATCACCTACCATTTCCCCTAGGACTCATAATCTTCCTCATCCTAATTCAATGGCAGGTGCAAACCCTCCTCGGAATAGGATGGATGCCATTATGGCTGTTAGGTATGCTCCTCTAGTGCTGCCTCAACCTATGAATTCTCTTCCAATAGGATATTACCTAAAGTATATGCCCAAGTTCACAAGAGAAGAGGACATAACTATAGAGGAACACCTTGCAACTTTTTATAGCTATGCCAATAATCTGAACATTGAAAATGATTATGTGTGGATGAGAGTTTTTGTACAAAGCCTTGATGGTGAGGCCAAGAAATGGTTTAGGGGTTTACCTCTTGGATCAATTCCTTGGATTGAATCCCTTGATGCTGCCTTTTTACGACATTGGGGGGACAAGAAGGACTTTTTGTACTATATGACTAGATTTGGTTCTCTCAAAAGAAAAGAAGGTGAATCAATATCATACTTTTCCAAAAGGTTCAACAAAATATATAATAAAATTCCTACAGTTATCAAACCTATTTAAACCTCTACAAAAATAACCTATGCTAGTGATTTTGATCCCGAGTTTTGTCTTCTGTCAAGAGAAAGAAGATCTACTTCACTAGCCCACATGCAATACGCTGCAATAGAAGTGGAATCAAACATATTGGCTGCAGATAAATTAAGAGGTAAATCTGATAGGGATAGGAGGAAACAAAAGGCAGAAACTTCCACCTTTGATGCTTCAACAACTAACCATGAAGTAGATTAATTGTCCAAGTTAGTCAAATCCCTTTCTGCAGAAATGGAAAAACCGAAATTAGAGGGAAGACAAGAAAACAAAAACAATTTCAAAAAACAAAATAATGCTCCTCAAATTCTTCAAAGAGATTAGAGGAACAAAGATGATCAAAAGTTTCAAACTCCTCTTCAAAACAATCTGGTTGATGACGAAGAAGGAGAAGAGGAGGACACTAATCAAGAAATTCACTGTCTAGGAGACACATGTACTTCTCCTCACCTAACTCAATATGCTTATGAAGAGTCCCTGATGAAAAACCAACTAAATGAGTTAAGCAAGGGAGTGAAAACAAATGGAAATCTGAATAAGTACAACTTGAGGTCAAAACAAAAAGAGGGAAAGCCCAATACATCAAATCAACCTAAAAAATCAGATCCCTCTACTAAAACAATGGTCGCACCAAAGAAAGGAAATGAAGAACAAAATAATCAGCCTATGGTTAAAGCCCTTGTCTAAGAAGTAAAAGAAATTGTGAAATCTCCATATTCTTTTAACTTTGAAAATGAAATTCAGAAGATTGAAATTCCAGTCCCATTCTTAGAGTTGATAAAGAATTAAGATGTTAAGAAGTCCATTTCTAAAATGCTGCAGTCTGATTTTTCTTCCCATTCAACAGATTCAATGAATTTGCAAGATGAAAAACCTGCAGTGATATTGGGGCCCTGAGTAGAATATAGGGATGAATCTTCCCCTGCTTTTAATACCTCATTGAATGTACATGACAAGATCTTACACAACTTCTTGATGGACTCAGGTGCATCCCATAACTTAATGCCTAAATCTGTAATGGATGAACTGGGTCTAGAGATCACCAAAGTATATCATGATCTATATTCTTTTGACACAAGGAAAGTGAAATGCCTTGGGGTGATCAAAGATTTGGTTGTTACCCTTTTTCAATTGCACATGAAGAGTATAGTAATGGATATAGTAGTTGCATATGTTCCCCCTAAGTTCAGAATGTTATTGTCTAGATCATGGATTAAGAGATTGGGATGAACATTGTAGATGGATCTCTCCTATGCCACCATACCTGTCTTTGGGGTTGAACATAGAATATTGTATAGAGAAGAACAACTGGATTATATTATCAGTGATGAAATTAACCCCACTAACCATCCTATTTATGTTGTGGACATTGATTTTGGATCTAGCATTCTACATCTCGCTGACCTTCCTCAACCACCTTTGGAAATAACAAAGCCATCACCCATAGCATATGAAAGAGTAAAACAAGGTGATGAAGTTTGGAAAATGTTTTTTGATGGGGAATCTTCTAAAGATAGTGATAGTGCTGGAGTGGTTTTCATTTCCCCCTCTCAAGAAGTCATAAATTTGTCTTTCAAGTTAGAATTTGAGACCACAAATAACATTGCTGAATATGAGGCTCTAGTTTTGGGGTTGAGGGCTGATAAATATATGAAGATTGAGGAATTATAAGTTTTTGGAGATGCAGAGTTGATTGTACATCAAATCAGAAATATATATTAGGCAAATCAACCAAGGTTGAGGACCTACAGAAATGAGGTATGGGATCTGATTAATAATGTCTTCCTAGCTTTCAATATATTCTTTGTTCCTAGAGAAGAAAATGCATTGGCAGACTCCCTAGCTATTTCTGATAGCAACTTTAAAGTTCCACTACACCTAAACTCAAGTATGATGTAGAAGTAAAATATAGGCCTTCCATACCTGACAATGTCCAACATTGCAAGGTTTTTGAAGATGATCTTGAGATACAAAGATTTCTAGAAACAGTGGAAGATTTTTCTTCACTTCACATTGATCAATATATAGATGATGAAAACAATCATCATGCTGATAAATTCTTAAATAAAATTGTAGACCACAAGATTGTACAATTGCATAGTAATCATATCCCCAAGGGATTGGTTCCTTTAGAGATATTATTTGATAGTAATGATGTGGCTGTCAAAGTAAAAGGTTCAAATGCAGATGCTGATTTGACAGAATGCAATCTAGGGACTGATGAAAATCCAAAGTATGTCAAGTTGTCTAGTAGTCTGTCAGAAAAACAAAGAAATGAGTATCAAACTGCAAAGGAATTTGCTGATGTTTTTTATTGGAAGTATGATGATTTGCAAACTTATGACACAAGCATTATTGAACACAAAATACCTTTGAAGGATGATACTAAACCATTTAGATAGAAACTAAGGCAAATCAATCCAATTTGCTGCCCATCGTGGAGAAGGAAGTGAAAAAATTTCTTGATTCTCAGATCATCATACCTTTGAGGTATTCTGAGTGGATAAATAATATTGTCCTTGTTAGGAAAAAGAATGGATAAATCATACTTTGTGTTGATTTAAGAAATTTAAACAAGTGTTCTAGGAAAGATAACTACCCCTTGCCTAAGATTGAACATATTTTTCAAAGTGTGACTGGCTCAGCAAGGATGTCCATGATTGATGGATTTTCAGGCTACAATTAGATTTCTCTTTTTCCTGAAAACAGGGAGAAGACAACATTTACCACTCCTTGGGGTACATTCATGTATGCCAAGATTCCCTTTGGTCTCATGAATCCAGGAGCAACCTTTCAACGTGCAATGGATATTGCTTTTATCGGATAAAAGGATAAGTTTGTGGTGATCTACTTGGATGACATCACAATGTTTTCAAAATCTGATGAAGAGCATTATCAACATTTGAAGAAGGTGTTCCTAAAATGCAGAAAATTTAGATTGTAACTCAATCCCAAGAAGTCCCTCTTTGCTATGAAAGAAGGTAAGTTGTTGGGACATATTGTCTCAGCTGAAGGGGTAAAATTTGACCCAAGTAGAGTAGAGGCCATCAAGACTCTGTCTCTCCCTTGGTCCAAGAAAGAGATCCAATCCTTCCTCGGTAAGATAAACTTCTTGAGAAGATTCATTTCTAATTTTGTTGAGTTGGTTAAGTTTATCACATCCATACTGAGAAAGGGAAATGAGGTAAAGTGGAAACTTGAAGCTAGAAATTATTTTGATCAAATTAAACAAGCACTGACTGAGTCACCTATTTTTATCAACTCTGATTATTCAAAATAATTTTTTATATTTTCTTTTACCTCACATGACACATTGGCTATTGCCCCCCTTCAAAAAAACTCAGATTGGATGGAGCAACCTATTTCTTTTTTCAGCAGGGCTTTGAGAGATTTTGAAATCAGGTATGACATCATGGAGAAGCAAGCTTATGCTTTGGTCAAAGCTCTCAAGGATTTCATAGTGTATGTTATTCATTCTAGAATTATTGCTTATGTCCCTTTAGCCTATGTTAAAGAAATTTTAATTTAGCTTGACATAGATGGAAAGAGAAGTAAGTGGATTGCCAAAATTTTGGAATTTGATCTTGAGATGAAACCAACCAAGTTGGTGAAAGGGAAAGGTTTAGCTAGATTGTTAGCTGAATCGAACTGTAAGGCACTTGGGGTTAATTTCATGAATGTAGGATCTGTATATCAACAGATTGATATTTCTAGCAACAATTCACATATCAACCTCAAATTGGCAGTGTAATTGGTACAAGGACCTCATCCATTTCTTGCAGACATTACAACCCTTTGCTGGACTTGAGAAGACTAAGGTGAGGGCTTTGAAGCTCAAAGCAATCGGATATTGGATTGTTGATCATGTTTTGTATTGGAAAGATCATGCAGGTGTTCTTTTAAGATGCTTGGATCCAGATGAGGCAAAAAAAATGATGACTGATTTTCATGATAGCCTATGTAGAGGCCATCATTTTTGGAGGGCCACATCATATAAAATACTCAGAGGTGGGTACTTTTAGCATAGTTTATTCACTGATGTATGTGCAAAAATCAGGGCCTGTGATAAATGTCATAAATTCTTAGGCAAACAACAATTAAAATCTTTGCCTCTGAAGCCCATTACGGTATCTGGTCATTTTTAACAATGGGGATTATATTTCATTGGAGAAATCCATCAAGCTTCAAGTGACAAACATCATTGGATCATGACTGCCATTGATTATCTCACCAAGTGGATAGAAGTCAAATGCAACACATAAATTAGTCATTGACTTCGTGGAAGACATTTTGTCAAGGTTTGGATGTCCTAATAAGATTATGACTGATAATGCTGCAACTTTTAAAGTTGAAACTCTGGTTAAGTTTTGTGAAAATTTTGGGATCCAACTTATTCATCCTACTCCTTATTACCCTCAAGGTAATGGCTTGGGAGAGTCCTCTCACAAAAGTCTAGTAAATATCATCAAAAACTTGCTGGAGGATAGCAAAAAGTCTTGGGATTCAAAGTTGAAGTTTGCTCTATGGGCAGATAGAATAACCACCAAGAGATTAATTGGTACTACTCCATTTCAGTTGGTGTATGGAACTGAGGTTGTTTTTCCTTCTCAACTTGCATTACCCATGGAAAAGTTTCTTCAAGACCAACAAGGAGAGTCGGATAATATGATCAAGAGGATGCATCAACTAGTGGAAGTACAATAGACTAGGGAGCGACTCTTTGATAAAGCACAGAGCCATCAACATAAGATCAAGAAAGCTTTTGACAAGAGGGTAAAGAAAGAAGATTTCCAGTTGGGAGACTTCATGCTCAAATGGGATGCACAAAGGCAAGACAAGAGAAAACATGGTAAATTCAAAGCCTTGTGGAATGGTCCTTTCAAGATTTCTGAAGTTTTTCAAAATAACACTTATATATTACAAAAATTTGAAGACTTTGAACTTTCTGGTGGCCCAGTTAATGGGCATTTTCTGAAGAAATAATTTTCTTAAAGCCATGAGTGGCTTTCCTTTCATTGTAAATATCAGTTTTAGCTCGTTTTTGTTTTCTTTAAATAATTACCCCATAGCCCTTGGATAAGGCACCGAAGCTGCATGTTCTTTGTAGCTCACAGGGACCATGCCATCCCCTGTGGAGCCAAATGTTATTAAATAGAATTGCAAGGGTCAAAAATATTTTTAGTTTTTGATTTTGAGTCATAGGTTTTCACTAAGTTTTAGATTTTATGTCCCTTTTCTATAGTCATTTTTCAATTTTTGATGTAAATAAGCTAAGGTTAGTTTACGCTTTGGTCTAGAGTCATTAGGTTATGCCTTGCTATCATAACAACTCAAATAAATCCTTCATGAGTCACATCTTTCAATTTGTCCATAATCACCCTGGCATGTCACTTCCTCCATGTTGTACGCAAACCCCTCATTTTGTCACCTTTACCCATTTAGATGTCAAATCAATTTTGATCTGTACATTGCCAACTCACTAGGAGAGTTCGCAGTGCTTTCAAAGGTACATCATGCATTCATTGCCATCATTGCATTTATGGATCATGACAATGAAGATACCCTTGTTTTTAGAGCTGATAATGTAAATCAATGTCCATGGATTATTTCATAAAGGCTTCTAATTGTTCTCTCCAAGTGTACAAATCATTTTTGAGCTTGACGTTGTGAACCTGGTGCTATAGACAGACGCTACAAAATCGACACTGCGAACTAGATACAAAGGAGAGTTGGAGGTTGGATAGTTTGCAAGTGCCCCAATGCAAATTCAAAGATACTAGCTTTCAACTCAAGGCCACTAGGAGAATTTTCACCTTGTTTGAAGGTCAGGAAAGGGCTTGTTGTTTTTTTTTCCTTTTGGGCGCTGTGAACTATCTCATTTACTTGCTGACAAGTTTAAAAACCCATTTTCATGTGCTTTGAACCTTGATCATTAAGCCATAAGTATCCCTGGGTTTAGACCACCTTTCACACTTGTCCATTTTTCCTTCTTTGCTTATCTTTCCCAAGCGTTGCAAAACCCCTTCCCTGGTGCTGCGAACTTTGTGCGAAAAACCCAGCGCTGCGAACCCTCTCTTCCAACATGATTTACAAAACCTGTATTCTGCAAGATCAACAAACTTAATTACACTCCTATCTAGTCTGCACTGTAAAATTAGTCACATGTGGAAGTCAACCTGATTTTTGAAAAAGAATAGCGATGTTATGAACAAGTCCGAGGTTGATTAAACCTGTTTTGCAAAGATTTGTTTTGATATCCCTTCATGATAATTTTTAGTAGTATTTTCCCTTGTCTTCCTGATTGAAAAATACCTTGTCTTATTCATATAGGTCAAATGAGGTGAGAAATACAAAAGTTTTACACATAATTAGCCTAGTGGGAAAGTCTTGCCATTAAAACCTTAATCCTTTGTTTTCCTTGTTTCACTTGTAGCAATCATTAAATCTTGTGGTAAGGTTTTCTTCAAACAACATTAATGGATAGTCCACAACAAAGGAAGGATCACAAATGAGGGGGAATTGTGAGAATAAATCCCTACGATATGCAACTTTTTGATTCAGAACCCTTGATCAAGGAGGTTTTCCAAAGAGTAGGATGCATTACTTTTTGTCAGAAAATGCAGAGAGGGAACCCAGAGGTGGCTAGGGAGTTTGCACTTAACTTTGATGGGACCAAAACTAAGGTTGGGATATTGGAGTTTGAGGTGTATGAATTGTCCATCTCAACAACAACTGAGATACCTAACACTGGTGAGAGATGGTTCAAGGCCATGACCCTAAATGTTGCTTTCTCTAAAGAATCCCTCAAACTAGAATACCAAGGGGATAATTTGTCAAAGGGAGTGCCCATAAATCATATGTTGGAGGGATTTGATAATATGTTGAAGGTGATTCAAAGATATTTCACCTGTGAAGGGAGATTTAACATGATATATCAATGCCATATAAGGCTACTACTACATTTCACATGTAAAGATGCCATGAATCTCCCTTTCTACCTGTTTACAAGTATTGGCAAAATGTCTGACAGGGTCCAAGCTAAATCAAAAGTAGTTGATACAAGTGTCTTCCATTCAGGGCTTATAAATATGATGGTGATGGAGGAATTGAGAAAGAAAAACATTGATTGGGAAGCATTCATTACTTCTTCGTACTTCGAGCTAAATGTTGCTCCCACTCCAGAGTTTAAAATGAAAATCCCTCTTCATATTGACAAGATTGTATATTAAAAAATGAACAAGAAAAGAAAGAGTACTGAGACTGCTAGAGATGATAAAGAAACAAAGGATCATGAAGGAGGAGGACCTTCACAGTCTTCACAGAGAGAGGCTCCATCTATTCCAGATCCCAGTCCAGTAGAGGTTCCTTCAACTAAAGCCACATGTTTGAGAGGAAGGAAGTTGTTGTTCCCTTCACCCTCTGCTACAAACAAAGTCAGGTCTAGGAGACCCTTTACTAGAGAAACAACTAAACAAGAAATCCATGTGAAGGAAGATACAGTAGGATTTTCAATACATAAGAAAGGTAAATCCATAGTTGTTGAAGAGCTTGTTGAAATTATTGACATCACTACTTCTCAAGAAGAGAGCAATCCTACTTTTAAGAGACTCAAAAGACAACTTAAAGAGGCAAGGGGTGAAGTTGATGATATGAAGAAGGTGGAATTGGTTGCAAGGAATAATCTTAAGGGACTCATGGGCATGTATCATTAAACTATTGACAAGGCCAAACTTATATCCAAAAGGTTTCGACCCCTCCACATGCAGCTCATAAACCTCTACAGACAAAACATAGCTCACCAAGCACAAATAAGAGAACTAAAGATATAACTTTTGTTTCAAAGAGGAGTTAGCTAAGAGAAATATTGATATGTTGGTTAAATTTGCAACCAGGAGGAGCTCCAGAGTTAGAAAATGAAGAAGTTGAATACCTTAACTCATATCAGTTTTGACAGTTTCCTAATTTTTGTATTTTGCAATTTTGAGGATGGTCATGCTTGATAAATCATGTTTAGCTACTGGGGTGTTATATTCTTAGTCATATATCATGATGATATGTTATTATAACAATTGGTGGCATTGGAGATGGTTTTTGGAATACTTTAAGGCGTTTATTAAATGCAATAAGATATTACAGGAAAGTTCGCATCACTTGGCATTGTGAATTGGCTGATGTAGAAAGGCGCTGCAAACTATGTTGCGAACTCTTGTTCTGGAAGTTTTGAAGGAATAAGCAATGGTCATATGGTTATATGAATGCATGACAGTTGTCTAAGGGTCAGTTGTAAGTTGGGATGCCACTTGCCAAAGGAAGACGCGCTTAAAGCAACACTTCATCATCCATAAATAAGATGTTAAGGATGTTTCCAACATTAGCCTAGATTTTAGCATTTTATTATTTTCTGTTGAACAACTCTAGTCACACCACCTTTAGGAATAGGATCCTATGCAAGAGTGGTTACTCAGATTGTAAAGCTATCATTGACAGTCTAGACTATAAGATAGGCATAGTAAGACTAAGAAAGGTTTGAATGGTTGAGATGAGACTCATATTTTGATGTTGTGGATGTAACAAAGACATCTCAGATTTTATGTACCAGACCTGAGACTTTTTGGCCAATAGAAATCAATCTTTTTCCCTATCATCTTATTTCTGTCCTACTTTGATTTGCAGTTGATTGAAGGTTTCAATTGATCTAATTGTATCTATATTGCAATGAAGGACTTGGTGTGATGATGCTTATGATTTTACCAGAGTTTCCCTTTTCATTCAAGAAGTTCTTGTTTCATAAGGTTTTCTTCATATTCCTACTAGTATTACTTGATGTAAATGGTAGATATATTTCACCTTTCTTATTGAAGTCTTCCACCTATCCATATTATTCTTTAAACCCCGATCTAAGTTACTCAAAACCTCATTTGCTGGTGCATTTTATCTGGAACTTACTGTGATTGACATTGTTTTATTGAGCTTTTATCCATTCACCACGTTATCATAAAAACTTATATTTAAACTCACTGATGGGTGTTTAGATTACACTTTATCAGTCAAAGTGTGACTTTTTGTGGTAATAGTTTCCATTCAATTTTTTTGGGTGGGATCGACAGCTTTAACATACACGTTTTCTAATTTGGTTTCCTTGGATTTAGGTTTGGAATGACAAACTTGGTGGTTCGGGTTGGAAATACATCAAAACTTCTATTTTTCTAAATGACTCTCAATATCTCTATTTTTCACATTATTTTTGTATAGGCTACACAAATCCATTGTCAATGAAACTACACACACATATATAGTTGACTATGTAGATTGCAAATATATAATTTAAAAAAAAATATTATTTACTATTTTAATATATTTTTGTCTTGACATATATCGAAATCGTAAAATACATATTTTATTCCTACTATAACTTTTTGTCACCTTAACCATTTATTTTAAGACCCTCTTACCTTGCACTAATGCATGGCCTTGTGATTCAAAGGATATAATTAATTTCATAATTTTGAAAAAATATAAAATTGACATTATAAATTTCGAAAAAATAATTCTGCACAAGAACAATGTGTTCTCTACAATTTTATAAATTGTTTTAAGGAAATTACATCTTTTAGGTACTCAACACTTGCACTAACAGAAACACATGTATTATATTCTGCATGAAGATTAACATACCACTGTTTTGTGCAAGCTACAACACCCTCTTGTAATTTCTTAACTTCAACACTGAAGCCATTCATTAGAGGTCACCAAATAGGGCCCCCCTTAGAGTTTCTTTCCATTAGAAACTTTAGGATCTCTGCTTGCAAGTTTTCAATCTCAAACTCCTTCTTCCTCATTTCCAAACTTACTCACTTAAAAGTTTGAATATCACCATCACCCATCGATACACGCTGTATCACCAATGAATCTCTATTGTTCGTCGATACAACCTATATCGATGACAACTCCCTATTCTCGTTGATGCTATAAAATATTTCATCACTAAAAAATATTTATGTTTTCTTCTTCTCACTAGAGGTGAAAAACTTCTTACTGCTGACACACTAGTTGTGAAACAACTTTCGACCACCGACACACTGATCGTGAAACAATACCATCGACACACTGGTGATGAATCTTTATTTTTCGCTAATACAATGCTCATCGATGTAGAATCCTCTTCTTCCATTGATACATTGGCATAATATTTTCAACTCTCGCTAACATAGGGTTTATCAACAATGATCTCACTTTGAATGCCAACATACACCGTATCGATGAGACAATTCATCTTGAGGCCTTCTCCTATTTTCTTCCAATTGAGACCCTTTTTGTTGCACCCGTTAGTCAGGTTCTTTTGATTTTAAATGTTTAATCATTTTATTTCTGATTAGATGATTGATGTATGATTATGTGTTGGTTTCAAGCTATGTCATGTCACAGTCTTAATTAAGTATGATAATATCTTGGCAAGTTTGTTCGCGTCACAAGTAACTTTTATTATGCCTATCACATTCGCTTTTGTTTTGAGACTCTTGATTCTATGACTAACCTTGATCATGAAAGTGTCATTTATTGTCAGGTGGTTTTATTGTAACATTTACAAGACATAGGATGGCTTCGAATTGCTTCTTAAATGATAATTGGTCCTCTCGACACATACTCGTAATCAGGTGCTCCAAACATCAGTTGGTTGTTTTCACGAGATAATATTTTTCATCCACTGATATATGACCTCAATTTCAATGGATGAATTAAAATCTTGTATAACACAAGTAGTAGTAGAGAAAACATGGTCCAATCTTTAGTTAAAAAATGTATTTTCTCACAATTTTGGGTATTGTCCAAAGTCGATTTTTCACCTCCGAAACATGCCCTCTATATGTTCTACATGGTTACAATTCCAATGCCATTGATGGTATCAAAATTCGAGGTATATAAGTGCCAAAACGATCACCAAGGAGTTCCTGCCAAACAAGCCTCATTAACTATGAAACTACTAAAAGGCTGGAATGAAGTTATAAGTTCTCTCACTAGAAACCTCTCCTTGTGTTCTCCGCATTGCAAAAAATGGAACCCCAGTTGGACATCGTATGAGTAAGATATGAACCTTTGAAATCATGCTAAGTTGCGTCAAAATCCCCTTTAATGACATTAAACATTAGTTAACATTTTTCAATTCACACCAATTTGGAATGTTTTAGTTTGAAAATTATTTAAAAAGAAAATGATTTAAAATTGTTTAAAACACATTTCAAATAATAAATCAAAGTTTAATAAATAAAACATAAAATTTAATTAAAAAAGTAATAATTAGAGGGGGTGTTTCCTTTGTTTTATCACAAAAATTTCATTAAAAATAATAATTAAAGAGGGGGTTCCTTTGTTTTATCATGGTTTATTAAAGGAGTTTCTTTTGGCACATAATGGTTCAACCAAAAATGATGATGACGTGGAAGGGGAAGGGGCCATCATCCATTCGACCCCCCTTCTCCTTAAACTTTGCTTTAAAGTTACTTACCATACACACTCCCTTTTAATGTTTTAAAAACCATATATTATAATCTTTTCAATACCCTTTGTATCAACAATGAAATATGATTACACCGAAGGTGTTATTTAAGGGAAGGTTCCTCTAGATGATGAGTCGTCTGTCCAAACCTGATAACAATTTTCCATCTATTTACACCAAATTTTTGATTTAAGGGGAGTTTCCTCTAGTCGTCTTCGTCATCTGTCCAAACCCAATTATAATTTTACATCTATTTATTAGCAATCTATGAATCCTCTATTTTCGCGTGTCTTCTCCTTCATCTACTCCAAACTCCTTCCCTGCCGACATGGACCGCTCACCGACTCCAAAATCCTTCCTCGTCGACTCGAGCCTCTGTTAGAAAAATAAGATCGTGGAGCAATAAAATAAAAACAAATGTGGAAATAAAACACAAAAGATACACAATACAATAGAGATACATATATATGCAGTTCACCCAGTGTGGGCTACGTCCACCAGAGAAAGTGCCAGGTCCTTCCTTTTTATTATCCAACAAATGAAGGGATACAACCTGTTATCACACAGTTTGTAGCTAGCTCAAAAGGCTATAAGATAGAAGGCCAAATTGGCGTAACAGGAACCTATCAAACCCAATGTCACCACGATGGGGAGGTTCTTTCTCTTTAGGGAGGTTAGGCCCAGGGGAGACATCCCCGGTGACCTGGGGTTTTGAAGAGGCAAGAGTTAAAAGGAAAAAAGTAAAGTTCTGCCCTTCATAGGTCACCACCAAAATAGACAGTCCCGACTAAACAGCCAATAATGAAGTGAAGTCCCAAAGAAGAACACTTGCCCGAAACAAAGTAACAACAAACCAATATATGCAAGCTATGATTCAATGGGTTAGTACTTCATAATACTATCTGATATCAATATATAAGCAATTATAACAATAAATATTGACGAAGTCAATGTTTGTTAATGCAACAATGAAATAATATCACTTCACCAATCAATATCAAGATGGTGTAGAAATCAATGTATTCAATCAATTCCTCATTCAATAAATGAATGAAACCACCATCCAATTGCCTATAAAAGGAAAAATGTTGCGTCAAGATGAAGTAACCAAGGGTGACGCCAGCCTTTTTAGGGTTAGTAGTTTGATAAGGTTTCAATTTAGCAAAGGTTTTGTGATCTGAAAACAGATCCAGAAGCTTGATAGGGTTTAAAAATGCTCAAAAATGAAAGTGATCAGAATGCGACGAAACCTATGCCATTGCGTCCGTCTCGTCTTCCTGATTCAGGTGGTATAATTTTTATGTCAAACGGAGTCCGTATGGAGAAGATATCGCGTTCTGACCGAAAAGTCAAACAAGCAAAATTTTGATGCTGACTGGGCAGGACACGTGGCACGTCCGTACAGTGACACATGGCACGTCCGTACAGTGACACGTGGTAGATTCCATACAGTGACGTGGCAGATTCCGTATGGTGATGTGGCGGTACCAGAACACGACACGTGGCAGCGTCGGATGATGACACATGGCAGCACAGGAAGGTGACACGTGGCAGGCGGATTTGGCGTTTTAGGGTACGGATGGACCAATAAAAAAGTGACACGTGTCACCACTCACAGGGTGACACATGGCATGCTGACATCAGCATGGTGACGTGGCAGATGACGCGGCAAGGACAGGTGGCAGTACGACAGAGCGACACGTGGCAGTATGACAGAGCGACACGTGGCAGTACGGCAGAACGACACGTGGCAGCATGGCAGAGCGACATATGGCGTACGATATCCGATGTGGCGGCACACGTGGTCCAATCACAGGCCGACACGTGGCATACTCGCATTGGTGGGTAAGGGTGCCACGTGGCACCCCATCATTGGCTATTGGTTCATGGTTTGATTCAAAATATGGTTATGTCGCCGGTGATCGAACGCTTGGCCTCCCGGCAGGGTATGAACTATGGAATTCGTGCTAACCAACTCGGCGAGGGGTAGTTCTTGTTATTCGGTTGGAAATGAATATATATGAGTTTATTGGTTGGTTCAATTCACGGCGGAAAGGGTCGGGGCCTAGCCCTAGCCCTCGGCGCCGAACACAATATACATACGACCAATACACATGACCTTTGGCGGGAGTTAACCGACAGCACGGAGATTTGTTTTTAAACGGTTAGCCCATGGTTCGGGCCGGTCACCCCACAAGCGATATGACCGGGAGCTGGCGCGAGACTAAAGGCCCGCGCTATAGCGCGTGGCCATATTAACATGCCACGTGACCAAAAATCAGGGGCTGGAGCCGGAAAAGGGGCTAGATTGATAGCGCGTGGACATGTGGATAGCCCATGTGACCTATTAAAGGGGGCCGCGCCCGGACTTGGGGGTTTAAGGCCCAATTTCATTTATAAAATGGGTTTTTATATAGTTTTTGGTTATTTTTGTTGTAACAAGGCCTATAATTAGCAGATTTCTTCCATTTTTGGGGGATATTGGGCTTTTTTGGAGGCCAGATTCTTGGAGGAAGTTGGGTGATGTGAAACCAACTCCTTTGCTATATAAACCAGGCCTGTTGAGGCCAATGGGACAGTCATTTTTGCAGAGTTATGCTGTTGGAAAGCCAAGCCAAAGTTAGTTTGTTGCAGGGAAGCCTTTGAGGTGGAAACGCGGGCGGATCGTTTCTGGGAGCTTGGAGCATCAGATTTGCGTGCCGTTTCTTGCATTGGGTTCTAGAGATCTGTGTCAACAAGACCAGATCATTCTTGTAGCCTTTGGGCATTGATGAGATGTAATTTTGAGCACT
>JASDQU010103046.1:23336-41799 GCA_032191745.1 Picea mariana
TGGTGGGTAAGGGTTCCACATGGCCCAATCCTGGGCTGCCACGTGGCACCCCATCATTGGCTATTGGTTCATGGTTTGATTCAAAATATGGTTATGTCGCCGGGGATCGAACGCTTGGCCTCCCGGCAGGGTATGAACTATGGAATTCGTGCTAACCAACTCGGTGAGGGGTAGTTCTTGTTATTCGGTTGGAAATGAATATATATGAGTTTATTGGTTGGTTCAATTCACGGCGGAAAGGGCCGGGGCCTAGCCCCAGCCCTCGGTGCCGAACACAATATACATATGACCAATACACATGACCTTTGGCGGGAGTTAACCGACAGCGCGAAGATTTGTTTTTAAACGGTTAGCCCATGGTTCGGGCCGGTCACCCCACAAGCGATATGACCGGGAGCTGGCGCGAGACTAAAGGCCCGCGCTATAGCGCGTGGCCATATTAACATGCCACGTGACCGAAAATCAGGGGCTGGAGCCGGAAAAGGGGCTAGATTGATAGCGCGTGGACATGTGGATAGCCCATGTGACCTATTAAAGGGGGCCGCGCCCGAACTTGGGGGTTTAAGGCCCAATTTCATTTATAAAATGGGTTTTTATATAGTTTTTGGTTATTTTTGTTGTAACAAGGCCTATAATTAGCAGTTTCCTTCCATTTTTGGGGGATATTGGGCTTTTTTGGAGGCCAGATTCTTGGAGGAAGTTGGGTGATGTGAAACCAACTCCTTTGCTATATAAACCAGGCCTGTTGAGGCCAATGGGACAGTCATTTTTGCAGAGTTATGCTGTTGGAAAGCCAAGCCAAAGTCAGTTTGTTGCAGGGAAGCCTTTGAGGTGGAAACGCTGTCGGATCGTTTCTGGGAGCTTGGAGCATCAGATTTGCGTGTCGTTTCTTGCATTGGGTTCTAGAGATCTGTGTCAACAAGACCAGATCAGTCTTGTAGCCTTTGGGCATTGCTGAGATGTAATTTTGAGCACTTGAGCAGAAATAAAGAAGCCTCCCCCACAGGAAAAAGGCCCGGAGACGTAGGCAAACATTGTGCCGAACTCCGTTATCAACCTGCGTTCTTATGGTTTGCTGTTCATTATTGTTTTCAGATCTGCATATGTGTATTTGACTGATATAATTCTCTTCTTTTCCTCATTCTTTCGTTAAATTCTCAAAATGGTTAAATTATTCATGCAAGTTTAAAACTCAACCATAATCATAAAAGATCCTGCCGGATCATTTTGAGAGTTGTTTGATCACTTTCACTTCAACGCTTGAGGTTTAAGATCAATGCCTAGGGGTTAATGGAGTCAGTTTAGAAGAGGACACAAGGGTTGAAGGAAACTAAGGACTAGAGGGAAGGGTTCTGAAGTGCTGTTGTGGTAGGGCCTCAGAATCAAAACCCTAGGGGAGAGAGGCTCACTCCGGTGTTGCTAAAGCAAGGCCTCGTGCTCTCTCCTCCTTCCTTAGGTTAACTTGGCAAAAACGGCTAGCATGAAAGATAAATCAAGACTAGAGAGTGTAGTGAGGGAGAGTGTTGCTAAAGCAAGGCTCTATCACCAAACCCTAGAAGCAGGATGACCCTAGGTGTAGACAACCTAGGCCTGGGATGTCTCCTCCTTCTTGACTTCAGAAAGTATGGCTAGCTCAGGGAGAAGAAGCAATAAGAGTGTAGCTATGGCTAGGCTCTTCCTTCCTTCTTCAATGGATAAAGATTTCTCTTTTAGGGGACATGAAACAAGGACCTACTTGTGTCCTTGTCACCTAGGGTTTTTGATCAACAAATTATAAACATATGCAAGAATATATGACTACAACCATTCAATCAAGAAGTTTTGCTGAAAAAACACTTACATATCACCATGAAATAGCATGCAAACCCTAGTTGTAAACCTTCCATCAAGAGAAATGCCAAAAATTCCAAGAAATGCCTTCCTTCAACAAGTGCGCCTTACTAAACCAGCGAATTTCCCCAAGTAGGGTGCTAAAATCAGACCTCACTAAATGAGTGAGTGATGTGTTATGTCAAAATGAGGCTAAAACTCCTCAATATATACTGTATCAATGACCTTAATTAATTTTAGGTCATAAAAATGGCCAACAAGACGAGAATATCAAAAGTAATACTAATTTACATTAAATGTTCATTTTAAAACCCTAACTGAGCAAAAGTAAGACGTCAAGCCCCACTGAGGGAGATGTTGGCCCTTTTTAGGGAAAATGCAGCACCAAAGGGCAAAACGTTGGCCCTCTTTGGACCTACCAATCATGCCACACGTGCCAACTGTCCTGTCAAACTGTCACACGCTCAAGGTGATGTCATGAGCTCCTAGGTGACGTCCTGGGTCATCTGGGGCTAATGTTACACTGCAAGTGGGTCAATCCCCCTAGGCCTGGCTCAACCAAAGTGTCCCTGATGAAACATCCTCTTCCTCTCCGGTGCAAAAGCTCGGTCAAACACTGTCCTGTCTTTGCCCCTCTGATGGAGTCTCAGCAACCATCTGATGGGTTCTTCAGCCCCATGGAGGTCCGAACTGATCATCTCCTCATGTGTACCAGTCCAAATGGTACTTGTCTGTCGGGCATGGTCTTGCACATCAAAAAATACGCCCTCCATGGGCTCATCAGTCACCGGGATCATAGCAATGCTAATCATGTTTCATCATCAATATTATCAAACATATGCATAAGACCCTAATACATCAGTCAATAGCTCAAAGAGATTACAAAAACCTACAATACAAGATCGAAGAAAAGGACAAGACGTCTTATTGGGCTAGTATCCACAAAAAAAGGAAGTCTCCAGGAAGGTTTCTTCCAAGCCATGTAAATGAGGTGGTGTGGCTAGGGGATGTCCAGACATGTGGGTAGAGTGAGAGCCAGGTATGCATAATGTTATCTGTGGGTGCCTTTGTAGAAGGTGAGCTGTACCCGTCATGGATGCAAATTTTTCCAAGCCTGTTCTTGCCTTTATTCTTTTCTTTATTTGATTTTTCTTCTTATTTTTCTTTTTATTCAAGGGCTAACCAGAGGACACTGCCTTGGCATGGTGACCAGAGCTGACAGTGTTACCCACAAGTACTTTCATAGAGATGAGAAGGCTATCTCGTGATGAGACCCCATTTCCCTTAGCCATGCAACCAAAGGTCACTGCCCTGGCATTGTAACCAAATGGTGGCAATGTCATATTGTTAGATACCCATGAACCTAATAGGTTGGCTCGTGATGAGACCCCCTATTCTCTTGGCTAGGTCTTGTTTGTTATTTTCTGGGTCCCTCTTGTTTCTTGTTGAGAGGCTTTTTATTGCCTTCTCAGAGATCCCTGGGTGAAGCATCTCGAGGTTTTATTTCTAGGCTTTTATCTTTTACCAGCTACTTTTACCTTCTGGGCCTTTAGCCCCTTCTTCCCACAAGATAAGGTGCAACCCTAGAAACAGGTCAATCTAATGCCCATACAAGGGGAATGGGACAAATGAGTGGGAGATAAGATGAAAAAGTGGTGGTATGATGGGAGCGGGCGATGGCTCTTCAGAAATTCCCCCAGTGGCAAACCAAAACCTATGGGTACAGGCTTGCTAGGACACCTTGTCAATCTCCCCAAACATGGTCAAGTGGGTTAATGTAAGGTCTAAGCATTTGTCAGAGATAAAAGGAATCAGATGCATATATCTAAAGGTTATAATGATCAAAAGTGATACATACCATGATACTTGGACCAATTACCTCATGGAGCAAGAGCCTTCTCTGATACAATACCAAGCCGAAGGTGATGGATGTTGTTGCTGCTGACAAGACAAATCTGATGAAAGAAGAAAATGATGGGCCCTCCAGGGCCATGCTCAGGTCAATCCTACTCTCGGTACTCCATGTCTAGGATCTCTGGGCCTCGAGACATGATCTCCTAGTTATCCCTAGAAATTGGGGATAACATCTGGCTCCAACTCGGGGACATGTGCTCACTGTAGAGCGCATGAGAACCTCAACATCTCTAGCATAACCTGCAGACCTGCTCAAACTCGATAGAGGCATCAGTAACAAAAATGGGGCGGTAATGCCACCCCAACATATATATACATATATATAAAAACTGAAATAAAACAATCAGTAGTTCAAATGTGCAAGCAAACTAATATGAAATGCAAATGGTATAATACACGAAGAATGCCTACTTAGCTATACTTACTTGTGAAGTCAGGTCCCCCCACCTTGGTGGGGTTTAAGGAGGCTCCCGCTGATAGGTAATGGGTGCCTTCTTCCTTCTAAAGTGGACAGGTAATATGAGTCATTGACTGATTCCATTCCAACTTTGAAGGGTCCGAGCCATGACTGTGCGCTTCCTTTTACATTAGTTGGTTCTCCTTTCTGGGTATCCCACATCCATGCCATGTCTCCCTCCTTGTACTTTTTGATTTTGTATTTGGTCGTTCCTTGGACAACCCTGGTGTATTGTGCTGAGGGAGGGGGGTGGGCTTCTGTTGTAAAAACTTCTTGTTGAGACGGGTGGATTTGTATGTCATCTTCATGTTTCTTTAATATCTTCACCGTCCCAATTTATTTGTTCTTGAATTCATCTAGGAGTTGTTGGTATTATTCCCTCTTGGGCCATTCGATCTGATCAAATTTCTCCTCTGTTGCAAAGGGCATGTCTTCTGGAGAATACTTTTGAAGAGTTTGTATCATCTCGTTTTGTGCTTTTTTATTATCGACGGGGTGAACAATATCCTGCACATGGTCCCCAGTTATGGGCACATTGAGTAGACGTCCTACCGTTCCATTTTTCAAAGGTAATTGGAAGAATGTGAGGTCCATCTCAAGGGCGCCACCTAACATTGCACCAAACTTCCTAAATAACAACATTCCCCATGCATCTGAGACATCAACCACCACAACGTCAATGTGGACCATTTTCTCTGGATACTCCTTTAGGTGAACTTCAACATTTTCAACCACCTCATGTGTGGGTATTGCTTTAGATTCGAAACCACATACATTTCTGTAAGGCCGTGTGACCTTCAAACCCACTTGTTGCATGACTTTGAGTGACATCATGTTGGTGCTAGCACCTGTATCTAACATGCAATTGTTGAGGTTTTTGCCGTTCATTATCAAAGTCATGAAGAAAGGAGGGTTTTCACCATATTGGACCCTGAAGTGATTAGCTTGCAACATAATAGGGGGGTCCATAAGCTCATCTGATCCTGAAAAGAAAGTGTCGAATCATTCCTTAATGGATGGGATCTTGATTGCTTCTCTTAGGGGGACATTTACATGCATCTTTGATAATTCCCCTTTGAAGTCAAAGTTCAGGTCAACCTTTCTAGCCTTGGATGTCTTGGGAAGAATAATTTCCAAGGGTGGGGGCTTTGTCTGATCATCAACTGGTTGTTTCAAATTCTTTCTTCTGTACACCTGAAATTCTTGTTTCTTTATCTTTTCTTGTGATTCTTGATCCAGGTTGTTTATCACCGCCATCCTTGCTGATCTGGCTGCTTCTTTCATGACTTCCTGATGTTCTGCATTTGTGATATTTATCTGAGGTAACTCCATGAAACAATCCATGTTGTTGACTTGTTGATGGCCACTATTGTAGGGGCACTCATGTTCCCAATGTGCTTCGCTGCATTCCAGGCACCAAGGATTTTCATCAACAATGTTTGCAGGGGCCAAAGTGTTCAGAACTTCATGCTCATTCTTTGGTTTGTAAAACTGGCTCCCTTTCTAGAATTGTCCTTTGTACGGTACCCTGGGTGCTTGGGTCTGAGATCTTTCGAGCTTGACAATTCTTCTCATCATTTCCTCTTGATTCTTTATGATTCCATTCATAGAGGCTTGTAGCTTGGTGATACTAGTACATAGATCTGAAGAAGGCTCAACATTGTGTAGTATCTTTGGTTTAGTGTCTACCCTCCCCTTGGGTTAGCAAAAGGCTCAATCTTAGATGAAAGGAGGTTCCCTTCTATTTTTGTAGCGAGATCTTGGGCCTCTTGAATGTACTGGGGGTTTTTGTCTCTAAGAAGATACCCTAGTTGGCCATTGAAAGATCTGGTGTAAATATGGACGAGGTAGTCATCTTTCGGATGATGGCTTGTGGGAATTCTTTGTAGCAAAGTCTTGAATCTGGTGTGGAACTCCTAAATGGACTGATTTTCATATTTGGCAAGGTTATTTAGTCGTGTGAGAAGCATATTAGGGTCTTCTTTGATACTCCATCTTTTGAGAAAGGCCTCTTCAAGTCTATCGATGGTTTTGATGCTTCCATCAGGGAGGCTTAGGTACCAACGCCTTGAGGCATCATAAAGAGTAGAGGAGAACAACTTCATGACTAGATCTTCAGCATCATCACTGATGGGGTGAAGCTGAAAGAATGCCCAAAAGTTGCTCATATGCTACTCGGCACTGATTGCATCAGTACCAGTGAATTTAGGCAACCACTTCTCATACTTGGGTGGCATTTGCCTAGGGTAGTCTGGTATGGCTGACATGTTTAACGGCCTGAAAAGGGTAGATGACCATTGTCTTTGATTGTTGGTTGGGTTCGTTGTAGTGATCTGAGAGCTAGACATGATTCTTAAAGGAAGGCTCTTCCCGAAAAGTGATTTGACAATAGGAGAGTTCAAGGGAGGCTTCCTTCTGAAAGACAAAGGAGGATTATTGATTCTCCTTTTAGTTTGTGGAGTCGCCATATAGTTTACTTGAAACTACCAAAGAAAAGGGGAGAAACACCCTAGTGGAGTCGCCGAGCAAGCTTGTAATAAAAGGTATCTGGAGCAAGTCTTACCAAAAAGATTTGTTGTTTGAGGAGAATTGACTCAGTGTTCCCCGGCAACGACGCCAAAATGTTATCGCACAGTTTGTAGCTAGGTCAAAAGGCTATAAGATAGAAGGCCAAACTGGCGTAACATGAACCTATCCCACCCAATGTCACCACGATGGGGTGGTTCTTTCTCTTTAGGGAGGTTAGGCCCAGGGGAGACGTCCCCAGTGACCTGGGGTTTTGAAGAGGCAAGAGTTAAAAGGACAAAAGTAAAGTTCCCCCCCTTCATAGGTCACCACCAAAACAGATAGTCCTGACTAAACAACCAATAATGAAGGGAAGTCCTAAAGAAGAACACCTGCCCAGAACAAAGTAACATCAAACCAATATATGCAAGCTATGATTCAATGGGTTAGTAATTCATAAGACTATCTGATATCAATATATGAGCAATTATAACAATAAATATTGATGAAGTCAATGTTTTTTAATGCAATAATGAAATAATATCACTTCACCAATAAATATCAAGATGATGTAGCAATCAATGTATTCAATCAATTCCTCATTCAATAAATGCATCAAACCACCATCCAATTGCCTATAAAAGGAAAAATGCTACGTCAATATGAAGTAACCAAGGGTGACGTCAACCTTTTTAGGGTTAGTAGTTTGTTAGGGTTTCAATTTAGCAAAGGTTTTGAGAGTTTTTTTATCACTTTCACTTCAACGCTTGAGGTTTAAGATGAATGCCTAAGGGTTAATGGATTCAGTTTAGAAGAGGACGCAAGGGTTGAAGGAAACTAAGGACTAGAGGGAAGGGTTCTGAAGTGCTGCTATGGCAAGGCCTCAGAATCAAAACCCTAGGGGAGAGAGGCTCACTCCGGTGTTGCTAAAGCAAGGCCTCGTGCTCTCTCCTCCTTCCTTAGGTTAACTTGGAAAAAACGGCTAGCATGAAAGATAAATCAAGACTAGAGAGTGTAGTGAGGGAGAGTGTTGCTAAAGAAAGGCTCTATCACCAAACTCTAGAAGCAGGACGGCCCTAGGTGTAGATAACCTAGGCCTGACACGTCTGCTCCTTCTTGACTTCAGAAAGTACGACTAGCTGAGGGAGAAGAAGAAATAAGAGTGTAGCTATGGCTAGGCTCTTCCTTCCTTCTTCAATGGCTGAAAATTTCTCTTTTAGGGGACATGAAATAAGGACCTACTTGTGTGCTTGTCACCTAGGGTTTTTAATCAGCAAATTATAAACATATGCAAGAATATATGACTACAAGCATTCAATCAAGAAGTTTTGCAGAAAAAACACTTACATATCACCATGAAATAGCATGCACACCCTAGTTGTAAACCTTCCTTCAAGAGAAATGCCAAAAATGCCAAGAAATTCCTTCCTTCAACAAGTGCGCCTCACTAAACTAGCAAATTTCCCCAAGTAGGGTGCTAAAATCAGACCTCACTAAATGAGTGAGTGATGTGTTATGTCAAAATGAGGCTAAAACTCCTCAATATATACTCTATCAATGACCTTAACTAATTTTAGGTCATAAAAATGGCCAACAAGACCAGAATATCAAAAGTAATACTGTTTTACATTAAATGTTCATTTAAAAACCCTAACTGAGCAAAAGTAAGACGTCAAGCCCCACTGAGGGAGACGTTGGCCCTTTTTAGGGAAAATGCAGCACCAAAGGGAAAAACGTTGGCCCTCTTTGGGCCTCCCAATCATGCCACACGTGCCAATTGTCCTGTCAAACTATCACACGCTCAAGGTGACATCATGAGCTCCTAGGTGATGTCCTGGGTCATCTGGGGCTAGCGTTCCACTGCAAGTGGGTCAATCCCCCTAGGCCTGGCTCAACCAAAGTGTCCCTGATGAAACATCCTCTTCTTCTCCTATGCAAAACCTCGGTCAAACATTGTCTTGTCTCTGCCCCTCTGATGGGGTCTCAACAACCATCTGATGGGATCTTCAGCCACATGGAGGTCCGAACTGATCATCTTCCCATGTGTACCGGTCCAAGTGGTACTTGTCCGTCAGGCATGGTCCTGCACATCAAAACCTACGCCCTCCATGGGCTCATCAGTCACCAGGATCATAGAAATGTTAATCACGTTTCATCATCAATATTATCAAGCATATGCATAAGACCCTAATACATTAGTCAATAGCTCAAAGAGATTACAAAAACCTATAATACAAGATCGAAGAAAAGGACAAGACGTCCTATTGGGCTAGTATCCACAAGAAAAGGAAGTCTCCAGGAAGGTTTCATCCAAGCCATGTAAATGAGGTGATGTGGCTAGGAGATGTCCAAACATGTGGGTAGAGTGAGAGCCAGGTATGAATAATGTTATGTGTGGGTGCCTTTGTAGAAGGTGAGTTGTACCCGTCATGGATGCAAATTTTTCCAAGCCCGTTCTTTCCTTTATTCTTTTCTTTATTTGTTTTTTCTTCTTCTTTTTCTTTTTATTCAAGGGCTAATCGGAGGACACTGCCTTAGCATGGTGACTACAGATGATAGTGTTACCCACAAGTACTTTCACAGAGATGAGAAGGTTGGCTCGTGATAAGACCCCCTTTCCCTTAGCCATGCAACCAAAGGTCACTTCCCTGGCATGGTAACTAGATGGTGGCAATGTCATACTGTTAGGTACCCATGAACCTAATAGGCTGGCTCGTGATGAGACCCCCTATCCTCTTCGCTAGGCATTCTTTGTTATTTTCCAGGTCCCTCTTGTTTCTTGCTGAGAGGATTTTTATTGCCTTCTCAGGGATCCCTGGGCGAAGCATCTCGAGGTTTTATTTCCAGGATTTTATCTTTTTCTTTTACCTTCTGGGCCTTTAGCCCCTTCTTCCCACAAGATAAGGTGCAACCCTACAAACAGGTCAATCCAATGCTCAGACAAGGGGAATGGGACAAATGAGTGGGAGATAAGATGAAAAAGTGGTGGTATGATGGAAGCGGATGATGGCTCTTTAGAAATCCCCCCGGAGGCAAACCAAAACCTATGGGTCTAGGCTTGCTAGGACACCTTGTCAATCTCCCCAAACATGGTCAAGTGGGTTAATGCAAGATCCAAATAGTTGTCAGAGATAAAAGGAAATAGATGCATATATCTAAAGGTTATAATGATCAAAAGTGATACATACCATGATACTTGGACCAATTACCTCATGGAGCAAGAGCCTTCTCCAATACAAGACCAATCCGAAGGTGATGGATGTTGTTGTTGCTGACAAGACGAATCTGATGAAAGAAGAAAAGGATGGCCCCTCTAGGGCCATGCTCAGGTCAATCCTACTCTCGGTACTCCATGTCTAGGATATGTGGGCCTCGAGACATTATCTCCTAATTATCCCTAGAAATTGGGGATAACACAACCTATATCATACCCGTTGTAAATTTATCTTCTTCTCTCAGAATGTCCTCTCTCAGAATACAATATTCACAATAATGCATGGCCACAATACATTTCCCTCATAAAAGAGGTTTTCCTTCAAGGGAAAAAAACCCTAACATAACTTCTACCGTCAGATCTGCCCCCTCTGCAACGCCCTGCATGTAGGGGTGTACAATATTCTGGGGTGTACAATATTCATGGGGTTTAAACATGGTTGAAAACAAAGACCTATGAAATAGGAAGATAATCAGGCTCCAAAACAGTCTCAAGTCGATCACTTTACCATACAAAGAATGGTGCAACCCTGCACATTCTTTACATATTTTGTGTAATATACCTAAAATATAATACATTTATTATCATGTAATAATATGTTATACGTTTTTTATTATGTAAATAGGAATTATAATGTAAATGATAAGTCATGACCTTTGCTAAGGACATGACTTATCATTCCCCACGTGTATTTATATACATGTATTATATTTCACATATGTCAAGAAAATATATAAAATGAATAGTAAATAAAATATTATTTATTATGCATATATGGAATTATGTTATGTGTTCATGATGTTCTCATGAAGTGAACCACAAGATCCACTTCATTTGGTATCAGAGCGGTTTTTCCGCTAGCTCGCGGTCAAATTTTTGGTTGTTTCCCTAATCTACAATCAAGTAAAATTTGTTGGTTGCATAAGAAAAAAGAAAAAAGAAACAACAAAATCTGCAAATAATCTCTATGCCGGTGGCCCATTATTTTCTCTTAATAAAGAAGAAATAAGGAAGAAGAACAAATAAAGAAAAAAATAAAAGAAAAGGTTCACGTGAAGAAGTATTTAAAAGAAAAAGGTAATAAAGGTAATTTAAAAGAAAAAGTTCTAAAGAAGAAGGAAGAGTAAATTTTGATTTTACCATTTTTAAGGGAAAATAAGAAGAAGAAATATTAAAAAAAGATAAGGTTCACATGAAGAAGTATTTAAAAAAAAAAGGTAATAAAGTGGTAAGTTCACCAAGTTGAAATGAAAAATAAGGTTCAATTCACTTCTGGGGATGTTTTGGAACCACTGAATATTTTCATATGTATGTTAGGGAGGATCCAAAATGAGACCGTAAGCATTGGTATTGACCTCACTAGTTGTTGGAACTATATTGATATTAAATTGGCAAATAAATTACAACTTGCAGAAGAGGAAGTTCAAAGAGCTCTTACACAAGAGTATGATGATGATGATGAGATTAATAATTTATAATTAAACATTGATGAGTACTTGCTGGAATGCAATTTTTTTTGTTTTAAAAACCAAGGAAGTGGATGTGTTCCTAGGGAACCTTCAAGAAAAATGAGGTACTATAAGTTGCCAACTAAGGTATGTCTTTAACCTTGAGATTGGCTCTAAGTTTCAATCTCCAAAACTGTCCTTTGCTGCATTTTAGGACAACAAATAGTTTAGTAAATTTCTGCCCATAATTTTTAATGGTTAAGTGTTCTTTGAGGTGCCCTTGCAAGTGTTTTCGAACCAGTGGTTAGCACATGAAATATATCTCAAAACAAGTAACACTCCTCTAGATATTTACAACACAAATAAGTTGATTTACACTCTAAGCATACATGAAATGAACACGAGGGTTTTTGGTCAACAGACCTTGAATAAAACTCCTCGGGAGAAAACCATTTTGGAATGGAAGTATGTATAAGTGGTGTATAAAGCATAGAGTACAACAAGTAATACAATATGATGGAACTTGTATACAAAGCAAGCTCCTCTCAAGTCTTTCCAAATGAACCAAGAAGAAATGCACCCAAGCTTAGTGTGCCTCTCCCCCTTGTTGCCAAACTCACTCAAGTGATGTGCCCTTGACCTTTGTTCCTCCGAAGAAGAATCCATTGCACCACAATGCGCTCTTGTGTACTACCTCTCCAATGAGACCAACAAATCTACAATCCCTCAATTCTATCTCATGCCTGCTAGGTGTGTGCCCTCCTCCAAGCCAAAGTGATCACCACAAATAAACAGAGGACCAAGCTCCCATAACTCCTCCATGAATAGAAGTGCCCAAGCTACCCTCTTCCATTGCTTCCAACCTCATCCTCATGCTCCCTCTCAAACTCTCCAAGTGAATATAAGAGTGAATGATCCTCTCTTTTCCCCTTGCGCCCTTCTTGAGCAATCCATAAGAAAACCTAAATGTGGATGGATAGGATCATCCCAAGGCATCCCTAATCAATGGTTGAGATCATCCCACATTAATCTCACTCACAAACCCACTTTGGGTTAAGTTCCCTAAGTTCACTTTATGTCTCCTAATTCACCCACAAAGTGAATTAATAGTCACTTTAGGCTAAACTGACCAAATTTCACTTTTGACCTAAATCTCCTAAGTCAAAGTGAAATTAGACAAAGTAAAAGGTGCAAAGGTACCAACATCTCCCTCTTGTGGTTAGAGGCTCAAAACCGCAAGGGAACCACTTCCCGAGGTACACCAAAACTACAAGGGGACCAATTTCTAGCTTCGTCTAGCCTATCCTACATCCTCATCCGGGACACCGAAATGGATTTCCACTAAAGATCACACTGATGAGAAAACTGCAAAAGAAGTCAGCCTCAACATTTGACACACAAGTGGAAGTAAGGCTGTCCAAACGTGTCCACAAAAAAATTCTACAATTGACCAACAAATCTACCCACAAGCTGTCCACTAACTCAGCCAACAATTTGTCCAAAACTTTGCCAACTAGCTATCAAGAAACTTCCCATAAGATGCTTTCAAAAATTAGCAAAACTTCGCCACCAAGGCTTTGATACCATGAAGAAAAATGAGGTACTATGAGGCTGCCAACTAAGGTTTGTCTTTGACATTGATATTGGCTCTAAGATTCAATCTCCAAAGTTGTCCTTTGATGCATTTTAGGACAACAAACAATTTAGTAACTTTCTGCCCATATTTTTTATTGGTTAAGTGTTCTTTGAGGTGCCCTTGCAAGTGTTTTTGAACCGGTGGTTAGCACATGCAATATATCTCAAAACAAGTAACACTCCTCTAGATATTTACAACATAAATAAGATGATTTACAGTCTAATCATGCATGAAATGAACACAAGTGTTTTTGGTCAACATGACCCTGGATAAAACACCCCCGGGGAAAACCAGTTTGGAATGGAAGTATATATAAGTGGTGTCTAAAGCATATAGTAAAAAAAGTAATACAATATGATGGAACTTGTGTACAAAGCAAGCTCCTCTCGAGTCTTGCCAAAGGAACCAAGAATAAATGCACCCAAGCTTAGTGCGCCTCTCCCCCTTGTTGCCAAACTCACTCAAGAGATGCACCCTTGAGATTTTTTTCTCTGAAGAAGAATCCCTTGCACCACAATGTGCTCTTGTGTGCTACCTCTCCAATGAGACCAACAAATCTGCAATCCCTCAAGTCTAGCTCATGCCTGCTAGGTGTGTGCCCTCCTCCTATAATATGCCCTCCTCCAAGCCAAAGTGATCACCACAAATAAATAGAGGACCAAGCTCCCATAGCTCCTCCATGAATAAAAGCATCCAAGATTCCCTCTTCCATTGATTCCAACCTCATCCTCATGCTCCCTCTCAAACTCTCCAAGTGAACATAAGAGTGAATGAGCCTCTCTTTGCCCCTTGCACTCTCCTTAAGCAATCTATAAAGAAACCTAAATGTGGATGGCTAGGATCATCCCAAGATATCCCTAATAAATGGTTGAGATCATCCCACAATAATCTCACTCACAAACCCACTTTGGGTTAAGTTCCCTAAGTTCACTTTATGTCTCCTAATTCACCACAAAGTGAATTAATAGTCACTTTAGGATAAAATGACCAAATTTCACTTTTAACTAAAATCTCCTAAGTCAAAGTGAAATTAGACATAAAGTACATGGTGCAAAGGTACCAACATCTCCCTCTTGTGCTTAGAGGCTGAAAACCACAAGGGAACCACTTCCTGAGGTACACCAAAACTCAACAAACCCTTGGTTGAAATCTATTGGTACTTTTACCATGAATGTGTTAGAAAAACATGATCGCGGAGAAATAAAATAAAACAAATGCGGAAATAAAACACAGAAGATACACAATACAATAGAGACACAGATGTATGTGGTTCACCCAGTGTGGGCTAGGTCCACCAGAGAAATTGCGAGGTCCTTCCTTTTTATTATCCATCAAATGAAGGGATACAACTTACAACACACCCGTTGTAACTTCCTCTTCTTTCTTTCACACTCTCCTCTCTCAGAATACAATATTCACAATGATACATAGCCGCAATACATTTCCCTCATAAAATAGGGTTTCCTTCTAGGGAAAAAAACCCTAACATCACTTCTACCGTTAGATATGCGACCTTATAATGACTAAACCCCCATTGAGGAATGTTGTCCCCCAAACCCTCGTGTGGAGGGGTGTACAAAATTTTGAGGTGTATAGTCTTCATGGGGTATAAACATGGCTGAAAACAAAGACCTATGGAACATGAAGATAATCAGGCTCTGCAACCAATAGAATGTTGATAAAAAGTACATAGAATTTGAGCACCTTACCAATAAAATAATGTTGCGAGACATTAATTCAAAGCACTTTGCTCTATCATCAAATTCATATCATATTGAACAACAAAATAACATAGAATTAATAGAAAAGTTTGAAAAAATTGAATAAAATTATTATTAGCAAAGAGGAAGAAATTGTGCAAAATTGAACAGAATTGGAGAAGCAAGATACAAAAATTCATAAATTTCAACAACAAATTGAAGAGTTGCAACAACAAATCAGTAATATAACAAGCACTCATAAAAAAGAGTATGAAAATATCAATAAAGAACTATTGTCCAAAGATGAAAAAAATTCTCATTTGAGAAATCATAATAAAAATCTACTTGTAGATATGAAGAAATTGAAGAGTAAGAGGAAGGCACAACAAGAAATCCAAACCATGAATAAGGGCACCAACACAGACGTGATCGACATGAAAAAACCTAATTTTCTTAACAATGATGTTGTATTAGTGGAAGTGTTTCGAGAAGTCGATCTCAACAAACAATTCTACGACAAAACAACATCCACGTATTTAGTTGAAGTTGACATACCGTCGATTGCCATTGATAAAGTCATAGGTAAGTTGAAGGATGTTGTCGTGCCAATAAATGCAAGGAATTCAAATATCATCATGGTGTATCAAGTAAATCATAACAAGACTAAACCATACATGAGGAAGGATAAAATTTCTAGGCATCCAAATATATATGTTCCTCGAAGTCAACAAAGAAGAGTATATCCAGAATCTTATAATTGGAGAGTGCCAAAAAAATCCACCTTGGATGGATTGATTCTTTTTCAATGCACCAATATTGCTTGAGTATTCAATTGTCATATCTCCTTATGTCTTCATCTTTTCGATAAAAATTACAAAAGAATGTCATTCTATCATAAGAGTTTCTCATTCCCTATGCTTTGAGGACACAACAATTTTAAGTGGGAAAGACTTGTAATATACCTAAATTATATTACATTTATTATCATGTGATAATATATTATAGGTTTGTCATCATGTAAATAGGAATTATAATGTAAATGATAAGTCTATGATAAATCGTGACCTTTAGTCTATGATAAGTCATGGCCTTTGCTAAGGACATGACTTATCATTCCCCATTCGTATTTATATACACATATTGTATTTCGTATGATGTCAAGAAAATATATACAATGAATAGTAAATAAAATATTGTTTATTATGCATATATGGAATTATGTTATGTGTTCATGATGTTCTCATGAAATGGACCACCATATCCACTTCATTTTACTCTCAGTGATGGTAGGGTTCATGACATTTTATTTCTGGGTGTCCTCCACCCCTCTTTCGATTGGCCACGCAACAGTTATCAATGATCACAAATTCTATGGCACTTTGTTTTTGGGACCTCCATGATAACACCATTCTATGAATCCATGGACTGTTGGGAAGATGGTGTTGTTGAAGCATTTGAAGGTGAAGGAGGCTCTTTGGGTTTTTCTTCAACTACCTTTTTTTTTCTCCTCCATAATAACAATCTCATATTGTTCTTCTAAGCTCAGGAATATATGGATGCAGGGCCCAAATGAGACAATGGTTTAACTCAAGGACAAATTATCTTAGCTAACATATTTTTAGGACCTGTGACCGCTTAGATCGGTGTGGGAATGCTCTATTTCATGACTTATCTAGGGTTAAATATGAGCAAATATGAGGTGACCTGATCTTCCAGTTTGTTCTAGTTTGTTCCTTTTTGTTTTGTTTGCGTTGCACAACCCCAACATTTCTCAAAATTCATTGGGCTTGCGGCATGGTTGGTCTAAGCTATTGACCTCCCTGAAGCTGGACATGAATTGAAAAATCAAGAGTAAGAGAAAGAACAAAACCCAGAAAAAGAAGACGAAAATGAATGGAGATTCTGATGAAAGAAACAACAATGGTATAAGTGAGGCATCTGTGAATTAAGACCCATGTTAGGGATAAGAGATCAAGTAAAACCCAAACCTTTCCTAAAACACCTAGTAGTCACCTCCAAGTGTTTCCAGAAATAAAATGGTGGAACTAAAGTGCTATTAAGAGGATACCTGTTATAACCCTAAATTGCACCACACATGCTTACCTGGCATTAGGCCAACTCATATCCCTTCTTTACCAAAACTCTGCTGAACAACTCTTTGAAAATCCTCTTGTGTAAAGGTCCACGTACCCTAACCCATTACTGCACGTGTGTACACGCTGACTGACTCAAAACAGCCTGCGTGTACCTACCAAAGCACGAAAAAAGGAAAGTTTCTGATGAAACAAAAAGCAATGGGTCAGTTAATTAAAACTCCCGGCCATGCATGGCCGAGGGTTCGTCCAAAACCCTAGCTCCTTCTAGCCTATAAAAGAAGGGGTAGGGGTACCATTTGAAGGAGGAAAAAATATAGCGAAGAAACTCTGTCCATTTATGTAATCCATTGTCCCAACCCTTTAGCCTTTCCTCATGCCAAAGGAAATTTAATGCAAAGCAGTTGAAGGACAGAAGAAGAGGAGCCCAGGATTAGGTTCAAGGAGCGGTGGCCGGTCTCAGATTTTGTAAGTTGATTCACTTTTAGTAATAAAAAGAATGCTTTTCCCGTCCCAATTCATGAATTGTCTATGGTTTGATTAATTTATGCTTGATTTCTAACCCTTGAGTATAGAAGTAGCATGCATGCATAGTCGTTGTTTGTCTTGAGTGCAGGTCATCTATGGAAGGAGCAGCGCAAGCAAGTAATCAAAGTGCAACGAAGGATCTACATCAAACGCCTGTAATAAGGTAGGTGGTCCTTTTCCATGCATTTACTGAGTAAAAGTGGTTTAAATCTTGGGACGTAGGTAAGAAAAAAAGTAGTTTCTATTCAGTCAAATATGCATGCAAGTCTGACCCTAGTTTGCTAGTCTGTAGGGTGTTTTTCCCAACAACAGAATTGGCGACCTTACTGGGGAGAATACTCTTTAGGGTTCCTGGATTTATTTAAGTTTGGGTAGTTAAAAGACTAGGTTTTCTGTTTTTCTTTGCCTGTCTTTTTCTTTTATTTCTGAAAGGTCTGAGCTAGCAGGGAGTCTGGTTTTCCATACCAGCTTTCCCTGACTTTTGCTTGACTGTATTTTTCGGGACACATAGAGGTACACACGGCTTGCAGAAGGCCTGAATGCGTGTACCCGCGCCCTATCCTCTGAGAGCCCGTGTGTGAACGCTAGTTGTAGAGATAGCAGTAGCGTGTAGGAGTTCAAAGAACCTTAAAGGTAGTCCTCCTCTTCCCTGTCAGAATCACACATTCTCAGGGGGATTTTCTGGAATCCTATCTGAGTCTTGCTTGATTTCAGTCCTATCTTAGATTATTATTTTTTTTTTTTCCTTACTATTTTTCCTGCCATTATTTGTTTTTTCTATTAGAAAGAGTATCCAAGCCTGCAGGAGACCCTGGTTATCAATACCAGAGGCCTCTTCCTGGTCTGGACTGCCTATTGTCATATTTTTTCCTTAGAATTTAGATATACACGCGGCCTGTACAAGGTAAACTCGCATGTACATGCTCTTGGTCTCTATTCATCATGTGTTTGCACACGTGCTGTTTGAGTGACAGTCGCGTGCCTGTACAGGCTACTTTGTGTTCAGGGTGGGGCAGTCATCCCCTCCTTTGATAAGAAGTATTTCTCTCAGGTGTTTGAATCTATGTTTGAATAGTCAATAGCTTAGGCTTCATCTTACCCTTAGCCTGCTTTTTCTCAGTTCAAAGTTGACAGAAAA
>JASDQU010103046.1:41842-62941 GCA_032191745.1 Picea mariana
AAAAAAAAAAAAAAGGTTTTGTTTTATGGTTTTTGGACAAGCGTGAGAGTCATTGTTTGTTCAATTGCCTTTGTGTGATTCTTCAATATGATTCTTTGCGATTTACGCTTTAAGCCATCATTTTTTTTCTTGGTTTTGTGCTTGTCGGTATTTTCCATTTTTTTCTTTACTAACACTTAAATAAAAAAAAAATCTCTTTTCATTTTCTTCTTTGGTTAAAGAATGTGTTTCTGCATCATTATCTAGGGAAAAGTCTTTTATTTCGTAAGTTTTTACAGTGCACTTAGATGATAAGTAGCTCGTAGTCGAGTGAAATTCCTATGAGTTTGCTGTCCAAGATCTTAGCAAAAAATTAAAAATTAAGAAAATATTTCTTTGTGAAAAGTTGTTGAAATTTTGCATTTCGTAAAAGTTTTTTGTTTCCAGCTTTTTCATTCATTTTTTCTTTCGTCTTTTACACATCACCAGTTTCACCCTCATACCCCTTGATGTAAGATAAAGCCATGAAAACAATGCTAATTTAAAAATCTACTAGACTTTTATGTTTATAGGGTTCACAAACTAGTTCAGGACTAGGGCCTTGGATTAGGTTCGAGAGGAAACTCTTCAAGGCCATTCAAAACCAATCATTAGAGTCTGAGATAGGGAGTGTCTAAGTCCAGTTTCGTGGAAGTTATCCGGAACCCCCCTCTAACACAGGGGAAAAACACGAGATTGCGTACGGAAAGGTAGCGGAGATAACCCCTCCAAAGCTGGACCAATCGTAGTGGAGAACACATATAGAAGGCTTGTTTTGGGATTCCATCATTTGCATTTTCCACGGGGCTTCATGGGTCTCGAATTCGTTCAAGGTCCTCAGTTGTCTTCCAGACCATTTGCTCTCGATACCCTTGACAGGTTTTGGGCTCGATACCCTGCTCATTGTGGTCTACCCGACTTTCGACTGTACCCGCCTGGTGACTGTTCGCGTGCTGACAACCTAGTTGCCAATCATTTTAGGGACATACACAGGTGACTGCGGGGGTATACCGTGGTACCTAGGACAGACATCAGGCCACGCTTTGCAGAGTATACCCAGAGGGTGCTTCTATGTTCGAGTTGCACTTGCACCGGTAAGTTGCTCTAGTGTTGGTTGTTATAATTGTTCTTCCAAATAGTTTAGTGATTGTTTGTCTTATCTCTTAGGGGCTTCTTTTTTAGTGTGTATTACTTTTGAACATTTAGAATACCTTAGTGTGTCTTAGATCTTCTCACACAGTGGAGGATCCCGAGCTCCGCTGGTCACGAAGGCTTCTTGTCCTGTCGTCGGTTACACTGGAGCCACCCCCGCCACCATTAAGGCGAAAGTTAGACCAACAAGGGTCTTTTGAAGCAACCGGGTTACAAACCTTTGTGCCCAAACAACTTACGGAGGAATCAACCATTTTGAACCTTGAATTAGTCGCTCTTGGCTCGGTTGAAACCCCAACCACTGATATCTTGGCACCATTTATTGTGCCAATCCAATTTCACGAACACCAGACAGTGCCTCACACAACAATGGAAACAAATGCTGTTACTCCTTCTGGGAATTCTTCAATTCCCATCACAGTTTCCACCACAGGAGAATCATCTCCTAACTTACCGTCATCAGTCCAAGCCACCATGGTCTCGGCCGCAACTACGTCACACAGTGGACCAAACCCATCTATGACGGCGAACACAACCCCCTTCACACCTAATGCAACAGGCCCTCCGTTTTCATACGGTATGCCTAGTTTGGGAACAAGTCCTGTACTAACTTACTCCACTTTACATACTTTGGGTCTGGGGGCAGGGAGCTCTAGCGCTCCTCTACAAGGTCACCTTGGGGGCACTCTTGTCCCTTTTAACACTTTTCCTTACGCAGGAGATCATATCCCTCCTTTATCCCCTTCGCTTGGTGGTCCGCATTAGCAGTCCGTCGGGCAGCCTACACACACTAGTTTATTTGGAGCAGGGAGTCAGGGACCCCCTTTGCACAATATGCCAGTAGGTTCAACACTGTTTTCTTGGAATGGAACGTTTGGTAACAAAACTTTCTCGTCAGCCACTTTCCCGTCTGGGGGAAACCCCATTTTTGGACAATCTACTCCTATGCAGGGTATTATTCTTGCACAAGCGGCACACATAGTCGGACCTTGGAATTTATGACAAGGATCCGTTCCCTCCTCTGGAACGTCATTCTGGGGTAATTCTTTCAACAGTCAATGGAACCCCGGACAGACTTCTATGCCTCTCCCCGCAGGACTGGCATGGGGTAATCCTTCCCAAAGTCCTCCGAATACAATGCATTCCCAACACTCTATGTCCTTTTTGGGAAATCAGCCGATGATGTCTCCACAGATGCAAAATCATTACGCTGGTCAGGGCCATGGTTTCTAGCAGAATCCGGGCCAGCAGCCAAACTTTTCCTGGCAACCTGGTGCTAGTCAAACTCCAGGACCTTTTTTCCCAGGTTGTCAGCATCAACCCAAACTACCATTCCTGACGACTTTACACTTGCTAGATTTGACAAGGTTGTTAAATGATCCTATTTGTCACGATCCACGTTGGCCTCCTATGCCGACGAAGTTGCCTTCGGACATTCCAAAGTTAGAGGCCAAGCCTAATGAAGATCCAGGTGATCATGTGACTACCTTTCATCTTTGGTGCTCATCTAACTCATTGAAAGATGACTCCGTACAGTTGCGATTGTTTCAACGTACTCTTATTGGGAGTGTCGCGAAGTGGTACATCGAGCTGGATCGCTTAAGATACTCTTCTTTTGGCCAACTGGCGATGGCCTTCCTTAACCATTTCCAGTTACCTGTGAGATACGACGCTGGCACAGAGTTGCTCGCCAATTTCGAACAGACAACAACGAACCATATCTCTAATCATATCCGAGAGTGGAGATGCCGGAAGAGTCTAATCAAAGTACCCGTCCCACCAGCATTCCTGCTTGAGTGGTTCCTTAAGTCTTTGGTCCCACAGTTATCCAAAGACGTCGTGACATCCATATTTTTCTCCAAAGAAGATACCATCATGAGGGCTCAACAGTTTGAGCTCATCTATTCTCAGTCTGGTTTATTATACACCATCTTGCCAGATGTGCCACGTTTGATATTGGATAAAACTAGACAGAGAGCTGGACCACATGCCGATGGTATTGTAGGTTCAACACAAACCAAGCCCGCTGAGCAATTGACAAAACAGTTGCAACAGTTATCCATACAACACATAGTGGCCAGCCAAACTACTGCTTTGGCTGCTCCCCCTACCAAAATGTCATAAGTACACACCGTGCAGTCAACTAACCCAAAGGCCACCCAACAGCCTGAAGGGAAGAAAAAACAACGAAAGAAGGGTAAGGGGGATAAAAAACCAACTGATAATGCTGGCGGGGACAACACAAAAAAACGGAAGGTGAGGTATCCATGCAACTTGTGCGTGGAAGACCACCCGACCCATCTTTGTCCTCGACTTGCAGAGGCCCAAAAGTTTGTCACACAACAACAACAAGCAGTGTTGACTAATCCCTTTCAACATGGGCAAAATCTAACTCAAGCCTCTATAAGCACAGAAGGGGGCAACCAAGAAACCTTCCCACCTCCAAACAATCCCTCATTCATGAACGTATATATGGTTAGGGGTGATGTTTTCATATCAACTAGAGCACACAACTATAGTAAACCAAGCATTTTTGAGAAGGGTAAAGAAGCTGATCTGCCATCTCTTCCTCTATAGATCGAGAAGACGTTGGTAGAAACAATGACACACATTCCAAAGGGTGCATTTAAAAAAGATTCTCACAACCCAAACGCAAGGGCCACCCATAATTACTCTGTGGTGGAGGATTTATCACAAACCCCTTGCGCGATGTCTGCTTTGGAGGTCCTCCAAAGTTTCTCTGCTCAGAGGAAAGCCTTGTTAACCGCTTTGGGCTCTACTAAGACTTGTAATCCGGGCACCATCATGTTAGATACAACCAACTTAAAACCTCTTCTGCCTTACCACGTAGCGTTTCAGATAGTAGTGGCTCATCCCACAAAAAATTTTACTCGGAATATCTTTCGCACGGTGGTCAACGAGGGCGCCTCGACATGCATTATGTCGTTAGCATGCTGGAAGGCCATTGGCCAGCCTGTTTTGTCTCCATCACCTACTCTCCTCACTGCTTTCAACGGTCGTTCATTCCGACCACATGGCATCATTCCTTCTTTCCCTATGTAGTTAGGAGGGAAAACCATGTGTGTCGAAGTAGAGGTAGTCGATGCTCCCCTTGACTATAATCTCTTGTTAGAACAGAGTTGGACTTATTCTATGCAAGCTGTGGTTGCTACAATTTTCTGAGTCTTGTTGTTTCCACACGAGGGTCAGATAGTGACCATTGATCAACTATCTTTCTCCAGACCTGACCCAGCTTTGGGGGCATCCATGGTCCCGATGATTGATAATCCTCAACCAGGTGTCGTTAACGTAGGAGTGGGTTTGTGCCCATCCTTGATGGGTACCTTTGATTTCCCACCTCCTCACGACGATATCAAATTTATATCTAATCACCATAAGGTTGATATTTTTCAAGTTTCATCATTCTGCACGACTTACTTTGAGGATCCTTGGATTCTTCCTTCCCCATCAGCCATGATGGATGAGACAGGGCACTCAGACATGTCCATGCCCTTGTCTTCCGTTGAGGTAGTGTACTCTTTAGTCCAGCAAGCTTCATCTAACCCTGATCCGACTCCTGCACAAGAGTTAGATCCACTTCTAGAGCCTATTTGGGCTCAGGGTTCTCTCACTAACGTCGATTCATTAGACTTAGTCTTGCCTTCTGACAAAGCAATAATCGAAGCAATGACTAGTCTGGACAAACCTTGGGAGGATCTTCATCACAGATCATATTTTCTCCCAGAGTTAAGCCGAATCGAAGCAGTAGAATTCACTGTTACCATGACGGGAGATCAGCCATGTCCTATTAATCTCTTAGCTACGCAAGAAATTTATGCTGAGGGCAATATGGCGACTATCACTGAAACTATACCCATCAACATCTCCCAAAACCCTGGCGTCGTGGAGAATGTCTTCGTCAGAGCGGATTGCTCCCCCAAAGAGATTCAAATTTACACAGATCTTTTCAAAGAATTCCGCAACGTTTTTTCCTGGTCTTATGAGGAAATTCCAGGTATCGATCCAAAAATAGTTGAACATGAAATCACAAAGTATCCTGATGCCAAGCTTGTTCGACAAAAACTTCATCCAGTCAATCCCAAGAAAGTTGCAGCCATCAAGATTGAGGTTGAGAAATTGCTAAAGGAAGGTTTTATTTATCCTATCCATTTGACTCAATGGGTGTCAAATCCTGTGCCAGTCAATAAAAAACAAGGCACGATTCGTGTATGTACCGATTTCCATGATTTAAACAAGGCATGTCCCAAAGATAATTTTCCAACACCATTCATTGACCAGATCATTAATGAATGCGCTGGTTGTGAAGCCTTTTCTTTCATGGACGGTTTTTCGGGATATAATCAAATCCAAATCAAACCCGAAGACCAACATAAAATGACATTCATTTGTCCGTGGGGTACATTTGCATATCGTAAGATGCCTTTTGGCCTTAAAAATGATGGAGCCACATTCCAATGGGCCATGTCTTTTTCTTTTCATGACCTCAAGCATATAGTCGAGGCCTATCTAGATGATTTAGTATCACACTCTCGCAAGCGAACAGATCATCCCACACACCTTAGACTAATCTTTGAACGTTGTCGCTACTTTAGGATCCAAACAAGTGCAGCTTCTGTGTAACGTCAGGACGATTGTTGGGTTTCATCGTATCAACATCAGGGATCATGGTCGATCTTCTTAAGGTGGAGGCAATAATCCAGTTGCCCCCCCCATGCACAATCCTACAACTTCAGAGTCTACAAGGCAAGGCGAAATTCTTACGACGCTTCATCACCAACTATGCCGAAATCACCAAGGGATTTATGCGTTTACTAAAGAAAGACGTTCCTTTTTTCTGGGACGAAGACGCTCAACGCTCTTTCGACGCATTAAAAAACACCCTCACAACTGCACCTCTGCTACGACCACCTAACTATAACAGAGATTTCTTATTATATCTGGCTGCCGCAGAGTCAACCATTGGCATGGTTTTAGTTTAGGAAGATGATTTGTTCTCAGAATACGTGATCTATTACCTGAGCCGAGGCCTCGTAGGACTGGAACTCAATTATCCTCATATCGAAAAACTTGCATTGGCAACAGTTCATGCTGTTCAATGGTTCCGTCACTATGTTCTGTTTCGCAAGACCACCGTCATTGCTGTCATGAATCCATTCCAATACATGTTGACACAATGAGTTATAGACGGAAAAATCAGTAGATGGATAGTCATCCTCCAAGAATTTGACTTAGACTTCGTTTCATCCAGGTCCAAGAAGTCATTGGTCTTCGCAGAGCTTATTTCGAAACTTTCGGTTGAGTCAGGTGACGTTGTGCCTGAGGAATCACCTATCCGGGGGGATTTGTTTTTGATTGCATCTTTAGACCCCTGGTACGGAGATATACTTATCTATCTCCAGACTTTGAAATGCCCCACCTCTGCTTCTCGTGACGAGCGTCGGTGGATATGCCATCAGGCTAAAAATTATCTCATACTCGATGATACGTTGTATCAGAGAGGTGTAGACTGCATCTTATGTCGATGTCTCACTCATGAGGAGGCCATCATCGTGCTCAACGATTGCCATACTGGAGCTTGTGGCGGTCATTTATCTGGGTTGGCAACAACCCAAAATATTCTACGAGCAGGTTACTTCTGGCCGACACTTATCAAATATTGCATTGAGTCGGTCAAGAAGTGCCATCCATGCCAAATCTTCTCTCGGAAGATGAGGGCACATTCCGCTCCTATGTTTCCTGTCATCACAGTTGGTCCCTTCACTAAGTGGGGGATTGATTACACTACATGCAACCCCCCGTCAACAAGGGGGCACCGCTATATCATCGTAGCTGTCGACTACTCCACTAAGTGGGCTGAAGCTATGCCAACGTTTAAGGATGATGGAGAGACTGCAGCTCTCTTCTTATTCAACCAAATCATAGCAAGGTTCGGTGTCCCGAGAGAGATTATCACTGACCATGGAAGTCACTTTCAGAACCAAATGATGACCGAATTAACATCAAATCTTGGGTTACGATAGGAACATTCATCACCTTACTACCCCCAAGCCAATGGGCAGGTGAAAGCTGTAAACAAAACTCTTAACACTATTCTACAACGAACTATCAACTTAGCCAAGTCAAATTGGAATTTGATGTTATACTCGGAATTATGGGCTTACCGAACATCTGTTAAGACTGCAACCGGTTTCTCACCTTTTTAACTCGTTTACGGGTTGGAGGCAGTCTTGCCCATCGAATGTCAAATCCCATCTCTAAAATTGGCAGTACATTTATTGCCAGACACTTCTCCACTTGAAGAACTGTTAGTATACCTTGAGCAGCATTGCGATGCGGCCCTAGCCAACGAGGCTCACAAACATAAGGTCAAGTGTCAATATGATAGGTCTGTTCGTCCTCGGATTTTCTCTGAGGGAGACCTTGTCCTGGTTTATGACCAAGATAAGGACCCCCTGGGGGTAGGAAAGTTTAAACCCATGTGGTTCGAACCCTTCACCATAAAAGAGGTATTAAAAAAGGGCGCTTATCGTTTGGTTGATTTTGAAGGGAATGCTTTGGCGGAGCCTAGAAATGGGCTCTACCTCAAGAAGTATTACTCATAGACAGGTCACTGTGGTTAACTTTCTGTAACATATGTATAGTCTTTGTACTATTACTTTTTAAGTTTCTTTTAAAAGTGTTATGGACATGTCATTGATGTTATCTTTCGTCAATATGGCAGATGTCAAGTGATTCCGAGGTGTTCGTTGGGTATGCAGACGGTGCTAGTCGGCACACGCGGAGGCTTGCCTCCGTAGCTTGGGTAATATTTACACCTCCGGGCTAGTTGTTATCTTCCAGAGGTATATGCTTAGGTGACACCACAAATAATGTCACCGAGTATAGTGCAGTTATTGAGTTGCTTCGTGGTGCCTTGTCATTGGGTATCTCTCATCTCCAGGTCTATCTTGACGCTCAACTAGTTGTCTCACAGCTAAACAGAGTATACCAGGTTCATGATCCAACTTTACACCGACGATTCCTTAGGGTACGTCTCTTAGAACAAAACTTTGATTATATTACATATTTTCATGTTCCTAGGAGATTAAACCAAATTACAGATACTCTAGCTAATCAAATTTTAGATTGGCATCTTGCACACATATGAAAGAACATTGACATAAACATGTAAATACATTTTTGCACACAGAATCCATAAGACACAAAAGATAAAAACCATATATAACATCATAAAATAACCAGAGTACATACATGGACGCAAGTGCCTCAAAAATGGGTAGTAACGAGTCATCGGGATTATGCACTCAAAAAATATATACAAGTAGGTTCCCGTGGCACATAAAAAGTCTAAGTAGGTTTAGGGCCTATGGGCCCTGTTATGATCATCCACAGCACGGGCTAAACGCCTAAACAATCAGACCCACATCCGAGGTGCCCCCACTACATGAGGTTGCATGGATGGTGGCAGGTCCTCTATCTCTACCATCGAGACTATGCGAGTGAGCGTAGTGAAGTTCTGCTCAACTCGTCTAAGGACCCTCTCGGCCTCTCTGACTGGAAGGTTCCCTGCTACTGCTGCTCCCCCAGCGGCGGCAACCGCGGCTTCTGGCCGTGGACGACGCCTGTTCCGTGCATAATCGGCAGGTCGCACAGGTCCCACATCTACATACAACAAACGTTTATCTGTCAAATACTGTGGCATACAAAAAAATGATATATATAACAAAAATGACATAAAAATTACATATGCAAACAAAAAAAACTACAAAGGTGGAGACTTACCCATCTCCCCTCGCTCCTCACCAGGAGGCACAGGTATCTCAGGATCTCTAGAAAAATCTATCCCTGCATATGGGTAGTCCTCAATCACAGGGATCTGTCGTGACAGCCACGCAAAGAAATCATCATTGAAGGACTCAACGGTCCTTCCACCACCCTGTCGTGGCAATAATACTGCCCATCTACACATTGCAGGGAATGAGGCTTGATGCCCTCGTACTACAACCCGAGGACTGAAACTCGGAACTCTCTCAAAAAATAATGAACACAAGATGGTCTCGAACCTGAAGTTCCTCTATGTCCACTGTTGGCAATCTGTCAATTGCCTCGTCATGCACTCAAGTAGTGTGGTACTCCAATCAAAAATCTGTGCATTTAAGCACTGGATGGCACAGTTCATCTGTGCGCGAGATGCCTGATGCAAGGCTGGTGAGCTAGTAATCTACCCAATCAGTAACAATATAGTCTGCAGTGCTAAGCTAGTAATCTTACTAATAGGTACCTGGGAGCCCACACGGTCAGTCCCAGCCTCACAATGCTCGGCTATCAGTTTCGAGATCTTGCTCGGTCCCGCAAGAAATGTTCGGAAGTTGACTGGTTCCCCTCTCCTTGAGAGGTCAGTCAGAAAGTAGATATCCTTGGTGGTGGGCACCAATGATTGCCCCTCTAGCATAAAAGCCTATGCATTGGGGTGCCAATAGTCAATCAAGGCATTCAGTAGCCTTGGTTGTGTGTGCATAAATGGACATAGAAAGAATTTTAGTAAACCGCATTACATTAACACGACCACGACATTCGGATTTGCTGCAACCAACTTACTGATTGCCTCATGCTCTCTTTCCCTCCACTAGACATACATCCTGCCAACACAACAAGGTGAAGGAGGGTCAATACTTGCTTTCGGTTTGCTTGTCACTACAAAAGGAGGGTACACGCGGGCTATAGAGGTGACAGTCGTGTGTACACGTGGGCAGACTTTATTCTACCCGAATGTACACGCAGCCTGTCCAGAGACAACCCGCGTGTACCTAGGGCTGACCTTTTTAAGGTCAACGTCCACCCAAAAAACAAACTAAAAACCAAAATTGAAGTATTGAATAGCTAGATAAGGGAGTTTGTACTTACTTGGTCCAAGCATAAGTTTGTTTCATCCACTATAGCTCTCAGAATCACTGTTTTTGGCAAAGGGGGTCTTTTGGCTCCAGAGTCAATTTCCAAATCAACAATGGTGATAATGAGCTGCCAGCTTCTATTTATAGACTTTTTGGCCTCTTTTTGTCACTTTTTTGGCCTCCCTTATCAGTTTCTTTATACCAAAAACCATTTAGAGTGATTCAGGAGTTATATGGGAGGGATTTGATCGGGTATTGGGACATTTTTTTTTAGTTTTGAGAAAATATTGATGGTCCATAAAAAAATTCAAAAAAAATCAACTTGAGCATATAGGTTAGGTTACCACCCCAACTTTTGCGCCTCATTGTCTGTTTCCTCTGCTATAGGATCAATCCCATCAGGTTATGACACAGAACCATCATATTTGCTTTAGAAGTGTCACATCTTGGCGGTAGAGCTTACTAGAACATGGATACCCTAGGTAGGTCCTGGTTGCATTATGGTGTCCATGTCGTTTCTAAAAACACTGTAGGCTCGGGAGTCCGTATAGTCTTTCTTGAATATGAGTTTGAGCCTCATTTGCATGATTCTTTTTCACTCTTTGTCTCACCCTCAGGAATCCCAAAAATAACGGGTCTCCTTTTAAGCCCTTTTCAGACCCTCTAAAAATGAAAAGATTGTCGAGCGATCTTGTGGCCTTTCACGCTCGTTAAACTGAAATTTGAAGTCATGTCTGTCCGGCAATAGTTTACCCCTTTTTTGGTCCTGACGATCAACTATACGAAAAAAGGTATACTTTATCGAATTCTCATTCTTTAGAAGAGTATTTTCAGGTATAATTTTATTCCTTTTTCGGGCCTGAGGGACTAAATTTACGAAAAAGAAACCCCCACGGAGTCCATAGTTAAGCTCTTTTCAGACTCCCTAAAATTGAAAAGATCACCGAGTGACCTTATTCTTTCACACTTGTTAAATTGGTCCAGAAGAATATTCCTAATGGAGTCCATAGTTAAGCTTTTTTCAGACTCCTTAAAAGTGAAAAAATGGTCGAGTGATATTGTCCTTGTCACACTCGTTAAAATGGTTTTGAATTGACATCTAATCGGTACTAGTTTACCCCTTTTTCGAACCGACTAGACTATTGTCGAAAAAGGTACCCCAACGGAGTCTCCTTTTATGCTTTTTCAGACTCTCTAAATATGAAAAACCACCGATCTTACCTTCTCTGGGCTCGTTAAACTTACATCGAAGGACATTACCATTGTGTTTTCTATCAATCGCATTGACATACCTTATCCACTGGCCTTGTGACAGTTTTCTTCTGCATCTTAACACCTTTGGCCACCGGAGGATTTTCCCCAAGTATCACTTTACCAGAACATCAGTCTTTCCCTTGTGCCTTGAGCTTGTATGTTTGCAATACTCGTTCCTCCATTGTAACGTAATATTCCTTTATTCTTTTTCCAAAATTATAGAAAGAAACAAAAAAATAAAATATACCCCAAAAAGAGGATGGGAAAAGTATTTTCTTTATTGGCAGCATAATGAGTCGCCCTTGGATAAAGCACATCTTTCTGTTTGATCATCAGACTATGGGATGTAGTACGACCTTCGGAATCTTTTCTCACTATATAGAGTTGTGTCCTCCACCATTTGGTTATTCTTCCAAACATATGGAGAGTTTGCGTTGCCTCCTGCTTCGTAGACTTATGATTAACATATATGCTGCCCGAGTCTTATCACTTGTCGTGTTATTGTCCAAGGGAAGTTTGTCACTAAGCCTGAGTCAGCCCCTCTATAATATGTCTCTTGTCTGCATACCCGACCATCCTGAATGTCCAATCAAGTCCTTGTTCGAAATCATTGAAGCCTTCAATCCGATCATTAAGATTTTCAAGTCCATGACCAACGAGCCATCGAAGACCTTTGGGTAGTGTAGTCGTACACTCATATTACACTCCTACCCGAGTTTTAAAAGATTTTGAAGTTGTTGCTCGAGCTATGAAATCTAGCCGTCAGGACAAATCAGCTTCTGGAAGATGGATACTCTATAAGTATATCTTTCTGATTTCAAAATGTAGCTCCACTGTGTATTATTCGTGGCTACTCTTTATAGTTATTTGACATGGATCTACAGTGTATTTGATTGGTATCCATGGTTCTATTTTATCTAGAGCATGGGTATGCTTGCCTCGGTGAGACATTTGTTATTTTGCAGACGACACCTCCTGGTTCCTGATCCTTGGGCTCAATCGTTCGGCACATCAATAAAGATTGGTAATGTATTTCGGCCATCAGATGCTCTTCTGACCTCACACATTAGGGGAAATATATTATAACCCTAAATTGCACCACACATGCTTACCTGGCATCAGGCCAACTCATATCCCTTCTTTACCAAAACTCTGCTGAACAACTCTTTGAAAATCCTCTTGTGTAAAGGCCCACGCGCTCTAACCCATTACTGTATGCGTGTACACGCTCGCTGACTCAAAACAGCCCGCGTGTACCTACCAAAGCACAAAAAAATGAAAGTTTCCGACGGAACAAAAAGATATGGGTCAGTTAACTGAAACTCTCAGCCATGCATGGCCTAGGGTTCGTCCAAAACCCTAGCTCCTTCTAGCCTATAAAAGAAGGGGTAGGGGTACCATTTGGAGGAGGAAAAAATATAGCGAAGAAACTCTGCTCATTTACATAATCCATTGTCCCAACCCTTTAGCCTTTCCTCATGCCAAAGGAGATTTAACGCAAAGCGGTTGAAGGACAGAAGAAGAGGAGCCCAGGATTAGGTTCAAGGAGCGGTGTTCGGTCTCAACTTTTGTAAGTTGATTCACTTTCAGTAATAAAAAGAATGATTTTCCCATCCCAATTCATGAATTGTCTATGGTTTGATTAATTTATGCTTGATTTCTAACCCTTGAGTATAGAAGTAGCATGCATGCATAGTCGTTGTTTGTCTTGAGTGCAGGTCATCTGTGGAAGGAGCAACACAAGCAAGTAATCAAAGCGCAACAGAGGATCTACATCAAATGCCGGTAATAAGGTAGGTGGTCCTTTTCCATGCATTTACTGAGTAAAAGGGGTTTAAATCTTGGGACGTAGGTAAAAAAAAAGTAGTTTCTATTTGGTCAAATCTGCATGCAAGTCTGACCCTAGTTTGCTAGTCCGTAGGGTGTTTTTCCCAACAACAATACCCTTTCACAAAATCCAATTCTGGAGGAGCAGAAGACGTTGAAAGATTGATCGCAGGTGGAGTGGGAATTGAAAGAAACAAAGAGCTAAGCGAAAGAAATGGCCACTGAGGATTCTTAGACGAAGATGACCATCATTGAAGTAGTCTTCTCTTGGTCATCCTATTTTAGAAAACAATCTGAGTATGTCTGTTATGCCTACAACTCTCAATATTTTTTCATAATCATATGCAGTGAATTATTCCCAATTATGTATTGCAAATTTTTTCCTAGCTCAAATTGATCTTCGAAGGAGTTAAATTTAGAGGTAATTTAGCTACCTGGGTGAGGGAAAATAGTGTTTTTGTTTTAAACCTAGAGGACTTAAGAGAAGTATTAATGGCTGGAAAATCTTCAGTGTTGATAATCGAGGATGATATGTCGAAAAGTAGATTATTAGAAAACAGGGGTCAATTTTGTTTGACTATGGGGCTAGAAATTTCTTCAGAAACATAAAAAATGAAATATCAGTTTGAATCAAAATGTAGGTTTGTTACTTAGAGGCATTAGTACCACATGAATTTAGTCTGGAGCTTAAAACTTCACTCGAAATGGGGTTAATCTAGTGAACTACTTGAATTGGGGCAACTCAACCCTACAAACATTGGTAGTAGAAAGGAAAATTGGAATCTCCTCCCAAGTTGATGACATTTTCTCCCTTGGCATAGAAATATTCTCCCAAGACGATAGTATTTTCTCCCCCTGTTACACCTCAAAATTACTCACTTTGATAGTGTCGCAAGTGTCGTCATTACGAGTGTTGTAAGTGTCACATCTTGTCCGCAAGTGTCGCATATTGACTATAAGTGTTGCAAGTGTCAAAAACATCATACTGCCATCTTGCATATGTCGTGCCTCGAACGACATCATGAAGACACTTAAGACACCTCAAAGGTTAGTTTGGAGGAAGAGAAATCACTTGACAAGAAGTACAAGCCTTTTGACATTGAGAAAACCACAAAAAATGGATTTTGGAGAGGAGCGCTCCCCTACCCACTATAAGGGAGTGCTGACGCTCCCTGAGCCTCTTTGGGGGAGTGCTTGAGCACCCTGTGCACCCTTATGGGGGAGCGCTACACTCTTTTTAGCAAATTTTGGGTTTGAGGCAAATAAGGGAAGAATCCCTCAATTCTTGAAGGTAGTTGGATTCGAATAGATGGTCAGGGCATGATCTTAGGGGAGATTCTCAACTGAAGGAGAGGAATCCTCAACTCATCCCAAAGATCTCTCAAGTGGTTGGACCTCTCCAAGGTTATATAAGGAGGCCTTCTCATGGTGAAAGGCACAAGGAAGATTGATAATTATACCTAACTTATGATCTCATAAGAAGGTATTAACAATGGAGTTTGAGAATTACATCAAACTTATGATATCATGAGTGAGATGTCATCAAAGCAATCAGTGGAGATTATTTGAGCAAAGGGCTTGGACAAGGAGAACTGGAAGAGGCTGTTGCACCTTCATTCAAAGGATTGTAAGCATCTTTACTTGTTCTCATTAATAATCAATGCTTGGCCTGTTTTTTCAAAATTGTGCTTGTTCCATATGAGTTTGTCTGCAGTAGATGGATATATGATTGAGCTAATCTTAGTAGAGTAGGAAGTCCATTGTATCTTTGTTTGTCTTACAGGATCTATCAGGGAGCTCAGGATCGAAGCTCAGCCAGGACTTTGCAAGGACAAGCGTCGCTAATAAGGTACATATATTTCTCCTTCTCTTTCATTCATTAGCTTGATAGGATCTAAAATGAAGCCAGTGTCCATGTTAAACAATTTTCTGTCTTGGTCTTAGGAGTCTAGAGACCAAGAGGGAATCCACTTGTCCGTAGGGGGATTCACCTACAACACCCCCAAAGTACAAATATTCTCCCAAGCATATAGTAATCCCTCCTCTAGTTCACAAATCCCCACCTACTCCATTCCACGGGTCTCCTCTCATCTACAAACCCACTCCAAAACCGATACTAATGCCTCCTCTAGTGCATCAGTCTCCTCCCATCTACAAATACCCCTTACACTACACATTTCCTCCTCGCCATCTTGCTTACTCATAAAGTTGCACTTGTCTACTCGATGTCTTTCATTGATTTCACTGGTTATTTTTAATCAACTTTCAATTGCATTTAATGATCCTCATTGTATCCAATCACCTTATGTTGCAGGATCAATATTATAAAGTTTCTTTTAGAATAAGTGTTCTTGTACGAGGGTAAAATATGCATGTAATGGTTTTTATCATCATTTATATTGATAATTTTGGATCAGTTCTTCTGCTTGAGTTAGAGATTTTGAAGTCTTGAGGTTTGTGGCCATGGGAAAATAAGTTGTAAAAATATTTCTATTTTTTTTTATTTAATGAAATTTCCAGTGTATCATTCTAGTGCCTCTAAAATTGTCATTTATGGATTGAATACCTAGTGAATCAAAGAATGGATTGAGATGCGGATGAAAATAAGGTGTATTTAAATGAAAATTAATGGTCAATTGTTGTTGATACCTTTTCCATGTTAAAGTAAGTTGGCACTTTGTATGAATATGGGAGACCATGAAATAACCTTCATAAGGAAATTCACTCACACACAAAACGAAGTGTAGTCACTAGGTCTGCTTAATTCGGTGGGAGATTCTCTGCGTTAATTATAATTTTCATCATGCCAATCAGTTAATTATAATTTTCGTCAAGCCAATCACTCACACTCAAATTGAAGTGAAATCACTCAGTCTACTTAGTTCAGTGGAAATCTCTCTTGGAATTATCACCTATTTTTCTAATCACTAATCAAATTGTGTTATTAAAATCATTGATGGTTCATGAAATGCAAATATTGTGTCCTTAAAATGGCAAAATAAGTTACTCCCAAAAGTTTGCAAGCAACATGGTTTTTTTATTTAATTCATACACATGTATATGTTTGCAACAATCAAAATTAGGTGAACTCCACAATATAGAGTAGCTAATATTTTCATAATACACTGTGAAGTATTATGAAATGAGGGAAACCAAGAAAAAACCACTTTCATTTTTACTTTGAACCCTCATAGATCTATTTTAACATTTTATTGTTCAACTTTCTCTATATATTCAAAATTTTAACTTTTATTCCCTCCACATTTATTTGTATTTTTAAGATACATGTTTAAAATTGAAACTTTGTATTGTGTGATATTTTTTATATATATTTAAAATTAAAATAAAAGCTAAAGGTCGAGAGATATCTTAAAATTTTAAGGTTGTTGCAGATAAGATTGATAGTTGAAGGCTGTATTGGGATTATAGGTTATATTTAAATTTATAACTTTTTATTAATTTACATTTTTTTTAATATATTTATAATTTTAAATTAATTTTTTAAACATATTTAAAATTTTAATTTTTCTACATTTAATTTATTTTCTTAATATATTTAAAATAAAAATAAAATTTAAAAATTGGGAGTTTATTTTTTTAAGAGATAGACATATTAGTATAATTTGTTGAGGGTGATATTAAGGATTACAAACTATATTATTATATGGTTAAAAGTTAGAGATTAAAACATGAAATTCCTTGACATTTTTCAGTAAAAAATTGTTGACCGTGGTTAAATGTTAGAGGTATTTTTTCTAAAAAATAGTTATGAAATAAATGAGAATTATATCTTACCACCATAATTTTTTTTATATTAAATTAAATATTTAACCATGAAAACATTAATGAGCACATAATAAAAATGAAAAATATTAAACATTCATGTTTTCAATCCTTATACTAATACATAATAGTGGGTGGGTGTTATTTTCATAACCTAGTAATGAACATAATATCTCATCACCATGTATATTTCTTACTGTAAAATAGAAATAGGGTTACATTATTATAGTGGTTAAGTTTTTAGGGTTTATTTGTGATGCAAGAATGAAGATCCCTTATTGTAATATCAAAGTAACACATAGTATAAACTCTTCTTTACATTGTGCTATACCTACAACAACATTAGTATTGTGGTACACACAACAATTGTAAACATCAGTCTATCCATGAACGCATAGCTTTACATACACAATTCAATGTTCATGAGATCAACACTACTACAACTACAAAGAATCATAACTAGCATCCTCACACAATTTGTACAAAAAAATAAGAACATCATCACACACAACTCACTTAGGTTTACTTAAATTTGTTTCATAATTAATTTATAATGGTTCCTAGTTATAATTTAATGTTATAATGAATGTTTTTAATGATAGGATAATGTGGGTGCAACTTGGGGATTAGGCCCATTCAAAGAATTGACAGGGACGAGCTAGGGTTTGAAGGTCGCGACCACAACAGAGAGCAGCATGAGCAGTCGGGTGGGGGGGGCAAGGGGACCCCCTCATACAAATAGGTAGTGGTGGACAGAGGAAAAGGGCCAAGAAGTGGAGTTTTCAAGGCACCAATGACAGGAACCTCAGGATCAGACCCAGGGAAGCATCAAGAAAGAAGTCGAGACAAAAATGAGACCATGGAGGAAGTCGCTAAGGAGACTCAGAATGAAAAGCACGAGACAGGGAAGGTTAACGGGATGGAGGAGTGCAACCCCTGCAAACCCAAAAGAACATTGATACCCAAGGTGGTACTGGAAGACCCACAAACACAACTCTACATGGATCAAATGAAGATGCATGCGCTCATATGCAAATTCATGGGGTTATGGCCCATAGAAAGAACTCTGCGCAACTGGATTAAATACCACTGGAAGCCAAATGGAGAAGTGGATCTCCACCTAAGATCAAAGGGTTTCTTCATAGCAGTCTTTATTAACCTGGAGGACAGGGATAGAGTCTTCGAGGGAGGTCCATACTTCCACGCCTCAACGAGACTCTACATGCAACCCTGGAAATAAACTTTTTCCACAGAGAAAGAAACGTTCAAAAGGGTACTAGTATGGCTGAGACTCTATTCCCTACCCCTAGACTACTGGCTACCCTCTACCTTTGAAGAAATAGGAAACAAATTGGGGAAATATGGGAAGACCTCAAAAGACACCCTAAAAGGAAGATACACATCGTATGCAAGAATCTGTATAGAGATGGACGTTTTTGGAGCACTCCTAGAATCCATAAGTCTGGAATTCAGGGATGAGGAATGGATCCAAAACATAGATTATGAACATATCCCCTTTAGATGCAGACGATGCCATGAGCATAGACACTTTATTAGAGAGTTCCCTCTAAATAAGGTCCAGGATGGAATCGAGCGCGAGTCACATTAGGAGATTGAAAGAGCTCTGGTCAGCCACTTCCATGGGATAGCCCAAGAACCTCATCAAGACAGATTCGAGGCCATCCAGAAGATAACCCATCATATTCCACGCCTATTTACCGAGGAACAAAACATCTTCCTGAACAAACCTATTGCCACGAAAGAAGTTGATCAAGCTCTCCAGGAAATGCCCAGTGGGAAAGCACCAGGTCCAGATGGCTTCATGGTTGAGTTCTTCAAAGCCTGCTAGGAAATTGTCAAATATGACATCTATAAGGTAGTAGAGGACTCTAGAATGTATGCCTCCATCCTTAAAGCACTAAACGCATGATCACCCTAATCCCTTAAGAAAATGAAGACAAAACCCCAGACCGACATAGACCCATAGCACTTTGTAATGTGATCTACAAGATTATCTCCAAAGTCATAACAAATAGATTGAAACTCCTCCTACCTTCACTGATCTTGCAAGAACATGCAGGCTTCGTGGAAGGTAGACAAATAATGGACAATATCATCCAGGCCCATGAGATCATTCACACCTTAAAACTTCAGAAGAGGGAGAGAATGTTAATACAACTGGGCCTAGCAAAAGCCTATGATAAAATTAGCTGGCATTACATGATCAAGACTTTGGAAGCCTTTGGTTTCACCCAACACTAGATTAGTTGGATTGTCAGCCTAGTATCCACAACAAGATACTCGCTACTAATCAATGGAGCCCTAGCCAAACCTTTTTGGGACACGAGAGGGATCAGAAAAGGAGACCCACTGTCCCCCTTCATGTTCATTCTAATGATGGAAGGCCTCAACAGGAGCATAAAGAGAGCAACAACAACTAGATAAATAACAAGTCTCAAACCCTTCAAAAATTTCCCTACTTCAACCCACCAACAGTTTGCAGATGATACACACCTCCACGACATACCCACGATCAAAGAAGCCAAATCCTACAAACGGATCCTAGAAGATTTTGGAGAAGCCTCGGGCACTGAGATTAACCACTCCAAGTCAATGATCTTTTTCTTTAATACTAACCCAGCTATCCAAAGGAATTTGACCAACATTCTAGTCTTTGAACGAAAAACACTCCCAACCAAGTATTTGGGGGTTCCTTTGACAAACAAAGTATATAAGTTTTCAACTTGGGAAGGAGTAATAAACAGGTTACAGGAGCGGGTAAAAAATTGGACGTATAGGTCTCTTAATCTAGCTGGCAGACTGATCCTAACTAAGACTGTCTTACAAGCTATCCCAGCGTATATGATGTCAGTATTCCCCACTCCATAGGGGATCCTACAGAAAATCAGATCCATCCAGAAGGACTTCCTGTGGCGAGGTGTAGAAACAAAGAAAAAATGGGCCCTGGTGGCTTGGGAGAAAGTCCGCAGGCCAAAAAGAAAAGGAGGCTTGGAGCTGCAAGATCCACAAACGACCAACAATGCATATGGGGCGAAAGTATGGTAGTATTGGGTCAAAGAAACTACAACACCTTGGGTAAACCTATGGAAGGAAAAGTACACACTGGACACCCATGACCAGGACAGAATCCACTTTGGAGGAACCAGGGAAGGCTCAACCATTTGGAACCTAGCATGGTGCAACAAAACATGGATTCAGACACACGGCTTTTGGGAAATCAGGAATGATAGAACAACCAAATTCTGGGAGGACGCTTGGCAACAGGAACCATGGATGGAAAACCCAGACAGAGGGATACTCCAATAGGACCTCATCACGTAAGGAAAAATCAACGTTTATCGATATTGGCAGCAGGGAACGGACCACAACAAATGGAGAACCTGGGACAAGATTATTCCTCAAAACAATAAGATACCCACAACAACAATAAAAGAGGTGGAGGAGGAACTGGGTAGACGAAAAATAACAGTAATGAAAGGAGAAGACTAGCTGAGGTGGGGCAAAAAGGACGGAGGGGAATTCAACCTAAAAGAAGTCTGGCACTATATGGTGGACCTAGACCAAGACGACCTAGCGCAACACTGGGATAAGCTCTGGAACAACCCCCAATGGCAAAAGATTAAGATCTTCTAGTGGCTAATATTACACAACCGCATCCTAACTTGGGATAACCTAAGGAAAAGAGGTTTCACTGGTCTGTCAAGATGTCAACTATGCCAAACTCAAGAAGAAAAAACCAACCATCTCCTCGATGAATGTGCCTACACTGCAGAACTATGGGATTGGGCAACAAGTATCTTCCATTAGTTAGATAGGATCCGTGGTAACATAGCCGCAACAATCAAGCTCTGGAGAGAAAACTACAGCGACCAAGTAGAGGTGAACCTCTATTGGATCCTCACACCAGGAATGATCATATGGTTGACATGGAAGGAAAGGAACAGGCGCATTTTCAAAAACCAAAGCTGGCCAGAAGGGAAGATCAAGGAAACAATAACCTCCAAGATACGCGAGACAGTGATGAGTTGCAATTGCCAGGAGGGTAGTGCGCAACCCATTGATCAGGATTGCAGAGTCCTAGAGGTTTTCCAACTAACCGGCAGGCGCAACCCCAATCCAAAACGACAACAGC
>JASDQU010103046.1:70155-80848 GCA_032191745.1 Picea mariana
CCCTTGCAGTGTTCCCATTTGTTGTATTTATCATATTAGATTGTCAATGTGTGTTCGGAAAATTTTCCTATCAATTCTTGACCTAATCCTTCAACAATATCATAACTATTAAGTAGGTATCCATTCATCTCCCAAAGTCATTAATGCTTCATCCAATTCACTGCCATGGTACATGTTATTCATCTTAATGTCCCTATGATCCCTACATCTATGTTATCAACACTTAGCGCTTTTTGCCTTGAATTTTCCCCACAATCAAATTTCTTCCTTAATTGTGGGGGTTCTTTTGATGCACCACATGTCCTACTTCTCTTGAGAAAAGTGTCTTTCTAAGAATATGCCACAACATCTTGTTTCCATAAAAAATGTTTCTTGAGCCTTATAGACATTTCCAAGGTTAAACAAATGCATGCCATTGTTAAATAAATTTCACACCAAGATTATGAATGCATACCATGTGCTCAATACAAATGAATTCCCACCTGAAAGAAAATATGCCCAATTGAACAAATATGCACACCATGGTTGTTTCTTTGTTAATTTTTTTTTCCCTTCTCTACATAATCACTCCTAACATATATCTTCAAATTGTCATGGGGAAATATAACAAAGAAGTATTCATATAACTTGGCTAATTGTATGAGGTTAAATACTCCATGAATTTAATATTTCCATGGATGGAGATAGATTATACATCACCTTAATTACTTCATTGTATTTTTACTTAGCTCAAGGGATCGACTAATAAAGTAATGTATAGTAAGCAATGTATACCTTTTTTTTATGGTCCTCCAGATTCATAGGAGAACTAGATAATTTCCATCAATCGAGCTACAAAGTTAGAGAATCTCAAGTTTGATGATATCATGGGTTATCCAATGTAAGGAGAGATATGCAAAAAATAACATTGATTTTAAATCTTTGGTTACCAAGGATTGCTCTAAGGAGTGATATGATGAGACATACTAGGAGGAAATTGAGATTTAGAGGAAGTGTAAAGGCATGAAGTGACAATAGTTTATTTGTTGGAGGTTCCATAAAAAAGGTCACAACAAGAGTGAATGCAATATTAAATATTGGAAGGAGAAAGAAATAGATAAGGATAATTCAGTTGTTGAAATTTAACTATGATACAAGTGGTAGTGAGCCTTGTATCTCTGCTTTCGATTTTCAATACTATAGAGAGAATGTACCTTTGTGAAATAAATTGGGACTATTACCCGATTTGTGAAATTCAGGACAACAATCCAATGATTCTATAGGATGAAGTGCTTTCATTTTTCATATGTAGAGAGGGAAAGGAGGAAAGATGTGAGGATCAACAAGAAATCAATATGGACGCGATCATTGAGTGGTGGGTCATGCCCAAAGGGGAGGAGGTCTGGTTTTGACATTAAATCTTAGAAAATTTCATCATATGTAAGTATTGATTCCCCAAGACCCAACATAACGTCTAGTGTGTCACAAAGTCCCTCGCACAATCTTTGGGTGTTCACCTATGTTGAACTCAGGGATGAAACCAAGAATTTTAGTCACGCCATTATGCTCGGAGAAGGTGGATTTGGGTCTATGTACAAGTTTTGATCAAGAGCCTTGATGAATCCCATTCCAAAGTTGAGGTAGTTGTCAAGAAACTCAACTGAAAATAATTACGGGAAAAAAATCTATTCCTGGCCTTTTGCTGCTTCTTAGGTCCATTTTTTAATACCTATGACTTTCCTCTTTTGTGAAATTCATGCATTTGAATTAGATGTTTAGAATCATGCTAATTTTTTTTGGGAGTGAAAAATTATTATGGTATGGCATCACTAGGTTCAAGTACAACATTATACAATAACTCAAAATATTGTAGGAACCTAGGCATAAGAATCCCAAGGGTATTTAGCTTGGATAATTACTCTCATCCTCCCAAGATGAGATTCAAATGATTTATGTCCCAGTTATCGACTGCACCAAGAGTGTAGTTGTTTCTAGCGAGAGGATGGAACTCAGAACTTTTATCGAGGGGATTGTTGAATTCTCTGTTAAACCACAAACTCATGTGCAATTTGACTTTTAACATATGTTTTAACACCATTTTTATGGAAACAATGCATGAATCCAATTTTAAATTTTACCCTAATATGTCTTCCAATGCATAAATCTGATTTTGATTTTTACCCAAAAGTCTTCCAGTGTTCGATCCACTGTTGAGAGAAAATGATATGCCTAAATTATGGGAGAGTGAGGGTCATAAAAACACCAAGTTTGTTTTCAAGTCTTTACAAACTTGGGGTAGTTCACTTGTGGGTCATTATGGTGAAGTTGCTTTCCCTGTCCGAATCTGCTTTCTTTCGAGACAGACACACAACAATTCCTTCATTTTCTCTAGGTCAACAAATTGTTTGAAAATTATGGCATGTACACATACATTGTACACATATAGTTCCAATGTATTTCTCATGTGAAGTATTAGGTTCAGTTTATCAAAACACATTCGAACATTTTATGGCATTGTTTTCAACCGCTGATGGACTTTGATTTGAATGTTGGAATGTGGACAACGTTCAAATAGAGGATTTTAAATTTGAATTTTCTTCTTATTAGTCTGATTTTCTATTTAGTTAATTTTCATATTATCCTAGGGCTGATCTATCAATTGGTATGTGGACTGTGGATCCATGCATTTCCCATTTAGGTTGTAAGTTATATGATAAAGTATCTTTACACTTCCCAAAGGAAATCCCTCCTAAAAAATGGTTCAAATATTTCCCCTTCAAAATGGTTCATGTTGTTTTTACTATAATTAGATTCCTTCATGTCACCATGTAAATTGGTCGTTATTTAATGATATTTTGTTCTTATATTATATGTTGATGTGTTTACTCTTGATAGTTTAAGTTCAACACTACACTACATATTAATTTTAAATGATGGTTTTCATTTATCGACATTGGTTAATTCTTACATACTCACTTAAAAGCACACTTTCATTGTTAAATTATCACTTTTTCTAGTTTACAAATATTTTGTGAGTACATTTTTATCGCAACATGTTTGATCATTTAGTTCAATGTGAATGTCCATGCCACTTCCAATCTTCCCATAGAGTAAATAACAACATACAATTAGGATTTATTTTTTATGGATAGCCTAACTATTAATATTACAACTTAGATTCTCTATTCCACAACTTTATCATTAGTGTTGAAGACTTTTTAAACATTTGTGTAGTAATTCTAAAGTTTCAAAATATTTTTACATCTAGATATGATAATTACGCCTAAGATGTTCCTTAAGAAGTTGGTTCTATGGGATCTTTCGTAGGGTCTCATATGGTTAATTACATCGACGCAGTTTTTAAGGGGTGGTTATTCTCCCACCTTAGTTGGCTCTTCTTCCTCTTCCATTTCTCTTTAGACAAGTCACGATCACATATCTATGATTATTGCATGTGGGCATACAATTGGGTGATTTAGATTTGGAGTTACAGGATTGTTGAAAATATTTTGTTAGAAGTGGGATGAAGATGGACTTTTTAAAGTATTCATTTTCCATCCAAAAACAAAATCCCGTGATCTTTAAACAATGTAACCAACCCAATTCACTTCGGTATTTCCTTTCCCTCTGCTTCGGGGGTATGATAGTTTAACCTATGCTAAAATGGTCTTGAAATACGATTCCACCTCTGACAAAACGACATTGAAATGTGATTTAGCCTTTGACACAGAGGCATCGAATAACGTTTAATCTCCACCCCATCGACCATCAAATAGGATTCAAGCATCGATAATATAATAATAAATGTGAATTGGGTTTAACGTAGTTGTTTTGGTTAGTATACTAAAAAATGTTTATTTAAACGAGGAGTGAGGTGTAGGGGGTGGGCATGGCCCATTTGACCCTCCCCTTTATTTACTTTCAATTAACATGCATTAAGGTGGATGGGGGAATCAACCATGTGTCCTTCCCCCCTTATTACCGTTAGTTTTTTTAAGAAAATAATATATATACTTCACATCTTTGAACCATGTAACCCTCCCTTCAAGCCACTTCCCGCTAATGTTTCAACGTATTTTCCTCCCATATTCTCTTCAACAATTGATTCATTGGTAACACTGAAAACCAACTTTCTTTGATCACCTAACGTCATTGTTTATCAAAAATCCAATATCTTTTTTCCTAACCGACATAGGGCATCTCGACAAAGAATCCACTTTCTCGACTGACACACCATGTGTTGGGGCTATTCATGCATATTTTTCCATGGAAAAAGGGATCATATTTTGGCCATAAAATTTGACTCTGAGACTTGTTTCATGCATTCCTTATACTATTGGAAAGGTCTCGCCGAGCTCTACAACTTTACAGTTATAGGTTTTAGGAAATTCCTCATAAATTGTCACAATTTTCAGTATTGAACACTAGAATATTGTCAACAACCCAAGAACTTGATAACATAGTATTTCAATCAAGATGTCCATGAACACATCATCAGAGGGACTAGGGATTGAACTCAGGGAAGCATATCTAAAATTCTTTTAACTACTATTTGAGTTCTATAGGTTTAAATGTACATTTTAAAAGTATTTTTGAGATGTTACTTTGGAAACTCTTCTAATTTGTGATGAATCTAACCTAGGTATCAGCGTTGGAAGAAGATCATACATATGATCCTGAATACATGGCATGTGAAGAAGATAATTACGGAAACATGGGCGCTCTACATCAAGAAAAAGAGGCTCCGCTAGTACACATCAATATCTTTGCAAGTGTGATCGAAAACAAAGGATGATATACAATCAACATTAGCTGTAGCAGTTGTAGAGGAACAAAAAAAGAGAATCAAGCCCAAATGGAAGAAGTCGAAGAAAATTCCTCATGGTAGGAAAGCCCCGGGCATAGATGTAGGAGAGACCCCTAGTGTCTAGGTTATTCATCACATTGTATGAGGTCAACTAGGGCCAAAACCCATGATAGCCCACCATCACTAAAAGACAAATTTGAAATGTAAATGCATATCATGTATGATATATTAAATTATAGAAATTTATGATGTCATTATTCCTTTATCATTCCATAGAGGATAAGGAGTTTTTTTCCATATGGAAGGTTAATATTCAGGAAGGTAGAAGGCCAACAATGAAGGTGAATTTCAATAAATAGGGGGATTGTACTTGAATTAAGGGCTTTTGGCTCTTTGAGCTTTCATGTACTAATGTTGAAACTTTAATGAGGAGAACCTTGTTTGGCCAAGCTATTTTCTAGAGAACTTTGATTCTTGTGTTGCACGTGTTGTGGACTTTTCTGCTACGTTTTACTCAACACTTGGGTTGTGTAAGAATGTATCTCACATTATATACTATTATTATGTATGTTTTTTGCATTCTTATTTATGTTCTTCAGGGAATATTTGTCTGAATTTGTGGACATAGGAATTTAAATGATTGTTTAAATGTTAGACTATTCCAGGTTTGTAGTTATTTATTTTTATTCTTGTCTCTTCTTTGCGTGAACTATTTCTCGGGTCATTGATAGGAGCATGTCTGGTTTTATGTTTTCTTTTTGGTTACATTAGTTTCATCTAGATGCATGCATCTTATATTAGTTGTATTTCATTCCGTAGCTTAGAAATCCTCATTGGTGGGCCATGCCACAACTGGTAAACCCAAAACCAGAAATGGATGCCGGGCCAAAATCTTGATGGGTTCCCTATTCCAAATGATGAGAGGTATAATTGGAAGTTCTCATTGGGGGTAACCCCTTCTGTTGATCAAGGTCACAAAGTTCGCTTCAACACACTATTATAGAAACTCAAATTTCACATAGTCATACACAAATTATATATTTGGAAAGCTAATTCAATTTCCTGCATTTCATCTTTTTACACCATATTCAGATTCAATGTGAAAGTACCTTGTGTCATCCCTCCAAGTTAGTAGATTGTTGTTTTTCCAGTATTGCATCATGAGAGACCATCATTAGCTCGCACTCACCCATTCTTTATTATCTTTGCTAACAAAATACATATAACCAATTATATTCTAAATGCTTTAAAACACTACAAAAATAATTACATTACATGTTAAGACATCTTTTAACATAAATGAAATGAAAAATTAAAACATCCTTAATATAGGCCGATAAAAAACAATCAAATTATATATACTAATTTTTAGTATGGTTCCATAAATTTCATAAATTCTCCCATATAAGTAAATAATAAGTATTCCCTTCTATTCTACTTGAAGGTGGCCTATACATGATCATAAAAAGTGACTCATTTTGGTCAATAGTCACTTACACCACTTTTTGAATATGGAGTTGTACAAAAATTAACATAGATCCATCTTAAACCTAGACCTATCAAGCACCTAGAGGGATCCAATTTCTTAAGGTATATTATTTTTTTATTATTTCATTCTTGTTGTCATTTTTTTAATTAAGTGGACTTTATTATTGTTATTTTTTTAATTGAGTTGACCTATTTTTATTTTCATTATTTTTTAATTAAGTTGACTTTAATTTCTTTTTAATGTAGATAAATTTAACATAACTAACCTAACGTCTCGACATCTCCCCCATACTAAGCTGTAGATCATGTTGCTACTATAGGTGCAATCAAATTCCTTGTGTTTTAGTTTTGTAGTTGAATTTTATGGTAGAATAAATTATCATTTTTGTTGCTCGTTTCGATTGAATGTCTTGAGTCTAAGTGAATACAACATATATTAGGTCAGCTGGAAAAAGTGGTGTAGTTTTCTTTCCTCGGATTTGGTTTTGATTGCTTGCATCAGGGAAACATATTGTTCAGTTATATTAGGTCAGCGGGCAAAAGTGGTGTAGTTTTCTTTCCTTGGATCTGGTTTTGTTTGCTTGCATCGGGAAAACACATTGTTCAGTTTAGCATTATGTTAAGAATTGGAGATTGGTATTACATGTTGATAGTTAGATTAGATTGACAATCTGAATTTACACCAATATTCCAATTCTGGATCTTGTGATGATGCAAATTAGGGTCTTTCACAATTAGGAGCCAAAATTCCCAGTGCAAAAATCGTGTGCTCGTGTTATGTCTTAATGTAAGAAAAATGAAAATTGCACATTGATTCGTTGTAATTCCTTTAGAGAGCTTCTTTAGTGATGTTCCTTTATGATGTTCTTTAATGGTTTTGTCACATTGCAATATTCATCTTGGTGGAATTATGTCGAATTGTAGTGTTTTATCATATTGGGACATTTATGAAAGGATATGCTGGATTGTGATGTTCTTCAATAGTTATGTATCTTTGCAACATTCTTCTTGGTTGACTTATGTTCCTCAAGGGTTAGGTTAGATTGTGATGTTCCTCAATATTTATTTTGTATTTCGATGTTTATCATGGTTGAATTATGTTAACCATGGTTATCTTATGTTGAATTATTACGTTCCTTAACTGCTGTGTTGCATTGCAATGCCAATCAAGGGTTATGCTTCATTGTGACGATCATCAAGGGTTATGTTTTATTATGAAATTCCCCAATGCCTATGCACATCGTGACATATAGATTCATTACAATGTTCCTCCATGGTTATTGGATTATGATGTTCAACAATGGCTACTTTGAATTCTAATGTTCAATTTCATTGACTTATGTCAATTTCTACATTTCTAAATATTATGTCATATTGTGACGTTCATTAAAGGTTATTTGACCTTGCAACATTCCTCAAGGGTTATGTTTCATTGTGATGTTCATGAATGATAATGGTGCATTATGATATTTATCTTAGTTGAATTATATGGAATTGCTACTTTCCTCAATGGTTTTCTCACATTACAACATTCATCAACAATTATGCCAAATTTGTGATGTTCCTTAATGGTTATGTTGCATTGCAACATTCATCTTAGTGGAATTATGTCAAATTGCAATGTTCCTCAAGGGTTATGTCACAATGAGACATTCATGAAGGGACATGTTGGATTGGAACATTCCTTAATGGTTAAGTGGCATCACAACATTCATCTTTGTTTACTTACGTCAAATTGTTATGTTCCCCATAATGTCGCATTGCGATGTTCCCCAAGGGTTATGTTGGATTGTGACATTCCTCAATGTTTATTTGGTATTGTGATGTTTATCATGGTTGACTTATATCGAATTGGTATATTCCTCAATGGTTATGTGGAATTTTGGTGTTCATAAAGGGTCACGTGTCATTTCGATATGACATTGTAATGTTCCTAAAGGGTTATGTAGGATTGGAATGTTTCTCAATGGTTACATACAATTCCTATAATTAATACCCAATAAAAGTACACAATGTCACATTATAACAATTGATAATGTTTTATTTTTGTTTGATAGCATATTTGTGACCTACGAGACTATCCCATCGTTGAGACACTACAAAGAGAAAACCTTCTTGCAAAGGTTTTTACAGAAACTCCCCCAAAAAATTATCCCATAGTTATTTATAGCGGAGGTAGTTAGCAGAGGCGAGCAACTAGAGGTTTTTGCAGAGGTTTTTTTCCACTGCAGCTTTAAGGTCCATATGTACTGGTGCACACCTAAAACATACCACACTGTTGCTTAAATGTTAAAATGGACCATCGATGTTCATAGTGGGGGTTGTTAGCAAATGCTAGCAACCAAAGGTTTTTGCAGATATTTTTTCATTGTGCCTTTATGGTACATACACACCGGTGCACACCTAAACCATAATGCACCAGTGCGTATATGTTTAAATGCACAATCATAATTTATAACAAAAGTAACAAGCATCAATCAAAGTGCACCAATGCCATTGAATATTATGTATCGGTGCATAAAATTGTCTGATGGCACACTATGGTAGGGTAAATAAAAAAATTTAGCAGAATGATTTTCATAATGACACCTCATCCTGTGCTTCCAATCTCTCAAGAAAGCACCGATGCTCACTCTATTTCAACTTCCATGTTTCATGTGTTCCTCGATGAGTTGGATAGCTCTAGTGGTCGATTCCAGACATTTCCAATTTTTGGAAATTACCATGAATTTTCATTTCCTTTCAATGGTGGAACCATGCCTCTTCGAGACATAAGAGTTTAGGTAATTTGTATATTACCTTCCCATTTGCATTTTCATGCTTTTAAAATTTGAAATTTGGGACTTTATTTTTATTTTTTGACTCCAAACAATGCATCAATTTGATTTGGCTCACCCTAACATGGTGCGTCTTGTGCTAACTTCACAGTGAGCACCGTAACCAGTGTGTCTAATTTTTACTGTATTGAACCAGTGCTTTTGCTTAAATGCCTCGCAGTGGGTGCATTATAAAAGACAATACCAGGTAAACAATATGCCCATTCTTTTCAAACACATAAGGACTTGTGCGTTCCATTTAACCAAGCACATCGCTCAAAATATGACACATAAAATTTAACTTGGCGGTGCAACCATTTTAAACAAATGCACCAGTGCCATTAAAAAAACCACACCGAAACATATATTGACCAATTTGGCATAGGAGGGTGTTTCCTTTGATGCCACATATCTGGTGCTCTACACTTCATAAAGAACTGCTAAACAAAATGATGATGGTTCAATAACACGGTAGCATCGACGCATCCATAGTAACTACAAGATACCAGATATATAAAATATGCAGAACATAAATTAAATGCTAGAAATGGCAGAATAACAGTAAAATATCCAGCATAATCTTCACACTAACACATAAATGATATAAGAATAGCAATAGAAATAGCACTTTGATTCATAAAGCAATGGTCACAGGCCTCTTCGAGGGGGAAACCTCCAATCGAGCAGCACTCTGTTACAATAATCTTCAAGCTAGGGTTTTCATACCCTCGACCCTTATTTATACTAAATATGTCTATTAAGAGAAACATTTAGAGGAAGATCCTTCTAGAAGCAGAAGCTTCTATTAGGTCTTCTTACATCCGCCTTATTCTATTTTATTGAAAGGCCTTATTAATATTGACCTTTAATACATCCGAATACATTGATCTACCTATGTGCGGGTTAGGACCTTAACATGTCCGCCCCCTTAAAAACAACCTTGTCCTCAAGGCTTGAGATGTGGAAACTGCTGCAGAATGGTAGATGGTTCCCAAATGGCATCTGCTGGAGTCATATCTTTCCACTGTACTAGCACTTCCTTGATGTTTCTCTGACGCAGGCGACGCTCACGCTGGTCCAAAACTGCTTCTGGCTGTAGCCAAATGGATCCTTCTTCAGCTAACTCTGGAAGGTTGGTTTGAATTTGGCACCTGGTTCCAATCACCTTCTTCAAGCATGAAACATGAAAAACAGGATGTAGCTTCGATTGACTGGGCAGAGCTAACTGATATGCGACTTGTCCCACACGCTTGAGAACTGTGTAAGGGCCATAATTTTGGTGCTAGCTTCTGACAATGCTCGGCCTTGAGGGAAGTTTGCTTATATGGTTGTAGTCTCAGAAACACCTGATCCCCTTCTGCAAATTGACATTCAGAGTGACCTTGATCTGCTTACGGCTTCATTCTATTATGTGCCATGACCAAGTTCTCTTTAAGGGTACGAAGGATATCCTCCCAGATTGTAAGTGTTTGGTCAACCGCCTGGACCTTCGAGGTACCCGATAAGTATGAGAGAACTGAAGGTGGCTTCTGTCCATATACCACTTCAAAAGGAGTCATGCGAGTGGTTGTATGGTATGTAGTGTTGTACCACCATTCGGCGA
>JASDQU010103046.1:80948-102215 GCA_032191745.1 Picea mariana
ATTTTTGGATCTTTAATGGGGCGGAGGGAGTATTGGGGTTGAATGGTTTAGGGCGAGGGATAAAGGAAGGCTTACGGTTTTGAGAGGAAACAATTTTTTGTGCTTCTTTAGATTTTTTAGTAGCCTCCACCCAAGTCGTAGGTCGAGCCATGAGGACATGGGCCCGAATCTCCTCCTTGAGGCCACTCATAAAACACTCTCGAAAGAAAGCATCAGTCATGCCCTCTGTTCGAAAAGCCAGACGCTCAAATGCAGCTATGAAGTCTTCTACTGTGCCTGATTGCTTCAATTTTTTCAAATGGCCCAAATGGTTGGTGTCAGTGTCAAAGCATTCATAAAGCTCAGTCACAAATTGGGTCCAAGTAATATACCCTTGACGGGTAGTTTTTTTCCATTGCCAGCGTTCTTGATCTAGATGGAGAACACCATACCGTAGTTTGTCCAAGTCATCTGTAATGTTGTAGAGAGAGAAATAATGTTCCATTTGGGTGACCCAACCAGTGGGGTCCGAGCCATAAAATTTGGTTACATCCACCCGTAGAAGGCGTATGTCTCATTGAAAGTGATGGGGCTGAAAGGAATGGGAAGAAGTTTCACCTTCAGTATTTGTATGTGCATCAAGAAAAGAGTCATCAGTAGGGATCTTGAGTTTGGTGCAGAGTGATGCAAAGATAGATTCAAGCTGGGTGGTCAGTTCGTGTTTGACTTTCGCCATTGCAGACTGCACGACTGCATTTACGGATGCATTTATGGTGGTATTGATGGATGCATCACGAGAGACAATAGTAGCACTGAGTTGTTGCACTTCTTGTTGGGTCTCGAGGAAACCAGATTGCAAGGTGTTGAAGCGAGACTCTAGTTCTTGGCTACGGGTATGGGCCATGAGGATGGGTGAACTGAAAAGGGAGCAGGCTGGGTCAGAAATTTTTGCAGAAAAATGATATGGATGAATGTGATAAGGGATAAGAGATGAATCTAGTGAATGTTGTAGTGCTGAAATCCCCAAATTCTTAACCAGAAAGAAATGTGTATTTACTTGGCAACTCGAACACAAATGCGCGGCAATAGATCTCGCCGATTTAATTTGTTTATGTTCCCTAAGGGTTAGGTATTCAAGGGTTCTACAGACAAGGGTTTGCCCTGTTCTATAGCTCTCTGATATACGTGCAGGGTCCAACAATAGTACTCAGCCCAATATCTCAGGGCACTAACTAAGGAGGATAGACCGTACCCTTAGCCGTACTACCCGACTACCCAGGTACTAGAGAGTACCTTCCCGAGTGTTTTTCTTGGTGACACTATAGCAGTCTGACGACTGATAGGCTTATCTAAAGAGGGCTTCAAGAAATCTAGGTCGATCCGTACACAGGTGTTGTCTGATGTGCTACCACTCGAAGGGGTACCAACAGGGGTTACAAGGGTGGCCAACAGATGTGCGCTTAAAAACCACTTGTATTTCCTACGTGTATGAATCCCTCAACCGTGGGTTTATGCACGTAACGACAGATCTATGTGGCTTAAAGACATCGGAATACGTCTCTACCCTGAAAAAAAAATACCCACAATTTCTGCCAAGGAAAGTGCTCTGATACCACTTGCAAGATACCAGATATATAAAATATGCAGAACAGAAATAAAATGCTAGAAATGGCAGAATAACAGTAAAATATCTAGCATAATCTTCACACTAACACATAAATGATATAAGAATAGCAATAGAAATAGCACTTTGATTCAGAAAGCAATGTTCACAGGCCTCTTCGAGGGGGCAACCTCCAATCGAGCAGAGCTCTGTTACAATAATATTCAAGCTAGGGTTTTCATACCCTCGACCCTTATTTATACTAAATATGTCTATTAAGAGAAACATCTAGAGGAAGATCCTTCTAGAAGCGGAAGCTTCTATTAGGTCTTCTTACATCTGCCTTATTCTATTTTATTGAAAGGCCTTATTAATATTGACATTTATTACATCCGAATACATTGATCTACCTATGTGTGGGTTAGGACCTTAACAGTAACACATTGCACTGCTTAATTTGCAATAAATAAATATAACGCACAACAACATTGGTGTGTTATACTAACTGATGCATTGCTAAACATCATGTCAGTGCTCTAGAAACTATATCACACCAGTGCAGTCAGTTAGTTAAAGAACACCATTGTGTTTACATTCCATAAAAATTGGGGAGGTGGTGCATTTGTGTTAACCAAATGCACTGGTGTTGTGAGGCATCTCAGTGGATGTCCCATTACTAGTGCTCTCGACAACATAACACATTGTTAAATAAAACTCTAGTGCTCCAATAACATGGTAGCACCGATGCGTTTATATTAACATATCACACAAATTAAGTTGCAACAAAACTATTTAACATGTTAGTGTGCCTAGGTCCAAACAACACATCGAACCAAATTTTCACAAATTATCAGCATGGGGCATCTTATGGGAAGCACTGCTAAAATCCTAGGAAGTGTGCCAATTGAGATAAACGCACTGATCAGTTTTTGAAACAAAATTTTTGCGTGGTGCATCAAATAAATACAACGCATGGGTGTTTTGTACTACAATACAATGAGCAACATACATAATAATTTTCCATATTAGTTCGTTTTATGGGATTCCATGTTACTAGTGTGTTATAAGACAAATGCACTAGTATCAACACATACAAATCTAAAATGGAGCGTTGGGGCGTTACATTCACTAAAACGAATCGATGTGGTTAAGTGAGTTGCATCGGGAAAAATATTTAAAAAATTATCATTATGATTCATCTTTTAAAATGTGCCCATTATCAGTGCATCATAAAAGACAATGAAGCGTTAAAAAGCGTATGGTGCTCGGAGGAACATAGAGAGATGGTGCATTTCATATAACCAAGTGCACTGCTTGGTTTATCATTAAAAAAATCCACGAAAGATCGCCTTGAGATACAAAATTCACATGTGAAATGGCATTGCGGGTCGTTTTGTTTGACAAGCCTTAACCAGTGTACTATATATCACAATCCACTGCTATAGATATCGACGCTAGACTAAAAATAACATTCCCATGCGTTAAATTTAATATGTTTTTTTTTTCGGCGCCTTATATCTGATATGGAGCACTAGTAGCGGTGTGTATGAATTTATTAATAACATCGATTAATTTTTCACTTTTTGTTTGCAAACATAAACTAATTTCAGTTTTTGATAAATACAAATTAGTTATATATGTTTGTGTTTTATATTTTAAATTTGTTCTCTCTCTCTCTCTCTCTCTCTCTCTCTCTCTCTCTCTCTATATATATATATATATATATATATATATATATATATTTGTTCCTAAAAATAATTTTATGTGAATCAGATATGACGATGACGCTAAGCGTAGTAACAACAAAAGTATCTAGAGGAAAAACACTTTAATTCATAAACTAGATATGCAAGCCTCCACAATTAAATATTATGGAGGTTTTTTTTTTTTTTGGAGAGGAAAAAACAAAGGTCACTCTTTGGTGCCTCTCATAATTTGGCACATGGATTCGATCCTCTACCACTTCCTAAGTGCTCTGCCTCACATCTCCTCCTTCACAAGCCACTCAACTTTCTCCAAGATATTGTCCTCGTCGTTCCTGTAGCCATAATATGAACTTGTGTCAATTCACTTGTAGATCACATACCTACACCTCCTATTCTATGACTTGAGGGGGATTATCAAATAGCTCTTTGAGGATGGGGAGGAATTCTGTAGCCTCAAAGTATCTATAACCAGGGCACCTGTTGGTGGCATCAGGCACATCAACTTTGTTCCCTTCCAAGTTCGTCATCTTGGTCCCTACTTTGGGATAATTAGGATTCCAAAGCTTTAGGATTTGAGATTTACATTTCCTCTTTGTGCTATTCAACAAGAAAAGACCCTGGTGGATGTCTTAATTATAACATTGTGTCAACATCAAGAATGACCTAGGATCCATATTGTATATTTAATAGAATTTAAGAAGTACATTTGGAAAAAAAATGGATGATCCATAATCTTTGTCAGCATGCCTTATCGCTAAATATTAAGTATTTCCTTAGCCTCTGCCTAATCCTCCATGAGATCCTCACCCATGTACTTACTAAGAATATCATGTTTCTTCTTCTCCGCACCCATGTGATTGATCACTTTCTCATCCAGAAGGGGCACATGGGAAACAAACTCTTGCTCTCTCTATTGTTGGTTTCCCTTGTCTTTCTCTCCCATTTCTTTCGTCACATCCTCATCTTCCTTGAATAGGACTGACTTAATGGAAACAACCTCCCTTCTCTTGAATGTCAACCTGTCCTCCCTCTAGATAGACTCAATCCTCTACCACTCCCTAAGCACTCTGACCCAAATCTCCTCCATCATGGGCCACTTGACTTTATCCAATATACATTTCTTGTCATCTCTGTCTCCATAATAACTGATGTCAATTCACTTGTAAATCACATACCTAGACCTCCTATTCTTTTGTTTGGGGGATTATCAAATATCTCTTTGACGTGGGGAAGGAATTTCCTAGCCACGCGTGTACAATTGATTGTTGGAAGATGGCATGTTACAATATTCCAACAACCAATTGTATAAATGTGGCTGGGAAATTCATCCCTAGCTTCAAAGAGATATTCGATAAGACCCCTAAGGCGAAGAAGAGGAGGTGTAGTTACGCAATTTACAAATCAATTGACACCATTTATTATGGCGAGAGGGATGATAAGAACATTATCTTAAAGAAAGTTGAGTGGCCCGCGGAGGAGGCGATGCAGGCCAAAGTGTTGAGGGAGTGGCGGAGGATCAATTCTATCTAGAGGGAGGCCAGGTAGATGATCAAGAGAAGGTAGGTTGTTTCCATTAAGTCGATCCTATTCAATGAATATGAGGATGTGGAAGAATAAATAGGAGAGTAGGACAAGGGAAACCAACAACAAAGAGAGTGAAAATTTATTTCCCATGTGCCACTTTTGAATGAGAAAGCAATTGAGCACATGGTTTTGGAGAAGAAGAAACATGAGCTTCTTAGTAAGTACACATGTGTGAATCTCATGGAGGAGAGGGCTGAGGCCATGGTAATGCTTGATATTTAGTGATAAGGCATGTTGACAAAGATTATGGATCATCCATTGTTTTTCCAAATGTGCTTCTTAACTTCTATTAAATATACAATATGGACGTTAGGTTACTCTTGAGGTTGACACAATGTTATAATTAAGACATCCACCAGGGTCCTTTCTTGCTGAACAGGGAAAAGGGGCACTAGGAAGCTCTAATCATAGATCTTGGCAGTCCTAGTTATTCCAAAGTACTAGCCAAGATGATGGACTTGGAAGGGAATGTAGTTGATGTGCCCGATGCCATCGACAAGGGCCTTGGTTACATATACTTCAGGGCTATGAAATTCCTCCCCGTCCTAAAAGATTTATTCGATAATACCCCTCAAGGCGAAGAAGAGGAGATGTAGGTATGTGATTTACAAACAAATTGACGCCAATTCATATTATGACTACATTAATAATGAAGACAATATCTTGCATAAAGTTGAGTGGCCCGTGGAGGAGGAGATGCGAGGAAGAGCATTGAGGAAGTGGCACAGGATTGATTCCATGTGCTAAATTATGAGAGGCACCGAAGAGTGATTTCCTCTACAAAGCACAACCTCCGCAAAACTTTAATTGTGGAAGTTTGCATACGTACTTTGTCAATTGAATTGTTTCTCGATGCATTTTTACGTAACAACCGCACTAGTGCGCTTTCATTCACAATAGTGCGCTATAAATAATATAGCACACATGTATATTGTGTTTTTTCAAATCATGTTGACATTGTTATTGTTTGATTTATAAAATGTATTATAAGTACACTAATGATTTCTCTAATTTTAAATTAAATTTAAGATGTATCACTCATTAGAATTTAGAGTTGCTATATAATGTTTGACTTTAGTTTTATGACATCGTTTACTTTGGATTGTAATTGAGAAAACTTATAGCTATTAGTGCCATATAATGTTCAATTCTTCTTCAAGGTGAATTATTTAATTTTTAGCAAGATACAATATGTTGATTAAACATGTTTACATTATTTTCTCATTTATTTTATTGATAACATTATAATAATTGTTTATAGTTAAATTTAAAATTGTTATATTTTTAAAAAAATATTATAATCATAATTATTAAATATGAAAATGAAATCATTAATGATAATGAATTTTTAAAAATATATATAATTATTAAATATGAAAATGAAATCATTAATAATAATGAATTTTAATATACACACTTTTCTTTAAATGACTTTGTGATTTTTTTCTCCACCACCAACTTAATTTTGAATCTCCTCATAAGAAAATGTAAGTATTTGATTTCGTTAGTGGAGAAATTGATTAATTTTTTAAGGTTAAAAGAATATTAAATTAAATTAAATTTATATTAATATTTAAAAATATTAAAATATTAAGCAAACTCAATAAATAAAATATACAAAATTCCATGTGTAGAAGTTATAGGGAGCTTAGTCCCCTTCTTTGATGTAATGATTGTAACACAACCAACCACTTTATAAAACGAATGTCGAATTAAACAATACATTTAAATTAGTTCCATTGAAAATCTAAAAATGCAATTAATCAATCATCTTTTTCTTATGCCCCAAGGGGTTGTCTAAAGGTAAACCCAATACAAGAGGTTTTTGACAAGAAGTTGGTGGTCTACAAAAGTTATAGTTTATTAACAACTCGTCACCAGGAGACAAACTACATATTGCATGCACAACAACAAATTTGGATGCCTTCCTTTTCATAAAGAATTCTTTGTCATTGGAGCATTCCTAAAAGGAACAATTTGCACTGAATAATGAGGACCTGCAACTATTTATGAACCCTGCAATGTTCCCATGTCGATTTATAACATTTTTTTCCTGTTAAAATTTTCTGAATCATAACCATTCATGCACATACTATACATGGAAATGTCATGTTTTTATTTGGCAATATTCAAGTAGTCAGGCATACTATAAAGAGGACCAAAAAATGGCATAAGTTCCACTGATTGTTTGGGAGGAACAAATACATGTGAAAGGATAAACAACTCAAGATTTGCAACATTTATTTTAGACTTGGAAATCATATAACTATTACCAAAAAAAGAGAATGCAGTTCCAACATCGGACACATGCATGGAAGATGACCATGCGCCATACAAATCTCGGTTGTAACAAGTTCGGTATTTACTTTGTAGATGGATAGGAAGAGGGAAGTCATCGCTACCTTCCAACAATTGAACAAACTTTGGTGTGTACTTGGAATTTTTTTCTCTTAGCTCATACAACTTTTTGGATCTTCTAGTAGTGATGTTTTGGGTAGTATAGATATCATACTTTGACTCACTATAAGAACTCTTCCTTCACTCAAAATAAGTAGATGAGTTAGCCAATTTAGGATGAAACGTAGTTGATATGGCTTCCAACTTTTCAAAAAGGGATCATATTGAAGTGTTCCCACGTGTCTTTCCTATATCACCTATTGGATTCTTGACCATAGTGGGAGCTATTAGACCATCAAATTTGGGTAGTCAATCATTAATATAATGGGACAATGTGACATGTTAAGGGTTCTTCTTCAACACTTTACATTTTGAACAACCACATACCATTGACATGTCATAAAAGAGATCCAATTCAAGGTGTAATACCATTGACCCAGGATGTAGGGTACTGGAGGATGGCATGTTACAATTGGCAGGGTAAAATAGTTATCCATTTTCATCAAACATTTTCTTATGATATATCTTGTGACATTTTTGGACTGGTGGAATGTCTTGCTCATTCGAAATCGATCCTGATTTATGATCCTACAAAATTCAATGAACAATTAGTCAAATGCACATGCATAAATGACATAAATTCAATGAGATAAATGAATTATAAATAAAATCTAGACTTACTTCAAATGGTGTGGGAGAAGTTAACAAACTTGCAATGATATGGAATGAGTTGGAATCTGAAATATTGGCCATTTGATATTATAACCTTATTTTCTCTGCATTTGAGCTTAAACCATCATTAATATGTGCATGAATTTGATATTAAAAGTTATCATTGTTTTTAATTACTTGCTTACTCACCAGTGCATTTGTACATACATAATGCACTAATGCACTACACTATGAAACACATTGAACCATGACCTTCGCTAGAACCTCCACAAAACAAAATATCCGTAAATTTTAAGAGTGGAAGTTTGTGTTTCTATTTTTTCAATAAAATTAGTATTGGTGTGTTTTTACGTATATATACACCATGGCACATTAATCTGTGTGGTGAACCAATTTGATGACAAAATCATTTTTTTTATTTTATAGTTTACTAAGTGTTTTTACATGCAAAGTGTATTGGTGTGGTTTGTATCACATCGGTATGTTATATATAGTGAAAAAACACAACAAAAAAAGAGAGGGAATTTTATTTTTCAAAATTTGTTTGTTTATAAATTAAATCACTATTCCCTATTTCATTTTTTTGATAGAATTTAGAGGGAATATTTGTTGAAGATATATTTACCATGAAAGACTTTAGAGTGGATAGATTTTTTTGTAGAGCCAAAATTGGAAGGGATCCGTAGGGAACATACAAATATACAAAGAAGAAATTTCACGTATGTGATTTCATTCTACTGATCATTTCAATATTTCCCTATTTGATTCAAATGATTTTCAATGCATGTTAAAAAAAATTAAAGGGTTTCATAGTTATCTTTGGTATTGGAAGCCCTAGCTTTCTTGTTATTTTTTTTATTCCCCTCCCTTTTTAAGTAATAGATTTTTATAGGGTTTATTTAGTTGCATATGGGGTGTTTGGTATCCATTGCAATGATATCACTCATTACATCTCACTGCATCGAATCCCAAACCATGTCAACCCTATCATAGTTAGTGATTTTATCAAAAATATTTTCCACAATACCCAATGCACACTGTATAGGAAAATCACACCAGTGTGCACTGTATAGAGAAAACGACCCAATGCTCACTTTATAGAAAAAAGCACATTGGGGCTCATATATCTGTGAAAAGCATCGATTGGTCGAAAAAACAAATAGAATTAACTTTCATATCATATGTGTACGTCTTAGAGGTGCATAATGACTAATAGTACAGATTGGTGCGTGTATATGTTTGATGCCACCATGTGTTCTTTTTAATGACGTGCATCGAAATACTAGATTGTATAAAAAAAATCATAATTTCTAATTTTGATGATTCATGTTTTTTGTTTTATACAAGATGGTTGATAGAAGTTCAAAGAAAACTCTGTATTGCAGTGATCACAATGGTAGCTCATCCCAATAAGAGAGGGAGGCAAGTTCTTTAAGTTTTATTAAACATTTAATATATTTGAAATATTTGTAAGTTTAAATTAATGATATGTATTGGTCAATGTATGTCATGTAGAGAAAAAACTTGAAGAAATTCAATAAGATTGTTCGCAATTTGAGTGTAAAAAAGCGTAAAAGTTTTATGGAAATGTTGCAAAGAGAGGAAACATGTGGATCGAATCGTAATGAACATTAATTTTTTCTTTGACTTTTTACTAAAAATGAATTTCTTAACATTAATCACTAACATGTTTTAAACACTCGATTTCACATTTTTTTAATGTTATGCAGGGACCGATAGCGAGGGAATGGAATATCGTCCTAAGAGAAAAAAAAATCTTAAGGATGTAAATTATGATGGTGACTTGGTCATCAATTCATCTAGAGTGGTTCTTGAAGTTAATGACAAGGGAAAATTGTTTTACAGAGCTTTGAGGGATATAGTGGAAAAAATTTATAGATGTGATTTCCAAGAATTATGATATACATACACTACAAGAAGCATTTATGGATTCATGGTCAATGAGACCTGTGAGACTTGCAATAGAAAAAACTTACAATAACAAAAAAAAATCACATAATTTTTTATTTTTTTTTCACAAGAACCGGGGAATTTTATTATTAAAATGGTGTGGTCAAGACCACTAAGATACAAAATGATGGTTTCAAAAAGTCACAGAAACCTCCATAGCTGAGAGATAATCCATAGTTTACAAAAATTTTGATTGGTTCCTTAAGGACTGCCCAAAAACTAATACTGCTACTATGTTGAGAGGTATACATCCGGTAAAATATACCGTTAATACATATAGATAAACAAAACATGACTAAAATTTTAGTGGAAATCAACTACCAGGTTCATGCTTGATTTCTTGAGTTCCTTGTTGTTCCCAATCTTGTTCTTCCCAGTTTTCTGTAGCGGGATCATTGAGGTTTGGTAGTAGGCACACTGAGGCTTCTGATAAGTTCCTTGATGTGTTCCAGTTGCTGGCAAGGGTGGAGAGTTGTCCATGATTTTTCTCCCACTGATCAAGTCGAGTGTGAAGGTCCTCAATTTGACTGCATTGTGCAAAAACTTCATCCTGCAACTATCCAATGATAAGGAAATGTCAGGACATTGTTTCAAGCTCAAATGAGACAGTGGAGCGGACAACACCCAATTTGATTTTTATCTTTTGACACTTAGTGCATTTAGATTCAGGCTCAAGATTCCTTGGTCTTGCTTTGTATCCTGTGGAGTCCATTTGCCTTTGTTGGAGATGTGCTGCACAATGTCATGACGTTGTAATGGAAAACAATCATTGTTTACTGCAAAAGAGAAAAATAAGGCTCTGGCCGAGAGGATTTGATACCACACTTTTGCTACACAATGTCATGGAGCTGTAAGAGGAAGGAGATTACTAGTTGTTGTGGGAAGGGTATATAGAACAATGACCAGAAGGATTTGTAACCAAGAAAATGCTAAGGCCACAGATGAGGGATCACCTGCAATATATAAATTCCTAATTTGTCTCTCACGATAATCCTTCATGATGTCGCTGCAAATACAAAGAAGGTACCAATACGAAGGAAAATAAAAAAAGCAATGAGTAATTGAACTAGATAGAACCTCATCCACCTAATACACCCCATGCCAAATGAGATCCAGGGCATGCAAAGATCCCGTGCTAACGTCGACTAACCAAACCAACCCCATCCAATCACTTCTTCGAGTCCTCTTGTTCTTTGCACCTGAAGCCTTTAGACTAAAGCACACGAGAGTGCTTGTGCAAAGGGATTCATCACCCATAATCATGATTGAACTATGGTACCTCCCATGCCCTATTCATTTAACCAACTACCATATTAAACCTTGCCATCTTGTCCTCTTCTACGTAGGAGATCATGCATCACGTTGGCTATCCACGTGTAACTGTCCTATCTTCATGGGCCTCTAGATCCATGCAAGGTTCTGGATTCATGGCAAGAGGTCTAGAATTTTGTGACTTTCAACCCCCATGAGACCTGGGGCCTTACCCATGGCCTTATTGGCCATTTTTTCTACCTTTGCATTGTTGATTTGAAGGACATGGAAATATTTGATATGCATAGAGTCAGCAAGGAGGACAATTATGTGTATTAGGATTTTTAGGCTCATGTTATGAGGTGAGGAGTCAAAAATCATTATCCTTATTAACGTCTTTGATTTTCCTACTACATTTAAATTTTGAATTTTCCTTTTCTTTTCCTATTGAATCCATTGAAGAAGGGCATACACCTCCGCTTTGTTGTTTTTTTCCATCCCCAAATTCCAATAGTAACCAGAGACTCTAATTCCTTTGGGCCCAAAAAGAACCCCCCCTGTACCTACCTCTCTTGGGTTTCCTTTAGATTCTCCATCAAAACAAAGTGTGTGTCAAGGCTGAGAAGGGAGCCATTGCTAAAAAATAAAAGAGGAAGAATGAAGTTGCCAACATGATCGCTGTGAAATCTTGGAAAGCATAGTGTGAAGTAGGTTAAATTTCAAGATCTAAGATTTTTCGAGTATACTCCAAATAAATTTATCCTCCAAGATCAATATTTTGGAGTTCATGAGCTCTGTCATTTGGGCTATGACCTTGCTTGCTACATTTTGTGGGTGGATCCTTTTATTCTAAAAAATAATTCTATTTCGGGCAAGCCAAATCTTCCAACTCACAAATTTTAGGGAAGATTTCCACAATCTCTTAAATACCTCTTTCCCTTGGAAAGACCCTTGGTAGTAATTTTCTCATTTTCCTAGTAAATTTTTGAAGCTAGAAGGCCATCTTACCCGATGAGACAACTCTCAGTACAATGAAGCCCAAGTTTTTTTGGAGAAATCACACTCCCAGAATAGATGTTGGATTGTTTCCAACTACTTTGACATAGAGCACAACAGAAAGGGACGTTAAACCCTCTTTTCATTAGATTTTCACATGTTAGGATCTTTCCATGTGTAAGAGTCCAGTAAAAATAATTTTATTTTGGGAAGTGAGTCTGAGTTCCAAATGTTCTTCCACCATGTTTGGATCAAATTCCTTGAATTGGCTAGGATAATTTTATATCCTTCTTTCACTTTATAGCCTGTAGAGCCCCATCCTCTGTTGTTCGGGATGCTCTGATGGAGTAGGTTGGCCCTCTTTAGTTCCTTTACTAGGAGATAAGCTTGATATTGTAAACGAGGAGGAACGTCTCCTAGATCTCAGAACTTCCATGTTCCATCCTCATTCCAATGTGAAATATCATGCAACAAATATTTTTATTGAGATAGCATACATCCTTTAAGATATTCAATCTATGGGATATTATATAAGGGGGGGATCCCATAACTAAGTATTTCCAAAGCAATATCGATTTACCATTTCCTAGAACCCAAGAGATATTTTTATGAAAGAAAGGAATGGAGGCCCAAAGAAGTTTCTAGATGGGAGACCCAGAGTGACAAGTTGGAACTAAGTCAAGACATCAATTTCTATTTCCCAATCTGTATTTCTTGATGATGGTTATTTTCCAACATTATTTGATCCATGTTACTAATATCCATAGCAACTTCGCACCCAGAGCAATGTTAACCATCTTTGGATCCCTAATTCCCAATCCCCCATGCTCCTTAGGGGATGAAACTATGTTCCAGTTGACTAGATGGAATTTTTTTGAATTAGACTTGCCCCCTTTCCAGATGAATTTATAGATGACTTGGGACATATATTTTTTAACTCCCATGGGTGACAAAAGAGACAAAAAATGAAAGAGAGGCATAGGGGATAGTAGTGATTTAATTAGCATCAATATCCCTGCAGGGTTGAGCCATACTGCCCCCCCTGGATTCCATTTTATCTTTAACGTTTTGAAGGATAATTTTCCAATACTCTCCGAGAAGGTATTTAAAACACATGGGCAACCCAAGGTACTTAAAGGATTTCCATTCATTAGAGATTGAGAAGCCGAGGATTTGAGCTATGCCTAAAAGACAATGGGATTTGATGTTCCACACATAGATTTGAATTTTATTTTTATTTATGAGTCCTCCAAAAACCATGATGAAATTGTCCAAGACCTATTTTAATCTCATTTCCATGACTTTAGATGCTACACTTAACAAAAGTGTGTCATCAGTGAATTGGGAGTGATTGATTCTCTTGACTCTTACTATTCAGAGCCTTAAGATTGATCCATTTGGGCATTCCCATTCCAATCTTTTGTTGAGAGATTCAACCATGAGGACATATAAAAGGGGGGAAATGGGAAAACCATGTCTTAATCCCCTGGAGGCGTTGAAGAAAGGGGTGGGTCTTCCATTTATTAGGGGAGCAATCCAAGGGCTTGAAATACAAGAACCGGCCTAGGAGAGGAAGGCTTTATCAAATATGAATTTCTATAGAATTGCCTTGAGAAAGTCATGATTTAATCTATCGAAAGCATTGGCCATATCCATCTTTATAACCATACCTGATTCTCTTCTTCTAAAACTGGAGTGAATTGCCTCCTGGACCAGGAAAGTTTTGTCCCATATTTTTCTACCTTCCACAAAACCACCTTGATTGGGGAGAATTAGATAATTAAGAAAGGGTTTCAATATATTAGCAATTATCTTAGACATGATTTTATAAGAAACATTACACAAAGAAATGGGTCAGAATCTATCAAGGATGCGGCCCCTTTTTCTTTAGGGATTAGTGCCAAAAAGGAGGAGTTTGTAACACCTCCCATTCTATTTGAATTTTGAAAATATCGAATCATTCTGATGAAATCAAATTTTATTATATACCAACATATTTTATAGAAATGCAGGGTAAAACCATCAGGACTTGGAGCTTTATCCGGATGGAACTGACTAATAGCTTTAAATATTTCATCTTCTTCAACTAGTTTATTTGGCTTGAGGTTGTCTTCTTCTGATATCATATTTGGTATATGGGAGAGAAAGAGAGTACTCAGTTCTTTGTCGATGTCTCCTTCCAAGGATTACAACTAAGAGAAGTTCTTTGTGGCTTGTTGTTTTATTTGATCAAAACCACTTATTGCTTCTCCAAACTGATATTTTATTTCAGTTACCTGGTTTATCCATTGCTTTGCTTTAACTTGTCTATGGAATAAGGAAGTCTTTTTATCTCCCTCTTGACCCAAGCTTCTATACTTTAGTCTCCACATGGAATCTTCTTCCGAAAAGGAATGGATGTATTCTCTATGCTCCTCTTGCTCTAGATTTAGATTGGCCTGCTGGACTTCCTTTGTTTCAATTTCCTCTTGTACTTCTTCTATCTTTTTCTTTTTTTTCATTACTTTGATGTGATGAGGTCGTGAAAATATTTTTTCCCAATATTTGAGAGCTTCTTTAGTAAGCTTTAGCTTCTTCTCCCAAATGTGCATAGGGGATCCTGAAACCCATGGCACCAAGAGCGAGAGACTATAGGAAATAAATCAAGATGATCCATCCAAAGTGGATTAAACTTGAATGGAATGGGACCCCAACTAGCCTCACGAACAAATGTCAGAGAGATTGGGCGATGATTTGAGCCTGCCCAAGGAAGGATCGAAGAAGAGAATTTTTCAGGGAAGGTGAGAAAGGAATTGTTGATCAAGAATCGATCCAGCCTGGCTACAATGTGCCTAGGCCAACCCGTTTATTGTTCCAGGTGTATGTTCCCTTAATGGGGGGAACATAAAAAAGATCCAAATCTGAAATGAGGTCATCCATTTTTTCCCGATATTGATCTCTCACTATGGAGCCCCCTCGTTTTTTTTAAAGACTTCTTGTCATATTAAAATCTCCCACAATAATAAGATTTTGGGGAAGATTTCCTTTTGCTAAATCTAAGAGAGATCTCCAACATTCAAATTTTTCCTAGTAATTGTTTGGAATATATATATTAATAATGGAGAGAGTCATAACTGTGGAAATCATGGAGAGAGTTACCATCAACCAGTTTGTTGCTTGAAACCAATCTAACAGTTTCAAAACATATGTATTCCACAATGTGCATAAACCACCAGACGTGCCTCTTGCACTGATGGCTTTTCCTTTTCCAACTTTCTAGATTCTTTACATGTCCTGGAGAGCTTCCTGCTCTCTCATCTTAGTCTCCTAGAGTAGAAGGATTAGGGGATTTTCTACTCTAATTATCTTTTTGACTTCTTCTTTTTTTCCTTTCTCCCCATGCCTCTACAATTCCAGGAGACAATTTTCATCATTTACCTACATATTTGTGTGTCCCCCCTTTAGAGGGATGAGAGAATACAACTTTGGGGTGTGTGGAATGAGATTTTCTCGATTTGAATTCTTTTCTTAGAACTTCTTCTAGAGTAGTTTGGATGCCTAGTTCTTTTTCCTAGTCTCCTGTCGGTTCCCCTATGTTTATGTTGGATTTTCTTCCAACTTTTTTTATTGTATCAAGAAGGGTGGTTTGAAACTCTGAGTCAGATTCTGAAATTTCTTGATGCTCTTCCTCATATTTTGTTGGGATCCCTGAAGAGGTATGGGAGGAAATTTTTTCTGGAGATGGATCACCTCCGCTCGGGATTTGTGTTTCCTTCACTTTTCCCCTTCGAGCCTCTTTGTCTGGAACTTCTTAGTGTGTCATTTCATTTCCTTCCTAAGAGTCCCTAATTTATTCAATAATTTCATCAAGATTTACTAGCTCCGCATACTTATTTTGAATGGACTCCCATTTCTGTGATGAAGTTAGGGATCAAGAAGGGGGGGGAATGCAATTTTTCTCCCTGACCTTGGGATTGAGATGAAACTGTGGTCTTGCAAGTGAATTTCTTTCTCTTCGGTTGTTTCCATTGTTCATGATTCTTCTCCTCTACTTGAGATGATTTGGCTTTCGAACATTTTTTAGCAAAGTGACCATATTCATGACAGACCTTTCACTTGAATAATAGATTCTAATAATCCACTTGTTGAATGTATGACCAACTATCCAAGTTTAGTTGAATAGCCTTTAATAATCCTTTTTCTAGATCTACTTCTATGTAGAGTTTGGCACAAGATTGAAGGTCATCTCTTGGTTTGACTCGATCAATATATTTTCCCAGAGAATTACCTATATTTCTTAGGGTTTCATCATTTCAACAATGCAAAGGGAGGAAGGGAAGTGTTACCCAGACCGATACTCCTAAGGGTATGTCATTTTCTAGACTGAAATCCAAGGTCCATTTGTTTAGATACATTCTTCTAGATCCCATGAAATAGGGACCACTATGAAATATTAGATCCCTATCTTATTTTTTTTCGAAAATAAAAACTAAAACCCCTTACCACAAAAAATCGAGGACATTTAAACTTGGATCATATTCTTCCAGTTTTAATATAACCATTGATGCATGGCCTTGGGGGAGGGCCATAACCTAGTAAACTTCACAATGAGTCCTTTTTTAGCCAACCGAAGAGTGAAAGGATGGTTCGAAGAAGGATGAACATGAACTTTTGGGATTTCGTCCATTTTCTTCACGAATCTTGATGGAGCTTGCTTTGTTATTTTTGCATATGAGGAGATCAAAGCCTGAAAATATGCGATGTCATGAGGTGGAGGAGAGCTCGGGGGGTTTCTCCCCCCCCTCACAAACGGATCCATGACACGCACGTTATAGATATTGATAAGCCCCAATTGCAGAGATCACAAGTACAATGATAGTCTGTCTAAAAAAAGTATTATTACTAAACATGTTTTTCTATAATATGTTCCAATTATTACCAAATTAATTTGTTTTACCATATTTACTTTTATGTCCATTTCAAAAAATTATTTTGCTTCATTTTTTCAGGAAGATTATGAAAATTCCAAGTGACAAATGAGGGGAAATCCAATACATGCCAGTAGGGATGTCCAAAAAAGTGTACAAGGAGATGGTAAAATAAATGAACATAATTTCATCATAGGAGGATGCATCCCAACAACAACATGCATTAGAGGTATGTGATCATTCATTTATGTACATCGAATTTATTTATCATATTAAATACTAATTTTCAATTGTTTTGTTGCATAAAAGAAAACAAAATGGAGCCCAATCAACACATAAGACAAGACGACAAGGAAGAAAAGAGTTGATCGCAAAGTTTGTGAGTACTTATTTTTCGATGTTAAGTTTTCATATTTGTTGTGATATTTTTATTTGCATAATTAATTTACACTGGTCCATGGATGTCTTCTAATAGGTGATAACATACACATAAGAGCCAACTAAACAATTGATCAATATTGGACTAATTTAGGGTTGTGAATATATGTTGAAGTATCAAGGTTTAATTGAACAATTTGTAAGTAGTTATGTTGTTTAACTTCCCTTGTTTTATAATAAATGAAATAATAATAAACGTTTATATTAATTATATCAGCTATTCTTTTTCATGGCATATTAAACATGTAGGAAACAAAGTATTGAGAGGAGCCAAAAGAAGATCCTTTGTCACACAACATGAGACAAAGATTCGAAAGCATGTGTATGGTTTATGAATCACTCGTTGTTATAGTACGCTTTTTGTTTTACACAATCATGTACATTCTATTATATTATAAATGTATATTTTCTTATTACACTTTATTTCTTTGTTTGTAGATGAAACATGATCAGTTGGAATGTCAAAAAAAAGTGGAGCAAGAAAACATATGTTTAAATAACCAAAGTACAATATATCCTACAAATGATCAAAAAATGAGGGATGCACATAGCTCGAGCAATGACAATAGTTCAAGTAATGAATGACAATCAACATGATTGAATGTTACTGTAAGTTGTATGTTTTGGAATATCGGTCTGTAAAAATAAGGGATTTTGCTTAATGTAGTGGACATAATGTCCCAATTGCATGAGGACATGTTACCAATAAATGTAACAATTACATATTGGTTCCATTTTTATTACTGTGGACCTTTACATTGTACCATTGTGTATGGCCATGGGTCTCTTATTTGAATATAATTAAATGGATTTGTTGTTTTATTGCATTGTCAAATGTTGTAAAATATTGTGTCGTTGATTACTTAATATGTGAATGATTTACATTGTTGCAAATAATTGATTAATTAATATGTGGATGAATTACATTGTTGCAAATAACATAGGTGTAATCCGTTGGATAAGGCATTAATGCAATAATTATATCAAAATGCAATAACAAAAATATAAAAAACAATATTATTATAAAAAATGTTTGTAAAAGAAACAATTAATTAAAATATATACTTACCGGTGTGTTATCACACAAGTTGTAGGTTGGGAAAAGCCCAACCCAACCACCAATTGATGGCAACTAGGAGGGAACCTACCCACTGTCACCTTAGGCAGGTGTCCTCATCACTTTAGAGGTGAGGTAGTCACCTCAAGGGGGGAATCCCGGTGACCCTAGGGGGAATGAGATGAAAAATGATGAAGATGAAGAGGATGTCCCTAAAGGTAAATTCTAAGTGGTATGAAGGTCTTGGGAAGGTTCAAGGGTTGCCAAATATGTTGAGTGACTTGTCGATAGTGAAGTACCTACCTGAGACACAAGAAACAAGCATATGATGCAATATAACCAATTGGACAAGAAAGTTAAGCTTATTGACCCTAGTAGCAATTGCTAGTAACAATGTATATCAGTAATGAAATGGCACAATAAACTGCTAAATAAGTGCTAGAAATCAAGTGAAAGATACAAGAGAAAGACTAGCTAAACACTAGTAAAACTCAAGATTAAAGACCAAGATACTAGCATGAGAAGATAAGACTATTGCAAATACTTTATATAGAAATATATATCAGCCTTATGGATGTACCAATCAACTTATTACATGAAGAAATCCATCCACTGAAACTCTAAAATTTTCTAAAAAGTGCGCTAGACCAAAAAATATAAGTGTGCAAACTCTGGGCAAATTCCAATGGTTTATTAGAGACTTATTCAAGCAAATAGATTACATTTTTTGCGGCCCTAATGGATGAATATGAAAATTTGTAACATCAGAAAGAACTATCCCTTTGATGGGGACGCCCTAGTGGCTGAGAGGTGCTTTAAGCATAAGGAACACAACCCAATTTGCCAAAAATTAAAACAACAAGAAATGATGTTTCCCAATGCAATATTTTGTTTCTCCAATGCAAGAATACTTCATATTAGTGCCTTTAAAATTGGGTGATGGATTCTTTAAAACACAATCTAGATCAACAACAACCCTAGGGGTGTAAACCCTCTTACTCCCTAGGGTATGCCAACCAAGCTTAGGGTAAATCTAGGAGGGTATACACACTTGTATTCCTCCTAGCAACCCTTGCAAAAAAGAAAGACTTAAAACCTTTAACAAAGAGATGAAGGAATGATGGAGGGTGTATCTAGCATACTCCTCCCTAGGGTTTCCACCAACAATAACCAAAGTAAGCAAGAAAATACTATCATATGCAGATTTTTCCTTACCAAATCCAAGAAAATGAGAGAACAAACCCTAGTTACCATGCAACAATCATCCAAGACTTAAGAGAGAAATCCTTTAGGGGGGTGAACATCACTCCTCATCCAATCACTAAGAGACATTCACCATAAGACATTCCATAAGAGAGAAACACCAAAATCACCAAGGGTAGTGAAAATTTCAGCCATGTACTTCTCACAATGGGAGAGTTATGCTAAAATGAGATCTTATGGTCTCTTATTTATAGAAAATGTCTCTAAAATAGTTTGTCCACATAATATTAGGGTAAACCACAAGACCAAGGGTCAAAAACTCTAATACTTCCCTTTTTACAAAATAACATTAAAAAAATCACTTAAATTTTACTTTTACATAAAAAGAAACTCTAATTTAGAGTGATGTCACCCCTTTAGGGGACGTTTTGGCACTAGGAGAAAGTCATTGGTGATGGATGAGTGTAGGAAGGCTTCCCAAAGCCACATGTCAAGCATCCAAGTCACTTCCTTCATGGTCAAAGCCTCAAACTCCTCAAAACGTCGTTGTGCCAATGCATATCAACCTCACCACCAAACCCTAGCCCCATGGATGACGTCATGCTCCTAAAGATGACATTTTGCCTCTCTTAGGAAAAATGCTTGGCAAGTAGGGGCCAGGTTATGTCATCCAAATCATCTTCTAGGTTTGTGAAGTTTCATCTCTCTCATCTGACATGCGGGCCCTTGGAATCCACTTGTGGGCTTCAAGCCCCATGGAAGCCCAAGCTAGGCTTGTTCCTCCAAAAATGTCCACCAACTAGGTTGTGCAAAGACAAACAAGCACGTCCTCCAAGGATCTCAAGTCAAAATATCATGATAAGTAAATCAAGTCAATAAATGAGCCACCTAAGCATGTGGATCAAGGATCACCCTCTCAAACAATTAAGTGAACATAGTTACCAATTTAACGAGAACTTTATAGAGTTCTCGTTTTTTGGGGGGTCCAATTTTTTACCCTGTTTTTAAAATTGGTGCTACCGGTAGCACCCCCTCTCCCTTTTTAGGTGGTTTTTCGATATTTTAAATTTTTTGATCCAAAATGTTTCCACATTTTTTTTTTAATGCTTATTTTTCATCTATTTTCAAATTTTTCATTTTTTTTTTATTCAACGGTGTTTTTAGTCATTTTTCCATGATTTCAATCTTAAAAATATTTTTTACCATTTACTTTTTTGAAGTTACAATTTTTCATATAATTGTGTCTCCTTAATTAATTTATTGTTCCATGCTTTTAAAATATAGTGGAAAACACAATTTTTAACACATTGTTTACCTTTACTTCAATACATAGAAAAAAATTGTAGTTAAATAACACTATTTTTTATTATTTAGCAAAAAAATATAATTCATTTTTTTTAATATAAATTAAAAAGTAAAAAAAACTAAGAAAATAAAACATTTGAAATTAAAAAAAAATAAAAAATAAAAACAAATTTAGATAATAAAAAAAATTAGACAAAA
>JASDQU010103046.1:112629-127538 GCA_032191745.1 Picea mariana
TATTGTAAATCCTTCAATCCTATCCCAAGTTGTTCTTAAGGGGGGATGTTAGGATATTTAGACACTTAGGAGTTAGTTAAGATCTACTTGGTATAATATGTCATTAGATAAATGTGTGTTTCTTAGTGTGTTTCTTTAGTATGCAGTAGTATGCATTTGTAGTTAGGAAATTTGATGGTCACAATATGTTATCGACATAGAGTGATCCAACAATTCATATTCTCCTAGATATTAATGACCATTGATCCGTGGATTAACACCCGATTGGTCCATGATCTTTATTTAAAGAGCATGGAGGGTCATTTTCCAATGCTCGATTGTGAGAAAATATCTTGTAAAATCTCTTTGTAATATTTTTCTTTTGCATTAATAAACTACTCCAAGTGGTCGCGTTGGTTGGGGATGTGCATGTTTCCCCGTAGGGGTTTACCACATCCAAACATTGGTGTGTTGATCTTTGATCTGGTTATGTGAGTGGTTACTAAAGGTGCTTGTACTCTGTTGGAATACTTATGTTGTCCATCACTTTCTTCATTCAACATCTTGACCATTTCCTCTTGTATTTTCATATCCACCTTGTGACTAAATAAAACAAAAATAATGTTAGACTGATATGTTAAATTGAAAAAAATATTTTTCTTGTCCTAACATAAATAAAAATAACTCAACATACTCAATTTTTAAATTCATCACACATTTCTTCCATTGACAATTCTCCCAAACTAGCACATGATAATATAGTTATGATAAGTTTATCATCCTTCACTCCTTGTATTGATCTCCAAGGTGTTATAGTCATATCATCTGGAATATTTTTTTATGTCAGGACATGTCTTACTTATGCCACATATCAATGGTTTAGCCTTCTTAACTCTCTGATTTTTTATACTAATATTTTCCCATAGGGTGAATATCTCATCTATCAAATCCCATACCTTTCCAGTTCTAAATCCCAATTGAAAATAATTATCCACAAATCTAAATATATCACTTCCTTTGCAATTTTTTTCTTTTGTATTTTCATCATCAAGTGGGAATCCTATTTCCATACAACATTGCTTTCGAAATTTAACATCAACATTTGATATCTCCCCACGACATATTTCAGAAAATTCATTATGGATAAATCTCACCCTTTGAATGAAGGTCATAGAAATTATTTACTGATTGTTTGTGTTATGATCCCATGCCAGAAACTTTGCTTTTAAATCTATTAAACCAACATAAATTATGCATTTCAATGTCTCAAAAAGAGGATTATTGGGATATTCTTGCATCAATTCTCTTCTAGCCTTTGCAGAATGATTTCCTCCAATCACATAATATTTGTAGTCAAAACATTTTGATCTATCAAATTCTTCCCTCGTAGGAACTTCCATTGGGTCAACAAGAACTAGGTAGTCAACCACATGTGCATATGGATTGTACCTAATCAATGCTTTCAAAGTGTGAATAAGCAAGTGATGTGGTTTTCTAATTTGATATTTTTCTTGCCCTTATGTGTTTATAAAGTTGTTTCACATTCAACTAAAATGTGTGGCCATCATCAACTAAGTTTGTCATCCTCATTCTATTTCGAATGGAATTTTTTGTTGTTTTCATAATACCATCCTCTAGATCAACACCTGGTGTTATTATTTCTCTGCTACCTTTAGGACTTTCATTATAATACTCTGAGCTAACGATGGCTTCTTGAACATTATAAATATTTGTTTTCTTCCTCTTATGATTTAAATGTGTTTAATATAAATCAATGATTTCTTCATAATCAATAGGAATATACTCATCATCATCCATCACTCTTTTGCGTTTATCTTGTTTGTTCTTTTTGCAAGAATGAGTGATAACCTCATTGGGACCAATCTCAACAAAATCTTCATTTGGAGTTTCCTCATTTTCAAATGTAACCCTTTTAGGATTTCTAGAATGATGATTTTTCTTTCTTCTTTCATGTTCTTCTCTGTATACTCTTGCAGGTTCAACCTCCATTACTTTTTGTTTCTTTTTCCTTCCTTCTTGTGTCTTTTCAATATGAAAATCATTGATGGCATCCATGATATTATTCTCTGTAAAGTAAATCCCCACTAACATATGTGAAAGTCATTCAGCAAAATTATGTAAAAATAAAATATAACATTTTCATGTTAAATAAAATTAAAACATTACCATGATACTAAAAATAATAAACAACACCAAAATAGAAATAAAAAACTTACATTTTCTTTCTCAATGTCATCAACGATGGATGCACATAATTTTGAAAAACATTCATTCTTGTTATAATTGCTCAATTTGAAACAATATCTAAACTTGATATAAGTTCTCCCTTGCTTGACAAGTGCATAAACAATATCTGTGTCTAGCACCAAACATATATCTCGTAACAAGCCAAGTGTTTGATAATTTCCTTGCACATGTTCTAATTCAACACAATATAAATATATATGATCTCCATTGTTTCCTTGCTTGTCTTTAACAAGCCAAAAATATTTCAGTTTGTTTTCACCTTCCACAGATTTCCACTCTATAACATTCTTCATTGCCTTTGATAGCTCAGGTGTTATGCTATCATTTTGTTTCCTAACATTCATGGAGGTTCTAGTTGCATTTTTGGATGCCATTATTGCAGGTCGTGATCCAAATATATTCATAGATAATCTCATTCCTTTCATTTTCCTATATTAAGATAAAAAAAAATAAAAAATAGGTCTTTCACATTATAATAAACTAAAAAGAACAACATTGAATATAAAACTAATTTAAAAAAAAATAATTTTTTTTACCCATATGTAAAAAAAATTGACCCATGGAGTTATTGGGCTTATGCCAGGACCGTGTCTTGGCCATGGGGGTTGGGGCGATGCCCGACATCGCACGGGACCATGCCTTAGCCAAGGAGCCCCCCCATAGACAAGCCCTAGGCATGCCCATGGCTTGGCTGTGAGGGTTGGGGCGATGTTGGGCATCTCCCCATCTCCCCATGGCTAAAACACATACATTGTCTAGTAACCACCATGGGCCAAAATTAATAAAATTTAAGTAAAAGATAATAAAAAAAACTGATTTTTTTAAAAAACTATACCTAAAATTAAAACATTACCATGATACTAAAAATAATAAACGACACAAAAATAGAAATAAAAAACTTACATTTTCTTTCTCAATGTCATCAACGATGGATGCACATAATTCTGAAAAAACATTCATTCTTGTTATAATTGTTCAATTTGAAACAATATCTAAACTTGATATAAGTTTTCCCTTGCTTGACAAGTGCATAAACAATATCTATGGCTAACACCAAACATATATTTCGTAACAAGCCAAGTGCTTGATAATTTCCTTGCACATGTTCTAATTCGACACAATACAAATATATATGATTTCCATTGTTTCCTTGCTTGTCTTTAACAAACCAAGAATATTCTAGTTTGTTTTCACCTTCCACATATTTCCACTCTCTAACATTATTTATTTCCTTTGATAGCTTAGGTGTTATTCCAATTGCATTTTTGAATGCCATTATTGCAGGTCATGATCCTGATATATTCATAGATAATCTATTTCTTGCCATTTTCCTATATTAAGATAAAAAATAAAAATTAGGACTTTCACATTATAATAAACTAATGTTAAATAAAATTAAAACATTAGGTCTTTTAAATAAAATTAAAACATTACTTTTATTTCTTTTTCCTTCCTTCTTGTGTCTTTTCAATATGAAAAGCGTTGATTGCATCCATGATATTATTCTCTGTAGAGTAAATCCCCACTAACATATGTGAAAGTAGTTCAACAAAATTATGTAAAAATAAAATATAACATTTTCGTGTTAAATAAAATTAAAACATTACCATGATACTAAAAATAATAAACTACACAAAAATAGAAATAAAAAAAGTGTGTTTCCTTTCTCAATGTCATCAATGATGGATGCACATAATTCTGAAAACATCCATTCTTGTTATAATTGCTCAATTTGAAACAATATCTAAACTTGATAGAAGTTCTCCCTTGCTTGGCAAGTGCATAAACAATATATGTGGCTAGCACCAAACATATATCTCATAACAAGCCAAGTGCTTGATAATTTCCTTGTACATGTTCTAATTCGGCACAATATATATATATATATGATCTACATTGTTGCCTTGCTTGTCTTTAACAAACCAAGAATATTCCAGTTTTTTTTCATCTTGCACAGATTTCCACTCTCTAACATTCTTCATTGCCTTTGATTGCTCAGGTGTTATGCTATCATTTTGTTGCCTAACATTCATGGAGGTTCCAGTTGAATTTTTGGATGCCATTATTGTAGGTCATGATCCAAATATATTCATAGATAATCTCTTTCCTGCCATTTTCCTATATTAAGATAAAAAAATAAAACTAGGCCTTTCACATTATAATAAACTAAAAAAAACAACATTGAATATAAAAAATAATTTAAAAAGAAATAATTTTTTTTACCCATATGTAAAAAAGTTTAACCCATGGAGTTTTTGGGCTTATGCCAGGACCGTGCCTTGGCTGTGGGGGTTGGGGCGATGCCAGGCATCGCCCCATCCCCCACGGACAAGCCCCAGACGCGCCTAGGGCTTAGTCGTGGGGATTGGGGTGATGTTGGGCATCACCCAAGACCCCCATGGCTAAGGCACGAACATTACCCAGTAACCACCATAGGCCAAAACTAATAACATTTAAGTAAAAAACAATAAAAAAATTATTAAAAAAAAAAAAAACTATACCTAAATTTGACTTTTTATTCTTTTTTTTCCAAAAATATTAAGGATTTTGTTAAGTTTTTTTTTAAAAAGTCTCAAATTTTTTAAAAAGTTGGGCATTTTTTAGAAAAAAGTAGAAAACATCTAAAAAAGTTTAAGGTTTTTTAATTTTCACATGAAAAATTATAATGTGATTCAAATATAATCTTATAATTGTTGTTTTGGTAAATGGTAAGAATTTGAAAATAACTAATCTCTGAAATGCTAGATTCTCCTCGAATGTCTTCTCGATGTTTCTCCCTTGTAGCTTGCTCCAAATCCTTTAACAAATACTACCCAAGATATAACACAATGTAAAAAGATAAAACAAGATTGTGTATATATAACACATACGATATAAATTGATGTTAGTATAACAAATGTGGGATAAAAAAAATTTAGGTATATTGTCTACATATATACCTAAAATTATATGGATCATCAATATGTTTAATAAATGTGGGATAAATAAATAAACATGATAAATATTGTATTTAACATGAAAATAACAAAATAAAAGAGTAAAAATTGTTTTTAGTTTTTAAGGGAAAAAAAACGAAAAAAAATTTGTGGGGGGAGGAGTTTTGGAGGGAAAAATTTGAGGGGAAAAATTTGGGGAATATTTTTTGGGGGGGAAATTTTGGAGGGAAATTATATTTTTTGGGGGGGGAGGGGGGCATTTAGAGGGAAAAGATCATTATGCATGCTATAATAATGTCATAGGGAGGGTGAGCATTTGTATCATTCAATGTTCTCAGAGAGAAGGGATGGCTTTGTCAGATAAATAAGATTTTATTTCTAAGGCATCAACAAATTGTTCACATATCTCTTATGTTGGGACTAGGAAATGTGATAGGAATGTTTGTAATGAAAATGAGGCATCGTATTTTTCAACTAGTCAGAATTTTTATCGTAGTGCAAGCAATTTTATTCAACATGTTCCTCGTGAAAGTCCTAAATTAGAGGACTTTGAAGGCACCAACGATGAAGAGGAGGAATATGATGGTGATAAATCTAGCCAATGGTATAATAGTAATGCAAATAATCAAAATGTAGGTCAAAGTGGACACTATGATCAACATTTAAATGATTGGGATGAAAATTTTCCTCCAAGTGAGGAGTTTCAAGGTGCCCATGAAGATATCCAAGGCACTAATGAAAATGATGGAGAAATTCCCTCAAGTGGAAATTTTAAAAGCAGTGAAGATCATTATTAAAATGGTGGACACTTTTTTCTGAGTGGGGAATTTAAAGACATCAATGTTGGTGATGATGAATTTCCTCCAAGTGAGGATTTTGAAGGTACTGATGAAGAGTTTCCTCCAAGTGAGTATTTCAAAGGAATAAATGAGGATGATGAAGAATTCCCCCCAAATGGGGATTTTAAAAGTAATGATGACGATTATGGAAATGTTGGACAATCTTTCTCGAATGAGGAATTTAAAAGACGTAATGTTGGTGTTGATGACTTCCCTCCAAGTGAGGATTTTCAAGGTACCGATGAGGATAATGAAGATTTTCCTCCAAGTGAGGATTTTCAAGACAGTAATGAGGATGATGAAGAATATATCTCAAGTGGCGATTTTCAAAGTAGTGAAGATGATTGCGCCATTGGTGGACACTCTTTCCCAAGTGATAAATAAAAAAGCAACAATGTTGATGTTGATTTTCCTCCAAGTGAGGATTTTCAAGATACCGATGAAGGTTTTCAAGGCACTAAGCAAGATGGTGAAAATTTTCACTCAAGTGGGGATTTTGAAAGCAATGAAGATGATTATGTCAATGGTGGACACAATATTGATGATGATTTTCTTCCAAATGATTATGTTGATGGTGATGTTCTCAATCATTCAGCTGCAACAAATCAAGGTGATCGACATTCTCTAGTTCAGTCTCCTCACAATGTTTTTCTTGATACTCCTTGTGGTGATAAGGAAAATCCTTCTAGTGAGAATGATGAAATAGTGGAGACATTGCAAAGAAACATTATGTCTAGGACCATGAGTAGACCTTTTTATATCAATCCAAATCATTCTAGTTATACAAGGTTTAGGAAATAATTTCTCAATAAATCAATTTCCATAAGTGAATTGATTTCAAGTGAATGTTGTCAAAATAATTGTTTGAAAAACATGGACTACATGTATGCCTTGAATAAAAGGAATACATATTTGTCAATGAATAAGAGAATTAAAAATTCATATTTGATGGGGTGTATGATATCCACCAATACAGGATATGATTATCGCATTGGGAATATTTTACTTTGCAGAAAGAGTTTCAAAAAACTTCATTCAATTGGTAATATTCGTCTATCAAGAATCCAAGAAAGGTTGGAAAAAGATACATCATTTTATTCAAAGGTACATCATGGATGAGAGAGTGGGCCATTCACAAACACTACATTGTCATGGATGTGTGATTTATTTTCCAAACATGGAGAGTGTATTCCAGATAGAGACACAATACATATTCTAGATAATTTCTTAAGGAGGCAAATATACAACTTGTACAAATGATATGTTGAAGGTGTTGAAGGAAATGGTAATTTTATTACATATGCATATTTTGCAAGAATATGGAAGAAAAAATTCAACAATGTTTGTATTCCTAAGAAGACAAGGATGGGGATTTGTAGTATATGTGCTACTCTTAAATCAAGAAGAGATAAATCTAAAGGGGTAGAAAGAGGTATGTATTTACTATTTTATTTTTTATTTTATTTTTAAATTGAATAGTTATCAACTATGAAAACATATGATGAATATTTTCATTTTATGTAATGTGCAGATTCCATAGTCAAATCACTTCAAGAACATTGGAATCAACAATCAAGTGAAAGAAAAAAGTTGTACAAACATCGAAAGATGTGTTATGATGCTTCAAACAAATATTTAGGTATGATAATTGATGGCATGGGCTAGAAGAAAAAACTTCTACCACATTTTGTCCATACACCCAAAAATTTACAAGAGAATTTCATTCAGCTTCACTTGGTCAGTTGTATGGTTTTCAATGGAAAAATGTGTCCAAGGGTTTACTTCACAACTCCAAATATTCATAATGATGCAAATTTGACCATCACCATAATTCATCATGTGCTCACTCACTGGTCTGGAAATCTTCCTCAAGTTCTCTATCTACAGTTGGACAACACTAGTAGTGAAAATAAAATTCAAATTGTGTCTGGATATCTAAGCATTCTTGTTGAAATGAGAATCTTTCAAAAGGTGAAAGTTGGTTTCCTTCTTGTTGGACACACTCATGATCATATTGATCAAATGTTTAGTCATTTTTCAGTAACATTGAAGAGGGAAAATGTTGGAAGTCTATCATCATTGATTGAATGTATTAAGAAAACATACATTCCAGAGCCTTCTTTTCATATATTAAAAGAAACTATTGACATGCACATATTTAATCAGGGATCACATCGTGAAGACAAAATTATTGAGCAACTTAATGACATTAACTTCCAACATCAATTTTGTTTCAAAAAAATTGACGGGAAAACACTTATATGGGGAAAGCAGTGTTCAACTACTACTGAATGGGGGCCTTCATCAGGTTTATCATTTTTGAAGTTCATTCCAGATCGTCCAATATTTGCATTAAAGTTATTATTTTTACAATCAGTTGTTGAAATCCATAATGCACAGAGGCATAATAGAGATGTAGATTATTCTGAATATCCAGAACAAATAAAAAAGGCCATTAAGGATACATATGAGTACTTTGATGTTGTTGATTATATTTGGTGGGAGTCTTTTTTCAGTAGTCAAAGTGACATAATTTCAAGCTCAACAAATGAATATACAATGTTGAAGACTCCATTTCATTGGCCACAAAATATACTAAATGAATATGAAGAAATAAACATTGTTGAAGTTCAACAAGAATCTCAAGGTAGTATTGAGTTTACACAAGCAGAGGAAAGAGAAATGTATATTGGTTTGCGAAGGTCACGTGCACAACGTGAAGCCATTGAAGACCTTTACATGGGTTTGGTACAAGATATTAAGGAGGGTAGCATGAATGCAGTTTTAGCGACTGAAGATCCACATGGTTATACATTCTAGATTGGAAAGGTTATAAATATTGAGAAAGAAAATGATGATGTTATTGCAATTGAAGTGCATTGGTATGCAACAAGTACACACCCATTCAATGGTGTGTACAAGCCAAATATGGTGTTTGAGAAACGTGTCAATAGAAAGAGAAAAATAAAGGGTCAAAATACAACTCGTTATCACACTAACCTCTTAAAATTAGATGATGTTGACATACTTGTTTATGACTTCAATTTGACAAAGAGAGGAACTCTTCGCTCCAAGACAACATAGATTATCAAGAGGTTGTTGCCACAAGAAATAAATGCAATATGGGATTCTGCTGAACCTAGTCATAGATATAAAATGAATTTGACATCTAAAATGTTGGGCATGCATGTAGACTCAGATGGTGCATTCATCGACAATAGAGAAGAGTATGTATCACCTACATCTTCATCCAATCATTCATCTGAAGACAATGTAGACTTTGATGGTATTTCAAAAACCATGAGTCAATCTGAATGAGTGTATGAAACATTTTATGCATTTTTTTATCCATATGATGTTTGTATGGTAACTAGAAATGAGCATTGAACTTGCATATGATCTTGCATGAAGTTATGAATCTTTTGTTATGTTTTATGATTTTTTATTATGGATAATATAATAAAATTTCTTAGCTCATATGTTTTGAATATGGACAATATAACAATATTTTTAAGAAATTATTTATGTTTCATTCAATGTAACTTGTGTTTACTTTTATTATTATTATAAGTAAAAAATTTATTAAAAAGTGAGGTTGAATTTTTAAAGTATATTGTGATATTTTCATGGCATTATGTAATACCTTGTGCTTTGCGCGATAATAAGATTTAAAAAGTAAACATTTAAGGGTTGATTTTGTGATTTTGTTTACAGTAATGATGAGTTAGTTTACCACATTATAAAAATGTGTCATTTTCATACCCCAATTTTAGAATGGGTGCTACCGGTAGTACCACTTTTCAATTTAATGGTTGATTTTGAGGTTTTGGTTTTAATGGTACCAAGTGATAAAAATACAAATTCAAATGATCTCAAATTTTAATGTTTTGAAAAGAAAAAAAAAATCAAAAACATCTTTTTTTAGGTGCTGATTTTAAGGTTTTTTCTAAGCTATTGTCTGAGTTTTGAAGGCCATGTTTGAAAAAGGTTGTAATTTTGACCCCGTTTAAAAAAATGGTGCTATCGGTAACACCACTTTTTTTATTTCGGGGTTGATGTTGATGTTTTTTATGCAAAATTATGGGGTTTTTGGGCCAAAGTTCTCGTTTTGAGGTCACATTTCTCATTAAGTTGGTAACTATGTTACCCATCCAGATTCTAGCTTGGTAGCCATTACTGGTTTGGTTTTACCGGTTGCGGCCCGGTCCACCGATGAATGTGGGTGATGGATGGTTATGCGAATGGAAGATATATATGAAGACTATGTAAATTCAGGTCTAATCTATTTCTAATCTAACATATCCTAGCTAGGAGTGAACTATAGTAACAGAACGAGTTGTAATGAAAATAAACTATGCATAAGCCCCAATAAGATTTGTCATGAAGGCACACAGTTAGAAACACATGCAAACAAGTCTATAACCAGAAAATTCTAAGTCACATTTTTGCATACATTCACAACTCATTCACTCAGGACATGTAATATAAGAAAGAGTAACAAAACTGCATGGAAACATATATTGCATCAGAATAGTCCAAAACAAACATGCTCTTACAACCCATTTGAACAACAAACTTTTTTATTGAAATAGTTAGCAGCAAAACAACAACACATGCGAGTCCTTCTCTCTGTCAAAAGTTGGCCCTAATGGCTTCTTTGTATTAACAATTTCAACAATTACATGAAAATTATAAGGAAATTTCTCCAATTTTAGTTGACACTATATTCCCAAAATAGTTCAGAAATGTCCAATGCTTGAAGAGCCAAAAGCCCTTTCTTTGGGTACAATTTTATTATTTAATGTGGCTCAATGTGATCCTTGACCTTTTTCCTTCCCCCGTGACCTTTCTCCTTCCCAACTTTTTTCTTTATTCTCTTTATAATGATGAGAGGGAGAAGAAAACAATCACATGTTGAATTTTTCCTCTAGTGTCGGTGGGCCATCACAGATTTTGGCTATAGTGCCTCTCATCCACTATAATGACTAGTTTGGACATTGAAACATCTTGGTCGTCCAAGCTTGAAAATCGATCATCATGGGTTTCAACCCTCCTCTTCATCCATTTGAATCATATTCTTTTTTCTACTTCTTCCTGCTACGACAATTGATGTTTTCCTTAATGCTCCATTGTCCTTGGATGTTGATCACACTGTAAGGATGTTGAGTGCTTCCTCCTTTCAGGATCAACATTTGGCACTATTCAACATATTTTAGATGAGTGGTCTTAGATGGATACTTAAATAAACTATTAAAACAATCATTTGAACCCATAAAACTGAAATATAAGTAATCAAGACTTTGTAACTTCTCTAAGTTTGATTCATGGTTCCTCTGCTTGCGGTTCAAGTGTGGTGTTCTTCAGGGATGTTAACAATATGTCATATATTAATACAAAAATAAGTATACCATAGGTTAGGAATTTATCAAATCATATAACTAGGATGTTGTAGAGCTCAAAAATTCCTTTCCAATGGTATAAAGAATGTGCGAAATAGACACTTGAGTCAAACACTATGATCATTTTACGAAAGGTAGTTTTTTAGGTTTCAGAGTAGTTAATGGGAACTCCTCTGATTTGCGTTGGAAGAGTTAACACTAACTCATCCGACTTTGCATCAGAGGAGTTAACACTAACTCCTTCGAATTTCCATTGGAGGGGTTGATGGGAATTCCTTCGATTTACATCAGAGGAGTTAACATGAACTCCTTCGATTTGTATTAGAGGAGTTGATGGAAACTCCTTCAAAACATCGGGGGAGTTGATGGGAACTCCTCCAAAATTTTGGAGTATTTTAAGGGAACTCCTTTGAAATTTTAGAGGAGTTGAAGGGAAATTCTCCTTCCTAGGAAACCAAAGTTGGAAAAAATTCCAAGTGTCATACTGGCAAGAGACAATGCGAGCTTGAGTTTGAAATACTGTAACTTTCTCATACGACGTCCGATTAAGGTTCAATTTTTTTCAATGTGGAGAGAATAGAGAGACACTTCCATCAATATAAATGAACATGTTATTGAGGAATTTTAGTGGATCCATGTTTATTTGTGGCCACAGTTAGTGAGGCTTGCTTGGGGAGAAATCCTTGGCGATCATTTTGACAATTCTAGACCTCAGATTTTGATTCCATCAGATCTTAATAGCATAATCCATATTAATATCATGTTTAAGGAGTGACAAATCCACTTTGGCCAGTACCCAAAATTGTGAGCAAGGACATTTTTAAATGAAATTTTGGACCCCGTCCTTGCTATTGCTTCACTAGAAATCGATTCCATAAGTTCCTATGTAATATATGCTATAAAGGTTCTTAGTTCATCCATTGACACTGAGGTGATGTATCAATAACATAGAATTATAAACAACCAATTGACATTTGAGGTGCTTAACACAGTTTTGGAGCCAGGGTGACCAATTTTCTTTCAAGATGAATTTCTGAGCCATCGCAAGACCTACATATGCTTTAGTTAACCTATTTGATGATATACACCACTTTCTTGCTCATGGTTAGTCATAAAATCAAGAGGCACAAATAAAAAAAGATGATGTGGTACATGAATGCAAGCTACTGACGACATAGAAAAAATTTATTATGAATACATTCTTAAGTGGATTAGGTGAGATAGGTAATCAGTGACTGATTGTCTAGATAGGCATTGAGAATGTAAGGAGATTCACTAATGGACATGTTGAGGGGTTAGAATTCCCATTGATTCAATAGTATGATTTGTACACGATAATGAGGCCCTATTAGAATCTTCAACGTTTAATTGTAGTGCAATTCTCCATATCAATGATCCGACAAATTTCGATGGGACTTAACAATGATATATATATGTACTTTTCAAATATTTCTTACTAATAAAATAGTTCTCTTTTGGGTTCTTTTATCCTATTTTTTTTTTATAACGTATTGAAAGACAAGTAATAATAATGGATAAATGATCTATAGGTAACGAAAAAATGATCCATGCATAAGAAAGATTCAAAGTTAGCAACAAGAGAAAAAGAAGCCCTTGTTTCCACACAAGAACCAACATGAGTAGCAAGAGAAAAAGAGACACTAGTGTTTCCCCACAAGAACCAATAATAGCCTAAGACGCAGTTGATACACATGCACATGCCAAGGAAACTATTGGAAGAGAGGGATAGGATGCCCCACAAGAACCTACAACAAAAGAAGTTGTTGTAGAAGCCAATCCCACAAAGGTATGTGATTAATTTTCATGGTTCAATAATGTTGTATAAGATTTCCACATCCTCACAAGTTGTTATGAGTTAGAAAGTTACCCTCAATGGATTCAAGTGAAGATTTGTTATAAGTCACATATGGTATTTGGAGTGCTAGTCATTTCTTGCATTGCAAATACATATTTGACAGTCCCCTTCAAGCCAAATGAGACCAACCTCCTTAAGGATATGCCCACTAACATTATGAGTTCTTTAACTTGAATTCCAGGCCTATTTAGATGAGTCTTGTATTTAGATCCGAAATGGGTATTTATCAACAATCCCAACAGTCTCTTTTTATTTTCCTTTAGAAAAACAACATTGTATATATATAATTATCTTTTGGCTATGGGAAAATTACTACTTGTTGATAGGCGTAGAGAAACGAACATGCATCATCTATGGAGAGACACAATGGTCATATTCAATGGATGAGGGACAACAAGAGCAGTGGTGTTGAAATTATTACTGATATAGATAAAGAAAGTATATTTTTTTCAAAGAGATAATGTGTGGAATTGATCAAGAAGTTGTGTTGTAGCTAATTTTGATTACATGACGACATGCAATTTTCATAGTTTTGGGGAGAAGGGGTTTATGTGCATTCAATTGAATTTCGAAGAAGACAAATGGAATTAGGATGACTACCAAGAACAAGAAATTTTTTTGGTAATTTCATGCTTTTACTCATTCACATTTGTTTTGAAAGGGAGGAAATTGAATTGAGCATATCTCAAAATAATACATCTGATTTCCACAAAATTCGGAGGAGAGAAGCACTCCAATGAAAGAAGCATATCTCAAAACAATACATCAAAATTTCCACAATTTTGATTTTTCCTCATTTGGTTGTGCCAAAATACCATTAACTACTTGAAAAATGGATTTTGGTTCAAATGAGGGTTTCGCTTGCTCCTTGCTTCGATTTGCTCATTATGTAATGGGTGGTTAAATTTAGGATTTACTGTAAAAACTTTTATGAATCCCTCGACATAGAAATCAAGCCATGACTTGCTTTTTGTTATTCACCAATGCAAATTCGTTTCATGAGTTCTTGTAGCATGTTATTGGAATTGTTTGGTCGACACAATATTTTGGGAATTTCATTGTTGATTAGAGTATGGACACTTACAAGTATACATGTGACAAATAATATGTACTATGGGCTAAGTTTTCTTGAGCTCTGCCACCTTGATATTGGATTCAATCTGTCATAAAGATGAGTTTAGTGGATTTAAATTTTTTATAGAACAAAGTTTAAAAGAGTGTTGTTCTATGGATAAAAACATTGTGATAAAAGGGATTTTGAAAAATTATGTTATGTTAATTATTTTCCATAAATTACATAGAAAATGGGAAATTTGAACTTGTGATATGTTTTAAATGATAAAAGGATATGGTTCGATTTCATTTCCCACTCATTATATTCATTTTTTATTAATTACAAACCCTTCATTATTCTTGGATCATTTTATTTTCCCATGTCTTGGTTCTCATAAAAAATATTTTAGTTTGAAGGCTTTTAAGAAGCAAATTTTCAAATGAAGAGTATAGGAAGAGTTGAGAAGATTTGTAGTTATATGAGGCTGATGATATGAGTATATAAGATGTATTTTGGGGTTCAATATTGTTTTGTATTTATAACAATATTCATATTTTC
>JASDQU010103046.1:208968-224525 GCA_032191745.1 Picea mariana
ATATATATATATATATGGATCCTTCAATACAACATTAATAGAACTTATTCTTAAAGAAGATAATCCTATAACCTTTGATAAATTTAGACCTATCTCTTTCTGCAATTGCATATAGAAAACCATCTCAAAGGTCATTTCCAGAAGATTGAAAAGTGATAAATTTAGACCTATCTCTTTCTGCAATTGCATATAGAAAACCATCTCAAAGGTCATTTCCAGAAGATTGAAAAGTGTTCTCTGAAATCACATCTCAAGGGAACAATTTGGATTCTTAGAGGGAAGAAAAATTCATGAGGCAGTTTGGGGTAGCAGAAGAATGCATGCATTCAATAAAGGTGAGAAATAAAATATTGATGGTGATGAAAGTGGACCTGTTGAAATATTATGACATGGTAAGTTGGCTTTCCATTAGAATTATTTTTATCCATTTAGGATTTTTTCACCAATTAATTGTTAGGATAATGAGTTGGATTTCCTTGGTATATTTTTTTTTCTTACTATATGGAGTAGCAACCCCTTTCTCTAGATCAGGAAGGGGCCTTAGACAAGGTTGTCCCTTATCCCCCCTTATTTTTATTTTAGTTATTGAAGGATTAAATAGACTACTCAAAGAGTTGAAAGTAAATGGTTGTATAAAAGGGGTTCACATTCGAGTTTCATGCAATACCACACATATACTATTTATAGATGATATTCTGATTTTTTGTGAAGTTACCAAAAGGATCATTGAGAAATTCAAGGGTTTCATGGATTTATTTTTCAAAGCAACTAGAATGGTCATTAATATGGAAAAATATCTGAAAAATATCTTATGAACGTATGGGGGATATTTGAGGAGGAACATAATTTTATTACTTAGTTGTTTCCTTTTAAGGTCACAGTGATATTTGAGCATGATAAGAATTTTATTACTTAGTTGTTTCCTTTTAAGGTCATTGATCTTGATCAAGGGATGAAATATCTGGGATTCTATTTKAAGCCAAATCAATATAAAAAATGTGATTGGAAGTCATTGATATAAAAAGTGGAAAATAAAATTAACACTTGGTACAATAGATGGTTGACTAGGTGAGGTCATTTGGTCTAGGCAAAAACAATTTTGGAAGCAATTYCAGTCTATTGGACATCTCATTCCTGGGTCTGAAATGGTGTTATGGAAACCATTACGAAAAAATTATACAATTTTATATGGTTGGAAGACCAAAAAAGAAAGGGCTAGTGTTGGCTTCATAAAAAAATCTAGCAATACAAAAATCCTATGGAGGATGCGACCTAAAAAATCCCTTTCTCTTTTCAAATGCTTTTTCTACAAAAAATGTATGGAGGATAATTCAAGGAATAGGTTTATGGGTCCATGTGGTAAGAGCTAAGTATATAGCCCCTAATACAATGGAGGATTCATGATTGGATCAAAAATCCCTTCAATTGAAAAAATAATGTCTCAATAATCTACAAAGTTGTCATCTATTCTTTCCATCTAGTCGGTAACTAATTGATTTGGAAAATTGGAAAATTGGGATAAAATGCAAATTGTTATTGACCCTTGGGTAGGGAGAAAATATATGAAAAAAATCCACTCCATTTTATTTAGGAGTTAAATAACAAAGGATATTTCAATCTTCCACAAGTTTCAAACTAGGCAAGGTCCACTACTTGGCACTAATAGTGGTTAACCTAGGAAGAAAATAGATTGGGGATAGAGAATGTAGAAGAATGGAAAATATACAAAAATATCGTGATAGCCAACAATATTAGACTCAAGGAAGAAGCAGACTATATGAACTAGTCATTGAATCCTTTTGGAGCATATGTTCCTTGATTAGGTTACAAAGCACAAGTAGAGGAAGGAAGAGAAGACCACTAGATATGGCAGTTGAAAAATATATGAAAATTAAAATGCACAACTAAAAAAGTACCTTTCTATGGATTATTTTACAGAATAAGGATCCCACATGAGATATTCTATAGAAGAGGAAATTATAGGGTCATGATGTTTCTTTCAATATCATCAAGTAGAAGAAACTATTGTTCACCTCATGATGGACTATCCATACACCAAGGAGGTGTGGAAAGAGGTGGAAACGTTAATTGGGATTTGGAATTTCTGGAAAGGAGGAAGTCTCAAAGATACCTTTAGATCCTAGTGCAACAGAAAGGAGACTTCTATGATCAAAGAACTTCCTCTCAACATAGTCTAGGGAGTACGACTTCGCAGAAATCTAAATTTGTTTGAATTCAAAGAGACACTCCCCATAAAATGTGTTGTTCAAGCCATACATTTATTAAATTCCTATCCATAGATGAAGGAAAAACTATTCCACATAGGTAAGGTGAAGTGGAAATAAATAAGAATATTCCATGTATTTTTTATTTTTTATTTTTTTTTAAATAGTTCTTCACAAGGGAACCCTTCTAAGATAGGTTCAAGAGGCATACCTATATTTAGATCACAATATTTCTTTTAAAGACAAGGTTGGTCAATAAACCGATAAGTTTTGTGAAATGATGTCTTTAAAGCTAGTACTTAAAACTAGCACAAGAATTTGGTGTAACCCAATTACAAATTTTGGGAGATTCAATACTAGCTATCCAATGGATATGCAAAGAAATTGTTCTCGTGAATTTTACATTACTACCCTTGTATGATGAGGTTCTCATCCTACTTAGATCTTTCTCATATATGTGTGTGTGTGTGTGTGTGTCATATTTATAGGGATATGAACAATGTTGTAGTCGCTTTCAAAAGTTGGAGTTGGGATGGAACAAGGCATGTAAAATTTTAAGGATCTATACTTATCTTAAAGTGCATAAACATGAGCAAATATTTAATTCTTAAAATTACAATTATAAAACGTCTGATGATATTTTTGTAAAATATTCAAATTTCTAAGTATTGTATACAGTTTCTATAAACATTTATCCATTTTTAAAGTTAAATAATTTTATCCTATAGAATTTTGGCTAATTGTTTGAAGAAAAAATGGAAATTGGTGAATCTTTTTTGGAAGAAAAAATGGAAATTGGTGAATCTTTTTTGGAAGAAAACATGCAAAATTAGTCTGTTACTGAAATTTAGCCCCTAAATACATAATGAACATATTATAGAATATAATCATGAACCATAGAAAATTTTCAGTACCTTATCTCATATTTCTTATAATGATGGACTTTCACATATCACTAGATGAATTGCTAATGTACTACTTTAAATCATTTGTTTAAGGGGCTACAAATTTAAATGAACGGAAACAAACTTTTTTTTTTTTTTGTGATGATGGATTGCACATAGGAGTACCGACCAAAGGGATTAATAACATTTATAAATTCCATGGGCATCTTACTATGTATTTTTGTTATATTAATGAAAATACATATTCGTTTCCTTGGAAAAAATAGTATTTATCATATTTTATATTATTTATAAAATATATTATATTTATTATGATAATTATATTTATATGATGATGATGATGATGATGATAATGTTGTTGATGATGGTTAACGTCTAATGAGACCAAAATTGGTCTATCGGACCTTAAGAAAAGCAAGAGATTACTTGGATTTCTTTAAAATATTATTTTGATGCTTGAAAAGCATTAAGAGAAGTGTTCCAAGACCACTAAAGTTTTGATGACCTACAAGGTTAGGAAGGTCAATATTGTGACAAATATTTGGAAATTGGGATCTAATTTGGGTATACGTATGGAATTCTATGAGAAATTCATTTTTATCTTCAACCCTCTAGGTGTTACAAAGGTGATAGATTTTTTCTTGCCATGGTGTTTCAGGGATTTTCCAATGCCTAGTTTCACAATGCAGCTCATGAGAATTAGTTCTTATTCTATGTTTTATATTAAAAATATTATATAATATATAATATTTTATATTATTATTATTATCAGTATAAAGAAGATTTGTTTTTGTATTTAGATTTTCTCAATTTATTTTTGTAAATATTTTACTACTATAAATATTATTTATGTGTAAGTAAATTCATTTAATAAATTTGATTAAATATTTGTTGTAAATAATATTAATTAAGAAATTAAATAAATAGTTCAACTCAAAAATTATGGTCTTCATTTAATTTATATTTATTGCAAATAATGTTAATCCAAAAATTAGATAAATAATTCAATTCCAAATTGAACATAATGGATAAGGAAAGGAAATAGAAATAATTTTTCTCTATAAATATTGTGATATTACAAATATTGTTTATTTGATATAAATACTTATTTGAAATTAAATTTATTTAATAAATTTGATTAAATATTTGTTGAAAATAAAGTTAGCTAAAAAATGGATAATTTTTTCTATGGAAATCCAAACACCCCAAGTACTTCCCCATGATCCATGAATGGTAAAAGTGGTCAGAGTAAATTGTAACCCATAGGGGATCAAGAGAGTTAGCCTCCTTGACTTTGAGGAAGAAATAAGAAGTCTAACATTTGAATCATGGCCACTTGAACTATTCTCATGTCTATGATTTCCGTTTATTTTATATTTGTTATAATTAAAAAAAATCAAGAAATTAAGTAAAATCCCACTAGCGTGATTGAATTTCGAGGGATTCATTATGTAAGGTGGCCAAGGCTCAAAACTCGCGGTAGTCGGGAGGAGACACCCAAAAAACTTCATCCATGCTAAGGGTTGGTGTGGCCCAGGGTGGGTGGAATCCAAAGGTAATTTTGATGGCTTATATGCCCCTAGGTTGTAGTTTCTTAGACTACGGGCTAATCACGCAGACAATGAACACACTAGCAAAAAAAAAAAAAAAAAATTTAACTTAATAATTTTCCAAATTGAACATGGTGAATAAGAAAGAAAAGCGATCTGTTGTTATTTTTATTATATTTAATAACATTAAGGTTGAATATACTTTTAAGGCTTAACTCAAGCTCAAGAAAAGACCATTAAGCCTACTATAGAAACATTATAAATACAAATAAACCCTATGGACAATAATGACTCCCTTCATGTGTTATAATTGAAAGAGGATATTTCCAAATGGAAATCCACAACTATGGCTTATGACAAGGGTGTAGTTTCTCTTACAAGACCATTGATGTTTGAATTGGTTAATATCAAAACAACAACGTCATTAGGATATGAATCCCCCTACGATTGTATAGAGGTGGTACTCCTCTATATAATCCTTAAAGATTTGTATTTGAATATCTTGGGACAATAACTTAAAAAATAAGAGAACGATAAATAGAAAACTCCAAATCTTCTTGAATCGAATAAATAAAAAAATGTTGTTGACTGAAAATAAAATACATGCATCAAGTAATTCCTAAGAAAGGGACCAAGAATATTTACTTATCAAATATAATATCTGTAGAAATATTATACAGAAATAAAAATTACAGAAAACATAATACAGATCTTACAGGAATTGTAAACAGATTGAGAGCAATTTGTGGTCCTCGATCTGGCCCTCCAATACTCCATTACTCCACACAACACTCCATCCGACACTTCATATGGTACATGATCCAACACTCCATCTGGCATGCGATCCAACACTTGGAGCGTAGAGGATTTGGTAGTTGTTGCATTGGCAACCTGTGTAGGGAAAATCGACGACCTAGGTTTTGTGGCCCCTCGTGGCCTCAATCTATTGATCTCCTGACATCTCAGATTAGGTAGTTATGCTAATCACTGAGTGGCTCATTCAGTTTCTAGAAAACAAAGGTTGTTAGAGAGCATTTAATGAAAGTTACCATTTTTAGAGGAGGTCGAACCTTCTAGTGGTCGACCTCTCGAACTGTAATCGTTATAAATACCACCAGTAGTGGCCAAACCACAAGACAAAATTGTTAAGAAGATTTTCATTGTGTAATTCAGACATTCTCTGCAACTTTTTTTCCAGATTTTGTTTTTTCTCATTAATGACAGAATTGCATTCAGTTGAGACTGTGTTTTGTTGTTGGAGAGTAGCCATGACCTTCTGGGGGGCCCACCAGTGGTCTGGGTGACTGTACATCAGTAGATATCATGTGTTTATCTTATTTCTTAGTTAGAATTTATACTTGTTTTTGTGTTGTATGTATTTTTCAGTTTCAATTACTGTATATGTCAATTATAATTTGATTATCTAATTTGTCTTTCTTTAATTGTAGATTGCTTGTAGGAGATGGTTAATTATCATGTTGTGTCTCTTTCTTAGCTATGAATCTTCCTACAGGATACTAATTTAGATAGTGTATCAAAGTCTTAATTAGTTACTCTGGTTTTGGCAACTAAAACAGAGCATTAACTTAGACAGGGTATTAGTGTAAACATATTTTTAATTTAAGGTTGTTTGTAAGTTGTGATGGATTAATTGTTTCAAGTTTTGATAGTTGTAATCAAGATAAATTCATAGATCTATTTGGTTTATTAATCTTGTTTGAGTATGCTAGGATAGAAAGAGATTTTAGGATTATGTTTTCTAAAAGCATTCTAGTTTTGAAATCCGAGTTTTAATGATAGGATTAGTTCAGTTACGGATTTGAATTGTAATTTTTAATTAGAAGAGTGAATTCAAATTAAGATTTCCAATTATGAGTTTATGAGTTTATAGCTTTGCTTGAATTAGTTTTGAGTTTGTAGATTTTGATACAGAGTATTTTCAATGATATTTTGAATTATAATCTCTAATTATTATTACTTATGGGTTTGAATTGATGTTTATACTTCGTAGGATAGAAATAGTTGTGAGTTTATTTAAGAATAGAGTTCACTTGTTGAGATAGTTTTGATAGATTAATTGCTTACTTTCTTGTTCATTCAGAGATAGATAGATAAGTTTCTTAATTTACTTGTTGTTTACTTATTTAAAAAGAGATTGAATATATAGCTTTGAAATAGATTTCTTGTCATTTTCTTATTTAGAGATAGTTCATAGCCCTAGGTTGTTTAAGGTTACTTAGGCCATATAGAGTTCATAATTCTAGAATTGCTTAAATCTCTTCATTATTTGAGTTTATTGGCATTAGATTAGATTAGGTTACGCTAGGCTAGATTAGAGCTCTAGAACTGCATATAAAGTGTTGGCACCTCGAAGCTTACGAGCCTCAGGTTGACAATTTAATGTCGAAATACATAGCATATATTTTACTCGACATTTTTGGCATCGTTGTCGAAGAGGTGCTAAAGGGATTAGAGCGTAGGTAGGTAGGTTTCTTTTAATTACACAACAAGGGGGAGGATAAAATTTAAGATGAGAGGTAAGAACCTACACATCCATTTTAATGGGTCACTCCAAAGCCTTGTTGTTCCTTTTTCGCAAGAGTGTTTATTTTTTCTGCAAGTTTGCTTACTTTTCTTAGTTTGTTTACTTTTCTCAGTTTGTTTACTTTCATGCAATTTACCTTCTTGCAAGCGTGCTTTCTTTCCTGCACAGTGTGCTTACTTTCCCGCAATTTACTTTCCCTTAAGCGTGCTTTCTTTCCTGCATAGTGTGTTTACTTTCCTGCAATTTATTTTTTTTGTTAGTGTGCTTATTTTACTGCAAGAGTTTTCTCTTTTATTTCTTTTATGCAAGTTTTATTTCTTTCATGCAAGTGTGCTTCCCTTTTGCAAAGTGTGTTTATTTTTCCTTCCAGTGTGTTTACTTTCATACACGTCTGATTTTGATTTCATTCCTGCAATCGTATTTTATTTTATGCTTTGATTTATTTCTTGTATGTGTGATTTATTTTATGCAAGCCTGGTGTGTTTGGTTTGCGCAAATCTGCTTTAAATATGCATTTCATTTTTTAGGTAGTTATGATTAAAATCTTAAAAACATATATAATAATAATAAAACTTTTGGGTGTTTTAAGAACCCTAGACAATAATCCCTGTGTGAGGTAGGATCCATCAACCAACAGAATGGAATTGAAGGTGACCATTAGTTTGGAAGAACTCTCTCGAATCCTAGCAGCAACTGGGATTTCTTCTTTTCAAGAAGAACACATCTTGACAATAGTCAAGAACTTGTCTACCTCTTCAAAAATATTAGAAGAATCAAGGTCCTATGAGCTACAAAATGATTTTCCTTGCCAAACTGTGAAGGAAGCTGAGAACTTATGGACTACATCCGATGGAGAGCAATCACCAAGACCTGATATTGAGGATTTCTCAACATCCATCTCAACAAATCCTTTATATACTTCAGAAACCAATCATCCAAAATAAGTGGATATGCATGGAATGATGAAGGAGAGCATAGAAATTATTGTTGATGAACATCAAGATTACATTGAAATTTGGTTTCAAGAGGTCATCAGGCCACAATACTATTCTCTTCTTCAACACCTTTTGATGCCAAAACAAGTAGGTTGGTTGGTTCTTCGTATCCAGGTAATCACTGTGGTAAATTTTTCATATATGGATATGGGTATGTATCTTATCTTGCTTCGCACATGGTTACATTGGAAAATTTCTTACACTTAAATAAAGATTTTTCTTTCTTTTTAGGTAGGGTAGATAATAAATAAAATATGCATGTTGTTAGTTTAGCTTAAAGCCTAATGCAGCCTCATTTTATATTTTCCTTTTAATCAAAGAACTATGAGATACATGTTCCCGTGACTTGATCTCATTGATCTCATCGGTTTTTTATATTTTAGAGTGTGGTTTTTGCAAACAATTTTAGAGATCTATGCAGGTATTTATATCACCAAGAGTAGACAATTTCAAGGAGACAAAAAGGAAGTATTTTCCTTCAAAAATATTGTTATATTTGAACCATGTTGTCTGCTAAGCATCAATTGAATAATGACTTCTTGTAATTAGCCACATTTTTGCAAAGATTTCCATCTTCTTTTTCTCAAGTCATCTTTAATGGCAGTTTCTCTTAACCTCCACCACTAGAGGATATAAGGAAGTGATACCTTGACTATCAAACTTAGAGGTTACTTGTACAATTTCCCCAAGAACTCTGAGTAAGTGAGTAAAGTATCTTTATTAAAGAGTAATAAGGAGGTCTGATTAGTGGTTATCCATGGAAACCTCACAATAACTTAAAAAAAAAAAAAAAAGTGAATTGATCCTAAAGATACCTTTCTGTTCTTCCCCAATGGTACCATCCACTACACACTAAAAATTATTGATTATACCATATCTTTAGATAGGCTACGTCCGCTTAAGTACACCTTACATCATGACAATATTTAAGGAATACATAAAGGAGAGTCATCCTCTAACATAAATACCATCCCAATCTAAAAAAGAAAGGGAAAAAAATTTCAGACCTATCTCCCCATCCTCTTGCAAAAAACAAATCTTTATATTAAAATCTTAAAAGATGGTGGACCATTCTTTGAGGGTGTAAGAGGCTAACCCATCGGGATACTAAATAGGTCTGCTGGCAGTGATACCGACCTGTGGTATGACTAGGTAAATCTGTCAGAGTATTGAAAATGCTTGCTGGCAGTGGGGCATTCTACCTAGCGAGGATGATAATCTGACAAAAAATAATAAATAAAATTCCTAAATCTTAAAATTGTCCTAATGTATGACATTACTTGTAGACAAAGATGAAAATAAGTATGTATGATTAAGCTAAGGTCAATGAACTCCATAACTCTGCCATTGGGAACTAACTTTAATACTATCTTAAGACTCTCTCACCTACCTCTTCTTAACTATATGTAGGATGTTCTATCCTATAGGTGGGGCCATATTCTAACCATCTCGTCAGATTGATGTGTGAAATTTATCTCTACACTTGGAAATCTGTAAATCTTAGGCTATTGGGAGAATTGATTGGTTCCCTATATTTTTTATTGTGAGGTGTCACAATCCTTAGGAGTGGGGGAGGGGTTTCATGAGCCAAAAAATGATAAATACTTCGTATCTATAATCCATGAGAAGAAGAAGTAGAATCTTTGTAAAAAAAAATTATATTGCCTTCATGATATGGGCTATTATATCAACAATTATTTTTTATTGAAATGATAAATTAAATACCACTGACATCACTGTGTGTTATAAGCTTTTTGTGCATTTTATTTATTTATTTTTATCTTTATATAATGGAAGACTTCTTAACTGGTTCTTTGTGACAATTACAGATCAATAACACATTGTTAAACTCACTACAGATCTATGTTACACACTTATGAATAGAGGAACAAGGCTAAGTGGATTTGTATTAAGTTAGGTATTTAGCTCAGTGTGGTTTTGGTTTGGATTTTTTTGGATGAGATTCTTGGTCTATTGAGATAGGCCAGTGTTTCCAAAAGATGAGTTGCAAAGATAGAATGGGGCAAGGTAGGTATACTCAGTAGCATATAGGATTTGTCATTGTGTATAGGGTAGATGAGGTGAGTTTCAAAATGGGAATGAGATCATGAATCCATTCATCAGAAGAAGGTGTAACATAGCATGACAGTTTCATCCAAAACATAGCAAATAACTTTCAATTCTACTTATAATCTTATGAAACAATCATAGGAAACCATGGAAATGGCAACAAATTGTAGCAGAAGAGAAACAACTTTGGAGGATGATTTAGAAGCCTTCCTCGATGAGTTCTTTAATGAAAAATTTATGGATGTAAATATGAATATTTCCTCTACGCCCTAGAGTCACTAATCCAAGCAAAAACCTACATCTAACCCCTTCAAAAGTGATTTGAAAACAAATTGTCCAAAAACACAACAACTGTGACAGAAGTGCAAAAAACAAATAGGGGCCAACGATGGAGATATAAATATTTAACCATAAAAAATTTTACAAAACGGAGAGATGTTTTTGTAGATAAGGTTGTTTTTAATATAAAACTCTCAGTTTTGTTAAATTCATTCCCATCTTCTTGGAATATCTGCCACAAAAGAATGACTAAAACAGGAAATTAAATTGGAGAATTTGATTTTCTGAAATAGGCCTCCAAAAAAGTTGAATATATCCCAATATTTGATACCTATTTAAAACATTCAAGAGGTTATTATTATTTGGTATGTCCTTAGAAAACACCTCCTTTGGTTTTCCAAAATTCATCTTTATTTGGACAAAAACCTCTTTTGTAAATTATGACCTAAAACAGGAAATTAAATTGGAGAATTTAATTTGCTGAAATAGGCCTCCAAGAAATTTGAATATTTCCCAATATATGATACCTATGTAAAAAATGAAGGGGGTTATTATTGTTTGGTATTTCCTTAGAAAAAAACTCCTTTGGTTTTCCAAAATTAATCTTTATTGGGTCAAACACCGCTTTTGAAAATTATGACCTAAAACAGGAAATTAAATTGGAGAATTTGATTTTTTGAAATAGGCCTCCAAGAAAGTTGAATATATCCCAATATATGATACCTATGTAAAAAATGAAGGAGTTTATTATTATTTGGTATGTCCTTAGAAAAAACCTCCTTTGTTTTTCCAAAATTCATCTTTATTTGGTCAAAATCCGCTTTTGAAAATGATGACCAAAAACAGAGTACAAAAAATAGTGTGGTCTTGTCGAACACTTTTGAGTGACTTTTCCTGATCCATTTTTTGATGTAGTAGTGCCTGGCCATGTGTCTCTGAAGCTTGATGTCCCTGCTAGCCTTTTTCAGGAGCATCTCCAGGTTTTCATTGAATCTGCCAAAACAATAGTCTCTGTCCTTTTCAAATTTTGTTGCAATAGTGCCTTCAATGTCTTGTTGACATAGTGGAGGATATGGCTCAAGACTCATTTGAAAATAGAAAGGCATGTCAAATTTTATTTGAAAATATAAACATTTGACCTAGGACCCCAACAATAACCTTGAAAGATTACATTTGATCATTGATGACTACTCGACTCCAACAGACTCCAAACCCTCCAACTCAAACTATCTCTCTATCTGAACAAAAGATTAAGAAACTTGTTGATTCCCCTGCAACCTCATCGAGAAAGAAAACTAAAAAGTATACTAATAATTCTCCATTTCCCTCAACACTTATTGATCCTCAATCCAAGAAGTTACAAGAGGAAATTAAACAAGATTTCCCTGTAGTCCCTACAAATAGAAGAAGATCTGATTGGTTCAAAGGGGGATCTTTTCGAAAAAGTACCCAAAGTGCAAGTGGAAAGCCTAATGTAAAACCTCCAATAACTTCAGATCCTATCCAAGTATCTTTCGATCATGAAAACCCCCATAAAATACTTAGGAAAGTTTTTGCAGAAGAGTTGGAGCCTGATAGAGAAGTAAAATATGAACCTATTCCCTCTCACAAGCACTCTGTTACTCCTACCTCACAGATCCCTACATCAGCTTCCAAAGCTGATAGACCCTCTACAACCATCAAGGGATCCAAACCCTCCTCTGAAACATCTAATCATACTTCAGTTATTGAAAAATTACAAAAATAAAATGTTCAGTTGCTTCAACAGTTGGAAGAGAGAAAGACTATGGATAGGCATCTCCACCATGACAATGCAGTATTACAAGAAAAAGTGAATTCTCTCCAACGATTGGTTGATCAAATGACCAATTAAAATCGCAGCCTCTGGGCACAATTGAAATGTCGTAAGAGGCCCAAGACAAATTTTTCAGGACAAGAGGGAGAAGCTCCTAAAGCTAATCCACCCCCTCCTTCACAAGTCTAGTTATGTCGGGTGATTCATTTTTGTTTGCAATGGGACCTACAAATCCCTAGGCGTGGGGGTAATGTTGGGTTCATGTTTTGACCATTTTATTGTGATAGTCAAATCCTTTTTATATGCGATATTACATATGCTATGATCTCATTTAGCCATTTTAAAGGTATTATCAAGCTTTATACATCAATTTGCTATGGAATTGCACAAGGTATGTGTAATCACCGTTTTGCAGTGGTTTTATGATTAATTCATCTTCAATTGAATGGTTACATTGATCTAACGTTTCTTGTTTGCTTGCAACAGGTCAAAAATGTGATTTAGCCTTCCATCCAAACCTTCATTTGGCACTATTCCAGGAAGAGAACTTAGATCTTAATTTATAGTAAGAGGAAGTTGAATCATAAAAATCTGACACATGGGTTTTGTGCCTAATATTCCCAATTAGGTCCCACATGGGCCATTTCCTAAAATTGTAAACAGATTGAGAGCATTTCATTGTCCTCGATTTGGCCCTCCAATACTCCAATACTCCATTCGACACTCCATCCAGTACGCGATCCAACACTCCATCCGACACGTGATCTAGCACTCAGAGCGCAGAGGAGTTGGAAGTTGTTGAATTGGTGGCCTGTGCTAGGTGAATTGACGACCTGGATTTTTTTCCCCCTCTGTTGGCAAAAGTTTAACAGGTAGCGTATGCTTGTCATTGATGGCAAGTACAACAGTGAAAATGGCATGAGTATAGGAAGAATGTAACAGACGGGCATTAGAGGTAGTTTGGGAAGACACTGCAGAGCAAGCTCGAGAAGATCAGAAGAGATAGTGCAGAGGATGGTTGGCATGCTTTATAGGCAATATGCGCTTGTCATTGATGGAAGGATCAGAGTATGCATCGATGGAAAAACAGGAACAAAGTAAGCTCAGGAGGAATTAGCGCAGAGTCGAATGCAGTGCGTAGGTGTGCACCAGGGATGAGGTTAACTCATGGATACAGCTCAAGGGAGATAGCATACTTAGGATCACAGGCGGATCAAAGGTCAAGGCCTTTGACACTTAGAAATTCTTCCAAGTAAGGAGGATGCATAAGCTTGGAGGAGAAGCATCGGTGATCGTTGGATCCCATCCCGAATTCCCGATGACTGTTAGATCTCAATGTAGACAAGAGGAGCATGCAAATATGGAGGATATATCTCGGGCGTTAGATCCGAGCATAGGGTATGACCATCGTTGGATCAAGGAGAACCTGCACGTTCTTTAAAGTGCAAGGAGTAGAGGGCTCACAAAATCCCGAAAGAAGGAGGACCGTCCATCTTCAAGCAGGACACGTGGGGATATATCGTCAGTTTGATGACTGGAGAGTCAAAGGAACGATGTTCCCTAACCTCTCGAAATCACGATATCTGAAATCGTGATTTAATCTCAACCGTCAAATTAAGGTTGAATCTGGACTGTTGATTCCAGTCCATGTCGGAGTTTCAGGGATCAAGAGTTGGAGATGACAAGTAATATCATCCACAGAAATCTTGATTTCGCGATATGAAAAATCACGACTTAATCGCAGTCATTGAATCAAGATTAGATCTGGATCGTTGATCCAACTCCATATCGGAGTTTCACGAATCGCGACATGGAGAGGGAAAAGAAACAATGCAACAAGAATGTCGAAATCGCGATATGCGAAATCACGATTTAATCGCAGCCATTGAATCAAGATTGAATCTGGACCGTTAATCCAAGTCCATTTCGGGGTTTCAAGGATTGAGTGTTGGAGATGTCAAAGAATATTAACATCAAGAATCCCGATATTGCGATATGTGAAATCGCGACGTAATTGCAACCGTCAGATCAAGATATGATCTGGATCGTTGATACGACTCCATTACGGAGTTTCGTGGATCGGGACTTTGAAGTGACAAAAACACTGAACGTCAAGAGTGTCGAAATTGCGATATGCGATATTGCGATTTAATCGCAGCTGTCAGATCAAGATGTGATCTGGACCATTGATCCAACCCACGTCAGCATACCATGTCAGCTAGGAACACGTGGCACAACCAGGTAATGACAAGTGTCAGACTGATTCAATGTTTTAGGCACATGTAAGTCACGAATCAGAGTGACACGTGGCAGTATTCAACACGTGGCAGAGTGACAATGCGCGCCCGATTCCAGACCCCCCCTTCCTCTTAAAGGTAGAATGGTAGGGGGGCTCCGGAATCCAATCCCGACTGTAGATCTGGAAGCACAGATTCTGGCCGCTCAGATTTTCTCGTTGCATATCCAAAAGGTGCATTTGCGCCCCAAACTCAGGAAGGCATAATCTCGACTGCGCCAAAGAAGACAAGGAGTCTCAACTGCCAGAGAGGTTGAGAAATCTCAGCAGAACACCCAGTGATGCTGGACGCATGGTGGAAAACGACCAGAGAAGCTGAAGAGTCACGATGATGATCAGACAGAGCACTCAAGTTGCGGAGGAATTTGGCGTAGAGTGTGCATGCAGAGGCATTGCGAATATTGCATGCACAAGGAGCACAGGTACTATAAGAATGATGAATAAATAAGAGATGGGGGTTGTTGTCATGGAGGAGGATTCAAGTGTGAGCAAGGAGGCAGAGCGCAGGAATAGAGATGCATTGTAGAGGAAGGTTGCATCAAAGGGATATGGTGCAGAGAGTATAAAAGGCAGAAGAATAGAAAGTGCAAGGGGCGTGCAGAAGACACTGATGTAGACAGGGAAGAGAAGCGTAACAGAACAACAATCAGGCTGTTAAGCCATTGAATAATGTTATATTGTTGTAATAAGTTTCAGTAACAAAGAATTTATAATTCAGGGTGGTTGGGAGGTGCTAGGGAGGACTGGTGTCCTCAAAGGTTCAAGTGGGTGCTTGAATACAGGGAGCTGGTGCTTCCTTCTAGTTGGTGCTAGAGAAACCAGGGAGTTGGTGCTTCCTTCTAGTTGGTGCTAGAGAAACCAGGGAGTTGGTGCTTCCTTCTAGTCGGTGCTAGAGAA